>JARPMR010000021.1:20556514-21156514 GCA_029955525.1 Oeneis ivallda
TCAATTTGGGAATTTATAATTTCTGAATTGTCTCTGGTCTGGTCTGGTCTGGTGGGAGGCTTTGGTCACGACTAGTTACCACCCTACCGTCAAAGACGTGCCGCCAAGCGATTTAGCGTTCCGGCATGATGGCATGTAGAAACCGATTAGGGGTATGGGTTGAATGTTCACTGCTATACCCTCCAAGTTAGCCCGCTACCATCTTAGACTGCATCGTCACTTACCATCAGGTGAGATCGCCAGTCAAGGACTAGCTTGTCATCGAATAAAAAAAAAACTTGAGAGGTTTCAAGGGACACCCGGATGGAACGAAGTTCCTTTCGATTAATTAATTTGGCATTGTGTTCAACATTTTCACACTACAATATTAGATCTCCGTAGCCTTGTGGTTTCGACAGTCGCCTAACAGCCAAAGGTCGATGGTTCGAATCCCAGCTCGACAAACCGAATTTTCCATTTTCAATTTTATTTTAAACAATTTCTACATGTGGAACCTTTCTTAACTTATAAGTTATAAAAAATTAGGGAAAAATTCCACATGCAGATATTATTTAAAATAAAATTGAAAATAGAAAATTCAGTCTGTCGAGCTGGGATTCGAACCATCGACTTTTAACCGTTAGGCGACTGCAGAAGCCACAAGGCTATGGAGACCCAATATTGTACCGCGAAAATACCAAACACAATGCCAAATTCACATTCAAAAAAGTGTCGATCCGTCTAACCCCCTTCCGCACCGCGCGATAAGGAACTAAGTTCCAAAAAACATAGTCCGGCCATAGTGTTTAGTATTTATCAAATCGATGAGCGAAGGCATTTCCCTTTATTTTTCGCTTACTCTCTCAGTACCTACTCGGCTATTTTCGTAACGCGCAAAACCTCTACATCACAACTATGTAATCTTTTGGATCATTAATCACACTAAACAACCGGCATGTGCAATTGACATCAAATATCATGCTCAGTTAATTAACACCCACTTTTTTCCCCCTTTCCCCACCCACCACTATGACTGAGATCTGTAAAGCTTGCTCTGACTTTGCTCTGACTCAGTACAGAGTAAAAATGAGACATTATGTAATCTGATAGGTACTATTAGTTTTTAAGCTATTGCATAGCTTTTATCGCGGGCTTTGAACTAGGACAAACAGTTTGAGCGCGGCGACCGAATCAAGAAATTCAGTAACGAAAAAACCTAACACCGTCGTTCAGTAAGCGTTCAACATTTAAGAGGTTCACATTTAGCTCTGTTTGGCGCAGTGGGCGAGCGGCCGCTTTCTTTAGATGTCGCAGGTTCGAATCTCACTCGCGAAGAAGTGACAGTGCGCTTTTCTTGTTTGTTTGTTTTTTAATTATTTTTTTTGCATAATTTTTATCATGCAAAAAAAATATTGCATAAATATTATAATTGCATATGTTGATAAAAAATGCTATGCAATAGCTTTACCGCGGCAGACCCCGAGTGCCACTTAATTGTTAAAAATCCCGCGGATATCCTTTGTTTTTTTAGGATAAAAGGTTGCCTATGTTACTCTCCAGGTCTTCAAATACACCCAAGCAAAAAATCATGTCGATCTGCAGCTCTGTTGCAGCATGATTGAAGGACGAACCAACAAACATACTTTCGCATTTAAAATATTTACTAGCAGATGGTCGCGACTTCGTCCGCGTGGATTTAGTTTTTAAAATCCCTCAGGAACTCTTTGATTTTCCGAGATAAGGCCTGTGTCACTCTTCAGGTCCTCAACTATACCCATGCAAAAATCACGTCAATGCGTAGCTCTGTTGCGACGTGATTGAAGGACAAACCAACGAACTAATTGCCGCGGAACTTTAACGTGACACGGAATTTAAACAAGTCGATGCTTTTAAGAAGAAATCTCACCAACCATGTCGACATCATTTTGCTGGCTTGCAATGTCCATACTCAGTATGAACGAGTTCAAAGGTTTGAATACGGCCTATAAAGGGTTAGGGGTGGGGGTTAATTCACCCCTGCGGTAAAATGACGTAGAAGAGCTAACCGTGCGTAATTAAAAAAAAAAAAAGCCGGCCAAGTGCGAGTCGGACTCGCGCACCGAGGGTTCCATACTCCAAAAGTAAAAGTAAAACGATAATATTATATTAATTTGCTTATGTATCGTTAACTTTGTTTGTAGAGGTTTATTGTTAATATAAAAAAAACAATGCTAGTTAGAGCATTGGTTTTATTTTTCCTGTAAAATATACATAAACCTCTATTGCCCATAATTATTTCAGATTTATCTATTGGTAAACTTTGGAGATAAGGGGGGGGGGGGAACGGTATTTTTTTCGACATTTTGGCCGATTACTCAAAAACTATTATATATAAAAATAAATAAAAAACTATTTTAGAATGCACAAGTAAAGGCCTTTCATATGATACCCCACTCGATATAGTTATTTTACTTTGAAATTTCAAACCCCCGATTTTCCCCCTTTTTTTAATAAAAATAAAAATAATTTTCGATTTTTCTTTATTCCAATGATGTTGGGCCACTATTATACACAACTATGACATTTTGGCCAATTACTCAAAAACTATTATATATAGAAATAAATAAAAAACTATTTTAGAATGCACAAGTAAAGGCCTTTCATATGATACCCAACTCGGTATAGTTATCTTACTTTGAAATTTCAAACCCCTGATTTTCCCCCTTTTTTAATCAAACTAAAATAATTATAGAAAATATATAGAAATAAATAAAAAACTGTTTAAGAATGCACAAGTAAAGGCCTTTCATATGATACCCCACTCGATATAGTTATCTTACTTTGAAATTTCAAACCTCCGATTTTCCCCCTTTTTTAATCAAACTAAAATAATGTTCGCGTTGCTTTTATTTTTCCTGTAAAATATACATAAACCTCTATTGACCATAATTATTTCAGATTTTTTGATTAGTAAACTTCGGAGATAAGGGGGGGGGGGGGGGGGGGGAACGGTATTTTTTTCGACATTTTGGCCGATTACTCAAAAACTATTATATATAAAAATAAATAAAAAACTATTTTAGAATGCACAAGTAAAGGCCTTTCATATGATACCCCACTCGATATAGTTATTTTACTTTGAAATTTCAAACCCCCGATTTTCCCCCTTTTTTTAATAAAAATAAAAATAATTTTCGATTTTTCTTTATTCCAATGATGTTGGGCCACTATTATACACAACTATGCCAAATTTCATGTCGATAGCTTTAATAGTTACTGAAATAATCGACTGTGACAGACGGACGGACAGACGGACGGACAGACGGACGGAGAAAGTCTCACCATAAGGGTTCCATTTTTACCATTTTGGTATGGAACCCTAATAACATGCACATGGTGACTACTCGAGTATGTGGCGGTATTGTGGATGATTAATATTTACATGGAGATGTTAACACCACCAACTACGGAAAAATGTAAATCACATCACACTGTCACACTAATCATACTACTAATATTATAAATGCGAAAGTTGGTGAGGATGGATGTATGGATGGTTTTGTTACACTTTCACGCTACAAGGATTGAACCGATTTGGCTGAAATTTGAAATGGAGATAGCTTATACCTAGGACTAGCACATAGGCTACTTTTTATCCCGGAAAATTAAAGAGTTCCCGTGGGAATTAAAAAACTTTAAACCACGCGGACGAAGTCGCGGGCATCATCTTCTTCTTCTTCTTCTTTATCAACCTATAGACGTCCACTGCTGGACAAAGGTCTCCTGCATCGACTTTCACAGGCTTCGGTCTTGCGCCGCTTGAATCCAGCGGCTCCCTGCGACTCGTTTGATGTCGTCGGTCCACCTGGTGGGGGGCCTGCCAACACTGCGTTTCCCGGTGCGGGGTCGCCATTCCAACACTTTGGAACCCCAACGACCATCAGCTCTTCGAACTATGTGCCCCGCCCATTTCCACTTCAGCCTCGCGACACGCTGAGCTATGTCGGTGACTTTGGTTCTTCTACGAATCTCCTCATTTCTGATTTGATCTCGCATTGATACACCGAGCATAGCTCTCTCCATCGCTCGCTGGGCGATCCTGAGCCTTCTTAAGAGGCCCATTGTTAGCGACCATGTCTCGGATCCGTAAGTCATCACTGGCAACACGCACTGTTCGAAGACTTGAGTCTTCAGGCACTGAGGGATTTTGGACGAGAAGACATCTCGGAGCTTCCCGAACGCTGCCCAGCCGAGTTGGATTCGGCGGTTAATCTCTTTCTCGAAATTGGACCTACCTAGCTGGACTGTATATGTCCCAGGTATATAAGACTCGTCTACAATTTCGAGCGCAGAGTTCTCAACGATCACTGGGTGGAGCGGAGCATGAGCATTGGACATGATTTTCGTCTTGCTCATGTTCATTTTCAGGCCCACCTGTTGAGAAACCCTGCTGAGATCATTGAGCATTGTATTGAGATCTCTCAGAGTCTCTGCCATGACTACTATGTCATCGGCAAATCGCAGGTGAGTGATGTACTCGCCGTTTATGTTGATGCCAAGTCCGTTCCAATCCAGAAGCTTAAAGACGTCCTCCAACGCAGCGGTAAATAGCTTCGGGGAGATTACATCTCCCTGTCGCACTCCACGCTGCAAGTGGATTGGTCTCGTAGTCTGGTCCTGTATACGTACTGACATAGTGGCGTTTTCGTACAAGCACTTCAACACTTGGATATACCGGTAGTCAATCCGGCATCTCTGCAGCGACCTCAATACAGCCCAAGTTTCCACCGAATCAAAGGCTTTCTCATAGTCCACAAACGCTAAGCAAAGTGGCCGGTTATACTCTTCAGTCTTTTGTATAACCTGCCGCAGCGTATGAATGTGATCTATGGAACCAAAGCCTTTTCGGAATCCGGCTTGTTCGGGAGGCTGGAAGTCGTCAAACCTACGAGCGAGACGATTCGTAATGACTCTCGAGAACAACTTGTAAACATGACTCAGCAGCGAGATGGGTCTATAATTCTTCAGCAAGGTATTATCACCCTTTTTGAAGAACAGGACCACCACGCTCCTGTGCCATGCTTCTGGCGTTATACCCTCGTGAATGGCGGAATTGAACAATCGCTGAAAGATTTTAAGTACCGGTTTTCCACCCGCTTTCAGGAGTTCCGCAGTGATTCCGTCATCACCTGGCGCCTTGTTGTTCTTGAGCTGTTTGAGAGCCATTCTAATCTCGTATAGGCTGACGTCCGGGATATCTTCGGTATAGTGTCGGGTCAGTTTGGCTCTGGGATCTTTGACCAAATCCTCAACAGGTTTTTGTGTCGTGGTATATAACTGCCCATAGAACTTCTCGACCTCTCCCAAAATCTCAGGTCGAGAAGAGACAAGACGACCGTCATCAGTTTTAAGCCGCGTCAGCTGGCTCTGTCCAATAGACAGATCTCTCGCGAACACTTTTGAGCCTTTGTTCCGCTCGAAGGTATCTTTAATACACTTGGTATTAAAGACCCGAAGGTCGCGAGTTTGTGCCTTAGAGATCTGCCTATTAATCCGCCGGTAGGTAGCCGCGTCTACCGATGACTGCAGCCTCATCTCTTGTCTCTCCTCCATGAGCTTGAGAGTATGGTCAGAGAACTTTTCGGCTCTTTTCCTGCGATGGGTCTTAAAGAACTTAGACCCCACAGTATGGACAGTTTCCACGAACCTGTTGTTTAGATCGTCCACAGAAACACAGTCTGCTAGGCAATCGAATCGGTTCTGCAGTTCGAGTTGGAAGTTTTCGGGGTTTTGGATATGAGCACGAGAGGGTCGGAGAGTTGACTTCACCAGTCTAGCCCTTTACAGTTTCACATTAATATTCAATGTGCCTCTTACCATACGGTGATCGCTCCCGGTTTTCACCCTGTTGATCACAGAGACATCATTGAATATATGGCGCTTGGTCGTCAAAATGAAGTCAATTTCACTTCTCGTAGAACCATCGGGGCTCATCCAAGTCCATTTTCTGTGTGGCCGCTTCCTGAAGCGGGCATCATCTAGTTAAATATTATAAAGGCGGAAGCCGGAACCTTTTTTGAAGTTTGTTAAAAAGACTTTATATCTTAAGAAATACTTAAGAGAAGTTTTAAAAAAAATGTTAAGCAAAAAGTTTAAAATAAATACCCTTGAAGAAACATCGAGAAAATAATCAACCCTCATGGTTTTAGTGGAATGATTCACCCCCAGGCTTGTATAGAGCTGATATTGCCACCGTTATAAGCAACGGCTGGATCATGCGTCGTGCTCGTGAACGGGTTCCACCGGCGGGAATGGGGCTACTTTCTATCTGTCGATCTTAACATGAATTGAATTGTAGTACGCTTTTTGGAACTTCCTCTCATTGTTGAAATATTATATTCTAATCTAACAAAGTTGCATGGGTTAAATCGGCTTGGCATCTAGCTGCCCACAAGATAGTATAAAAAAAAAATTAAGTGGCACTCGGGGACTGCCGCGGTAAAGCTATTGCATAGCATTTTTTATCAACTTATGCAATTATAATAGTTATGCAATATTTCTTTTTGCATAATTTTTATTATGCAAAAAAAAAAATATAGCATAAATTAAAACACAAACAAGAAAAGCGAACTGTTAACTGTTAACAGAATTAATTGATATACCGAATATTTACTTGTTCCCTACCGATTTGTTATATCGAGGTTGCACTGTACTATGAATGCGAATGTGTTTGTTAATTTAATTATCTAAGTAATATTAATTTCAATTACTGAAAAGTTTGCAAGAAGTCGTTTATTGTATAAAAAAATTCTTGCAACCATTTCTTAAGTTTATAAAAATCGGCCAAGTGCGAGTCGGGCCTCGCTCTTTTAGGGTTCCGTTAAAAAAAATTAAATAAAAATATTTCCATATACCCATGGAAATATTTTAATTTAATTTTTTTAATTTAATTTAATTTTTATTATTTGTTGTTATAGCGGCAATAGAAATACATAATATGTGAAAATTTCATCTGTCTATCTATTACGGTTTACGAGATACAGCCCGCTGACAGACGGACGGACGGACGGACAGCGTAGGCTTAGTAATAGGGTCCCGTTGGTACCCTTTGGGTACGGAACCCTAAAAATTAAATTTTTTGTCTGGGAGCATTCTAATTTCTGCGGGTACTTTATTAAAAATCTTTATGCACATAGCGTAACATTTTTTCCAACATAGTGTCGTTTCTGAACTTCTGTCAAAAACTAATTTATTCAGATTTCTCAGTGTTCTCTTTTCAACATTATGATAATGTTTAAAAGAGATTAAAGGCTACATTTAAATATATCGGGGTTTGCTTTAACAAACTTAGCAATATCCAAACGGATGATTTATGTACTTGTTAGGTAATGTACAGGTGTTGAAAATATATAAAAATACATGAGCAGCCAAACTGTGCCATGCAACATTAAAAAGCATATTAATCTACTAGTGGACCCGCCCCGGCTTCGCACGGGTAGGCTACAAAACAAACACAATGGTATATACGTCTAGGGCCTAGAGGTTAATGATTAAGTCTATGTCTATGGCTAAAACCCTCATATAAATATCATCATCATCATCATTAGCAACCCATCAACGGCTCACTACTGAGCGCAGATCTCCTCTCAGAGAAGGGTTATAGGCCATAGTCCACCACGCTGGCCCAATGCGAATTGGCGGACTTCACATACCTTCGAGAACATTATGAAGAACTCTCAGGTGTGCAGGTTGCCTCACGATGTTTTCCTTCACCGTTGAAGCAAGTGATATTTAATTGCATATAAATATGGAATGCCTGTATTCGATCGTTGTCCTTTATGTGAGTGACTTTTGCTGCTACCCGTGAAGCATTATGTCCTCTATCTCCTATAATATTTATCGGATCTTCATCAAAATTAGACATACTATGTGTGATATTATACACTTTTAAATTAAAAAAGAATAATTAAAATCGGTTGAAATTTGACGGAATTATGAAGTAAAACCGATAAAAATTTTCATCCCCTATCCTGGAAGAACCTTATTGTTTATCAGGATAAAAACTATCCTATATGTTGACCCGGAGTATCACCTACTACTATACCAAATTTCATACAATTCTGTTCAGTACTTTTTGCGTGATGCCCGGACAGACAGACAGACAGACAGACAGACATACGGACAGGCAGACAAAAATTAAATAAAAATCTGTTTTGGGATCAGTATTGATAATAAAGCATCCCCCGGTTAAAATTTTCGAAATAGATTAAATGTACAGAAATCGTCCAGTTACAGTTTTATTATAATATTAATTAATTAATTAATCTATTACAAAATGTTTATAATCCTATCAGCTAAAACGTCTAACGTTTTCATTATTATTATTACTTATGTCAAAAAATTATACAATAGTTAAACTTATTACGTTACTCAACCTATCTCTAGTCTAGACCAAAGTAATTCGAAAACTAGTACGCAGCATAGCACGTTACACACCCCTCTTAAATGTAGGTCAAGATCAGAGGGGTGCATCTCGCGAAGGGGTAGGGGGCCAACCTTGACCAACAAGCTTCGCTAAGGTGTTCTTGCGTACTTACACATTTACCCCTTTTATATAACTTTACTACTACTAGGTACATGGCTCTTGCATCTCTACACTTTAGATGAAAGAGTTAAATGTTCTTCTTTCGTTCTTTCTCTCATTTGATTTTAATGGCTTTTCTTGGAAATAAATGTTCTAAGAATTTTAGTATGTAATTTGCGTACATGTAAATCGCGGTTTAAGGGTCAGATGAACGTATACAAAAAATCCAAAATAGCTTTTTTAACCGACTTCAGTTTCTTAATTCGTCGCAATTTTTTAGGGTTCCATACCAAAATGGTAAAAATGGAACCCTTATGGTGAGACTTTCTCCGTCTGTCCGTCTGTCTGTCACAGTCGATTATTTCAGTAACTATTAAAGCTATCGACATGAAATTTGGCATAGTTGTGTATAATAGTGGCCCAAAAGCATTGAAATAAAGAAAAGTCGAAAATTATTTTTAGTTTTATTAAAAAAGGGGGAAAATCGGGGGGAGTGGGGTATCATATGAAAGGCCTTTACTTGTGCATTCTAAAACAGTTTTTTATTTATTTCTATATATAATAGTTTTTGAATAAAATACCGTTCCCCCCCTTATCTCCGAAGTTTACCAATCGAAAAATCTGAAATAATTATGGTCAATAGAGGTTTATGTATATTTTACAGGAAAAATAAAATCAACGCGAAAATTATCTTAGTTTGATTAAAAAAGGGGGAAAATCGGGGGTTTGAAATTTCAAAGTAAGATAATTATACCGAGTGGGGAATGATATGAAAGGCCTTTACTTGTGCATTCTAAAACAGTTTTTTATTTATTTCTAGATATAATAGTTTTTGATTAATCGGCCAAAATGTCGAAAAAAATACCGTTCCCCCCCCTTATCTCCGAAGTTTACCAATCGAAAAATCTAAAATAATTATGGTCAATAGATGTTTATGTATATTTTACATGAAAAATAAAATCAACGTGAAAATTATTTTAGTTTAATTAAAAAAGGGGGAAAATCAGGGGTTTGAAATTTCAAAGTAAGATAATTATACCGAGTGGGGTATCATATGCAAGGCCTTTACTTGTGCATTCTAAAGCAGTTTTTTATTTATTTCTATATATAATAGCTTTTGAGTAATCGGCCAAAATGTCGAAAAAAATACCGTTCCCCCCCCCCCCCTTATCTCCGAAGTTTACCAATCAAAAAATCTGAAATAATTATAGTCAATAGAGGTTTATGTATATTTTACAGGAAAAATAAAACCAACGCTCTAACTAGCATAGTTTTTTTTATATTAACAATAAACCTCTACAAACAAAGTTAACGATAATTATGTAAATTAATATAATATTATCGTTTTACTTTTACTTTTGGAGTATGGAACCCTCGGTGCGCGAGTCCGACTCGCACTTGACCGGTTTTTTTTATGTATGTTCACCTTACTCGAAGACGCCTGATTTGATTTGGAAAATTCTTCTTCCCAGGTTGTCCCATTTAAATTTTATCGAAATCGGTCGAATGGTTTTTTTATAAAATCAACAATAAATTATATTATATTTTGTAGACGCGCGGGCGGTTGAAGACGTTTTTAAAAAGATTTTTTTTATATACAACATACAAATATACTACTAGGTACATGGCTCCTAGGTACATCTCTGACTTTAGATGAAAAAAGTTAAATGTTCTTCTTTCGTTCTTTCTCTCCTTTGGTTTTAATGGCTTTTCTTGGAAATAAATGTTCTAAGATTTTTGGCTGATATTGTTTAAAAAAAATTGTGAGCCGTCGCGTGACGCCTGGCAAATCTGAAACATCGAAATTATTTTCTACGGGTGATATCGAGCTTAGTACACACCTAAATGCACACTCTAAACTATCACTATCAGACATAATATTGTATTGTTAAAATTATTAAGCTATTGCATAGCTTTTATCGCGGGCTTTGAACTAGGACCAACAGTTTGAGCGCGGCGACCGAATCGAGAAATTCCGTAACGAAAATAAACCTAACACTGTCGTTCAGTAAGCGTTCAACATTTTAGAGGTTCACAAGTAGCTCTGTTTGGCGCAGTGGGCGAGCGGCCGCTTTCTTTACCGTATGGTGTATGATGTCGCAGGTTCGAATCTCACTCGCGAAGTAGTGACAGTGCGCTTTTCTTGTTTGTTTGTTTGTTGTTGTTCTTTAATTTGCATAATTTTTATGAGGTATGCAAAAAAATATTGCATAATTATTATAATTGCATAAGTTGATAAAAATGCTATGCAATAGCTTTACCGCGGTAGTCCCCAAGTGCCACTTAATTTTTTTTTATTTTAAGTAAGACACAGGTTACTTGTACCGTAGTGAACAACACTGTTTCGTACTACATACATACATACTACATACTGTTGGCAAACAGTCGGTCTGACCCGCCGCTATAATGTTTCACATAAAAAAAAATTAAGTGGCACTCGGGGACTGCCGCGGTAAAGCTATTGCATAGCATTTCTTATCAACTTATGCAATTATAATATTCATGCAATATTTTTTTTGCATAATAAAAATTATGCAAAAAATAATTAAAAAACAAACAAACAAGAAAAGCGCACTGTCGCTACTTCGCGAGTGAGATTCGAACCTGCGACATCATACACCATACGGTAAAGAAAGCGGCCGCTCGCCCACTGCGCCAAACAGAGCTACTTGTGAACCTGTAAAATGTTGAACGCTTATTGAACGACGGTGTTAGGTTTATTTTCGTTACGGAATTTCTTGATTCGTTCGCCGCGCTGAAACTGTGTGTCCTAGTTCAAAGCCCGCGATAAAAGCTATGCAATAGCTTAAAAACCTTTGTCCTTGTTTCCAGAGAGATCCTGGCAGCCACGCCGCCGCTGACGAGTCACTCGGTGACCGCCACGCCCACACACCGGAGAGACTTCAAGCGTGACTCTGACAGGTGACGTGGATCTTTTTGACGTGATAACGTCTTATAAATCGATGAACACCGGCTGCACGCACGAAAAAGTGTCACGCTTCGCCTAGCTTGAGCGTGCAAGCGAGAGCACGGAACAAGCGATAGAGAGGCACGATCGGCCCAAGCGTTGGCAGAGCGCCCGCCGCGGGGCTCCAGTCATCGCGTGCGCACTGTGGTTAGCGGTCATCAATGTTTCTTTATGACGTTATCACGTAAAACTATCGTCCGTAAACCGACTTTACAGAAAACCAATTTTTTATTCAATGATAAGATATAGCCTCAGCATCATCATCATCATTAGCAACCAATCAACGGCTCACTACTGAGCGCAGGTCTCCTCTCAGAGAAGGGTTATAGGCCATAGTCCACCACGCTGGCCCAATGCGAATTGGCGGACTTCACACACTTTCTAGAACATTATGGAAAACTCTCAGGTGTGCTGGTTTCCTTAAGATGTTTTCCTTCACCGTTGAAGCAAGTGATTATTTAATTGCTTAAAACGCACTTGACTCCGAAAAGTACCCGGGATCGAACCTGCGACCCCCCGAATAGGAGACCACAATCCTAACCACGAGGCTATCACTGCTTCGACCGACTTTACAGACAACCAATTTTTTATTAACTTACTAACTGTTCATGTTATAGTATTAAACAGACAAGCGTTATTAAATATCTTGGTGTACTAATTGATCAGAATCTCAATTGGAAACAGCACATAGAAAAGTTAAGCAGCAGGATAAGGAAACTTATTTATATTTTCAAATTACTCAGGAACGTTTGCTCAGCCACATTACTCTTAAACACCTACTATGCTCTATGTCAGTCTATAATTATTTATGGGATAAAAGCGTGGGGAGGTACTTCCAAAACCACCTTGTTAACAGTAGAAAGAGCGCAGCGCGCTGTATTAAAAGTAATGGCTTACAAAAAATTTACTTACCCTACACACCTTTTATATTCTGAACTGGGGGTACTTACAGTACGTCAATTATTTATTAACTATGTGATTATTACACAACATACAAATCAACCGGATTTTACAACAAGGCGTAGAATAGATAAAGTGTATATTATCCCAAAACAAAAAACAGTTTTTGCTCAGAAATTCATAAATTATCTCGGTCCTAAACTATACAATGCAATAAGCAAGAAGGTAGTGCTAAAAGATTTTACAAGTTATAAATTGAGAACACAATTAAAAAAAATATCTTAATGCTCTAAGTTACAATGAAACTGAGGATCTTCTGATAAAAATATAATATGATCTAAATACATAAGTAAACACAAAACTTAACTCATACATATACACGTCCAAACCAAACAAACACAAACACATACACATACACACACACACACGCACACACATGCACACGCACACCCACACACACACACACTAAAGCTATATTATATTATTAATAAGACTGAACGTCCGACCTCGCAGTACTACTTACCTACTGAGTACTTTGGCATGGGGAAGGTCAACCCACTGTGATACAGTTTTGACTAGTTCAGGGGTTGACCTGCCTTTTTCTTATACCATATATACGATAAATAATATGTAAATACTGTGCATCCGATAAATAATATGTAAATATTGCGTAATTGCTTGATTGTAAGGCATCAAATAAATAAAGTTATTATTATTATTATTGTAAGGCGGGGTCTTGGGGACGTAATGAAACACCGAATGTTGGATTAATACTAACTTTATTCTAATAGATACACTCTTTATATTGTTACACTCTACATCTCCCTTCCTTTCATAAAAAAAAATTAGTATGTTATATAATTTTTTTTTTTTTTGTTATACAGACTGGTTAAATACATTATTAGCTTAATAATAAAACTTACTCACTAGAATTGAACAATTTTGTACGATTCTTATGAACTATATCTAATTTACCGTTTTTATTAATCTGCACATTTGGTGGCATGTCTTTGACCACTTTGTAAGGACCTAAATAAATACTCTCCATTTTGCTACAATTTTCGTTTTTTATTAGAATTAAATCTCCTGGATTGTACACTATAGGATTAATGCATTTATCATAAACTGATTTTCTTAATTCTTTGCCTTTGACTAAATTTTCCCTTGCTTCTTTTTGCGATAATTGTAACCGATATTTTAATTCACATGGATAATTTTCGTGATTATACAATGGTTCTACCTCTTTAGTATTTAGATTACTAGGAAGTGAACCGGATTTTACAACAAGGCGTAGAATAGATAAAGTGTATATTATCCCAAAACAAAAAACAGTTTTTGCTCAGAAATTCATAAATTATCTCGGTCCTAAACTATACAATGCAATAAGCAAGAAGGTAGTGCTAAAAGATTTTACAAGTTATAAATTGAGAACACAATTAAAAAAAATATCTTAATGCTCTAAGTTACAATGAAACTGAGGATCTTCTGATAAAAATATAATATGATCTAAATACATAAGTAAACACAAAACTTAACTCATACATATACACGTCCAAACCAAACAAACACAAACACATACACATACACACACACACACGCACACACATGCACACGCACACCCACACACACACACACTAAAGCTATATTATATTATTAATAAGACTGAACGTCCGACCTCGCAGTACTACTTACCTACTGAGTACTTTGGCATGGGGAAGGTCAACCCACTGTGATACAGTTTTGACTAGTTCAGGGGTTGACCTGCCTTTTTCTTATACCATATATACGATAAATAATATGTAAATACTGTGCATCCGATAAATAATATGTAAATATTGCGTAATTGCTTGATTGTAAGGCATCAAATAAATAAAGTTATTATTATTATTATTGTAAGGCGGGGTCTTGGGGACGTAATGAAACACCGAATGTTGGATTAATACTAACTTTATTCTAATAGATACACTCTTTATATTGTTACACTCTACATCTCCCTTCCTTTCATAAAAAAAAAATTAGTATGTTATATAATTTTTTTTTTTTTTGTTATACAGACTGGTTAAATACATTATTAGCTTAATAATAAAACTTACTCACTAGAATTGAACAATTTTGTACGATTCTTATGAACTATATCTAATTTACCGTTTTTATTAATCTGCACATTTGGTGGCATGTCTTTGACCACTTTGTAAGGACCTAAATAAATACTCTCCATTTTGCTACAATTTTCGTTTTTTATTAGAATTAAATCTCCTGGATTGTACACTATAGGATTAATGCATTTATCATAAACTGATTTTCTTAATTCTTTGCCTTTGACTAAATTTTCCCTTGCTTCTTTTTGCGATAATTGTAACCGATATTTTAATTCACATGGATAATTTTCGTGATTATACAATGGTTCTACCTCTTTAGTATTTAGATTACTAGGAAGTGAACAGATTTTCCCAAATACTAATTCGTAAGGAGTAAATCTAGTTTCAGAATGGACTGAAGTGTTATGTGAAAAACACCAAAAGGGAAGCCATTGGCTCCATGTTTCGGGATGGTTGTCTGTTTGTATACGTAAAAATGAGTTTAGGTGTTTGTGAGAATTTTCCAATGCACCAATGCTTTGATGGTGGTAAGCTGTGGAACTTAAATGATTAATTTTTAAAAGTTTACATACCTCTTTAAACACTGAAGACTGGAATTCCGAACCTCTGTCAGTTCCAATTTCCCGTGGTAACCCGTAGAGAAGTATGAAGCTATTAACTAAAGCTTGAGCTACCTCCTCTGACTTTTTAGAAGTTAAAGGATGTGCTACCACATATTTAGTTAGCTCGCATTGCAGCGTGAGTATATATTTGTTACCGTAATTATCTCTATCTAGTGGACCTACCAAATCTAAATAAACCTTCTCAAATGCTGTTGTAGCTGTTGAAGTGATAACCATCGGTTCTTTGATACGTACTGCATGTTTTTCTTTTTGACATTTTTCACACTTTTTAACGAATTCTCTAACATCTTTTTGTAATCCTGGCCAGTAAAAATATTTTTTAATATTATTGAACATCCTTCTCATGCCCGCATGGCCACTTGTGGGCAAAAGATGGAAGTCGTTCAGGATCACTCTTCTATCATCTTTATTTTCTATTCGTTGTACATCATTTAATATATAAAATCGCGTCGCGCACCTATTTTGTAATGATTTAACTTCACTTGACAATTCTTCAATGAATATTTTATTACTTTTATTTTTTATTATATATATTTCGTCGACGTTTATTTGTTTACAGAGACTATCCAACTCCCTCACAAATACGGCTCGCGTCAATTGTGATTGGAAAGCAGGATTAATAAAAATTGTCAACTTACTTTCAACATAGCAAAACGCGTTTCTTTCCATAGTAATTTTACGTTGTCTTCTAAGACTTTCTAATTCCTCTTTCTCTATAAATCTAAGTTCTACTGCTTCTCTTGGTTTCGTATGACTTCCAATCACCTTTGGTTGATCAGGCCAACTGTGATTTGAAATCATATCGCAAGGAGCTTGCTGTTGCATTCTCCTCGCCTGTGCCCTAGTAGTTACGTTTATATTGCATTCGCTCATATTTTTTAAATCATCCGACGTAAAAGAAATTCGAGACAAGGCATCTGCAGCTGCATTATCTGAACCCTTTACGTATTCTACAGTAAAATCGTATTCTTCCAATATTAACCTAAACTTCATAAGCCTGCTTGATGGATCTCGCATATTGAATAAGTAGATTAATGGACGATGATCCGTAATAATTTTGAATTTACGACCATATAAGTATGGACGAAAATATTTTACCGCCCAAACTATAGCCAAAAGTTCTTTTTGAATCGTAGGATAATTTTGCTCATTTTTATTTAAAGCTCTGCTAGCATAAGCTACTGGACGACCGTCCGAATTCGATAGTATGGCTCCTATCGCGTAACCCGATGCGTCTGTTTGTACGATAAACTCGTTAGCTTCTGAAAAATCTGGGTATTGCAATACTGGAGGTGAAACTATACAACTTTTCAGAGTTTGAAATGATTTTTGGCACTCTTCATCCCAAATAAAAGAGACATTTTTCCTACACAGTTTATGTAATGGATAAGCTTTTTCCGCAAAATTTGGTATAAATTTCCTATAATAGTTGACAAAGGCTGTGAATCGCTTGAGCTCGTCAACAGACTTTGGACAAGGATAATTTTTAACAACTTCTATTTTCCCTGGATCCGGCAAGACACCTTCCTTTGATACTACATGCCCTAAATAATTAATTTCCTTTTTAAAAAATTCGCATTTTGTAGGGTTAAGTTTAAGATTGACTTTGCGTAACCTCTCAAAAACATCTTGTAAATTTTTCGACTTTTCTGCCAAATTCCTTCCGAAAACAATTAAATCATCTTGATAAACTAAGCATTTTTCATATGTAAGACCCGCCATAGCCATTGTCATCATACGAGAAAATGAAGAAGGGCTAGTTTTCAACCCCATAGGCATTCTTGTCAGTTGATAACGTCCCGAAGAAAATGCTGTATATTTTCGGCTGTCTTTCTCAAGTTCAACATTATGAAAGCCTTGGTATAAATCTAAATGACTGAAATAAATACATCCTGACAAAGAATCTAGTATTTCGGCTATGTTTGGGAGAGGGAATTTATCGTCTTGAATACAGTTGTTTAATTTCCTATAATCGATTACTAATCTCCACTTTTTCTCACCAGTAGTGTCAAGCTTTTTTGGAACTAATAACACGGGGCTACTCCATTCACTTGTACTCTCCTCAATAATTCCTTCCTCCAACATTTTTCCTATCTGTCTATCAATTTCTTTCTTCTGAGCGTGAGGTAATCTGTATGGTTTAGAGAATATAGGAGACTCATTCGGCTTTAGAGTTATCGAGTGCTTATAAATATTAGTCGTGGCTAATCTATCCCCTGGTAAATAAAATACGTCACTATACTTTGCGCATAGGTTCCCTACAGAAACCTGTTCTTCATTATTTAGATGGTCTAATTGCAACGATGAAAACAATTTCTTAACACGATCAGCATTCGATTCGCAGTTCGTAAAAGCGCATAATATTTTATAATCACAAGCTCTATGAATAATCGGTTTGATTTCATTCAGTGTAAAATGATGCTCCGTAGTGTTTAATATTTTTATAGGTATTCTGCCGCATATTGGTTTAACCAGCGAACTTGCTAAGTAAATCCCGTCATTGATATATGACGCGCAGACTACGCACTCATCTGTAAAGTCTGTTTGTATATAGTGAATCGACTCGCATCTCGGTGGTATCTCCAAACGCTTATTGTCTACAGTATAAATTGACAAATTAATTTCATTATTACAAGTAGTCAATGTTATTTTATTTAGATTAAAATTTAATACCGCTTTATATTTTGTCAGAAAATCTTGTCCGATGATGCCATTCGCTCTAATTGGCAAGTAATTAAATATATAAAATTTATTCTTCAGTTGATGCCCATTTACATCTAAGTTTAAATAACAATATCCAAGCGTTGTAATCGTACCTCCTACACCTGTTATGGTGATGTTTTCTTTGCAATATGAAATTTGATTTTCTAGAACATGTTTATACTTTATAGCTGAGATCGATGCTCCCGTATCGAGTAACCAATTATATGAATGATTGTTTAAAGATAAGCTAATTGAACAATTACTATTACATGACAATATTTTAGTCACGAAAAAATTTTTTTTCTGTATTTGTTGGTTCCGGTTTTGCTTCCGGTTCTGATAAAACATTAATATTTTTATTGCTCATCCTTTGATTTCGATTATAATTATTATGATAGTATGACCTACCTCTGTATGGCCGGCCGCGGGACGAAGCCTGCTGCTGGTGTTGGTTGCGAGGCCCATTCCATCCACCGCGCCGCCCGTTATTGTTATAAACTCCTCCCCGCTGAGGCCTACGCTGATGATACGTTTGGTTCGCGTATCCTCGCCGTCCTGTTGTAAAATTCTGCCTGAAACCTCTATTATTATGGTAAATACCAAGAACTTCGCCAAAACTTGCCGACGAAGACATTTCTTCATCTTGTGCCGCCTGAATCGCCTCCTTGAGGGAACTGAAATTTCTAGACGCTATTATAGTGCTCAATCTTCGGTTTCGCAAGCCATCGGCAAATTTTTTTTACCGCATGTTGTTCATTTATTGGTTTGAGAAAATTGTAACCTTCGGTATTCCCTTTGGCCTGCGATACCGTGAGATTCACGAACAGATCGGATATTTGTTTGCCGTAGTCTTTTATTGACAAGTCGTTCTGCCTTATTGAGTTAAGTTTGGTCTGGATAGCTGTTGCAGACTTTTGAGGCAATAAAACCCTTTTCATGTCACTCACTAACTCATCCACACCTGGGTAGTCGGGAGACAATTCCAATTTTGCAGATTGGGATAATCTATTTTTTAATACAAAATTAACCAGTTGTCTCCTGCACTCCGGTGCAGTAAGTATGGAATTGTAATATTCGATCCCATCAATTAACTGTTTGATGTTTGCCTCCTCATCAGTCATGAGGGGCAATAAATTTAACGCCACTTTAATATCGAAAGTAGCCATTGTTATATAATCCTTACTTTTACATACTTTACATAAGTCAATTACGTCGGTGTATGTGTTTTGAAATTTCTCAATGTACTTATAAATTAACTCAGAATCGCTACTTGATACTTTGCCTTTCTTAATATCGCTTGATATTTGAGACACATAATTAGTATATCTTATAAAAATATTATTTGCTTCACCTAATTTTTTATTCAGTAGACTCTCAGTTCTACGACTTGGACCCACTTTAATCAAGTATACTCTTATTTCTTTAATTTCATTACATAATAATTCTAAAGTAGATGCCATAACTTATAATAACAATAACATAGTATACGCAGTTTATCTCTATCGAATACATTTTATTAATTCTACACTTAAGTATCCATACCGTAATTTGATGCGTGATTATTGTCTCTTCAGTTCAATGCACTTAGAATAATAAAGTATTTGTAGTTTATACACGTAATAGTTCTACACAGGTTTAGGTAAATGGAATAATGTTACTGTATGACACTGCACATAATTTCGAACGAATTCACTTTTAAACTTCCGCACTGACCCTAGGTGATTGCGGAATTGCACGCAGGAACGAACGCCGCAGGGTGTGATGGTGATGGTGGAATTGTTGATCAATCCACTGAAGATGGCATTTTTTTTGTACAAGCTGTATGCCGCATATAGTACTCCCAACAACATTACAGTCAACATCATGAGTAAAATAATATTCGTGGTGCTAATATGCATCCTAATTTCTTCCACGGATGCCTGGTTTGAACCACCGGCCGATAACCTCTTCTTTTGTACTTCCTGCACCCATTTTCTTGTTTTTAAACCTTGAAACAGTCTTTTAACGGTTTTAACGACGCCGTCCGTCCGCCGTCAATTTCCAATAGTATTTTATTACTTGATTCACACATGTTCAAATTAAAAACACAATAAACCTATCCGTACTGCGCGGATGGCCCGGATGCCATATAAGGCAGGGTCGCCATGTAAGGCGGGGTCTTGGGGACGTAATGAAACACCGAATGTTGGATTAATACTAACTTTATTCTAATAGATACACTCTTTATATTGTTACACTCTACATTATTCAATGATAAGATATAGCATCACCTGATGGTAAGTGATGACTGATGATGCACTCTAAGATCGCGGCCTAACTTGGAAGAGTTACACGCCGTTGTGTTGGAACGCTAAATCGCTTGGTGGCACATCTTTGACTGTAGGGTGGTAACTAGCCACGGCCAAAGCCTCCCACCAGACCAGAGATCATCATCATCATCGTGTGCCTTCCTCGTATTGAAGTTTGGCGGTCATCATGCGAAAAGCTTCTCTATTTAAAGCCGCATCTTTTAATTTTGGATAAGTCAGCCCAGTCCACCCCCTTATATCGTCCAACCACTTGCGTCTTTGGCGACCTGGAGCTCTCTTGCCTGCAATCCTCCCTTCCAGCACTAGTTTTGGGAATGAGAATTGGGTTCCTCTTTGTAGGTGTCCAAAGAAAGCTACTTTTCTTCGTATGATGGTGGACATGAGTTCTCTCCTTTTGTGGACTAATTCCAGTACCCTGCTATTTGGTGTAAAGCTGTTCCATGGGATTCGGAGCATTTTCCTATATATCCACATTTCAAAAGCTTGCAATCGACTTGTTGCTTCTTTTTTGAGAACCCATGTTTCGCAGCCATACAAGAGAGTGGACCAGACGTAGCATTTCACAAGGCGGCATCTTAGTTCGACCTGCAATTTAGGGCTGCAGAGGGTCTTGGACATCTTGTGAAACACGATTTTAGCTTGGCTAATACGGCATTTTATTTCCTGTAGGTGATCTAGATCCGAAGTGAAATATCTACCTAGGTACTTTATCTTCGGGACCACATCAATACAGACCAGAGATGCGACTGTCTAAAGTTATTCCATTGATCGTAATCGTATTCTATGACATTAGCGCCAAAGTAAAATAAACCATAACGGCATTGAATTAGAGCCAAATTTCGTGTATGCATTCTTATACGTTTAGATATATATACGATACGCTTATAAACGTAATCGGTTGTACTGATTTGATGCTAATGTCATAGAATACGAATACGATCAATAGAATAACTTTTAGATAATATTGGTACCCTGAGCATAGACAGTTCAGAAATAAAATTAAAATTATATAAACGCCAATTAATTAATTGGCGGGGCCAATTTGGGAATATAAATTCCCAAATTGGCCTCGCCGGGAATCGAAGCCGAGACGTCCCAGTTATAAGAGCACTGCGCTAAATACTTTATTTATTTATTTATTTATTTATTTATTTAAGGGCACCAACAGTTTTACAGCAATAAAAACATGCAGTCATATTAAATTCAAATACGGTTCTTAGGTATGCTATAAACTCCACTTATAGGTAGCCACACTTATAGGTGCGAATTAAATTATGTATCACATAATAATTATATATTATAAGACAGAGCAGTTACAGTGGTTGACTCAAATTACTTGATTGATATTGAATAAAAGCTATACAAGCATATAAAATAGAAATAAACTACAAACAACAGAAGAGATACAAAATAAAACAAAAGAACAAAATAAAAAAAATACTAAATACGTCAAAATTAACAAATTAAAAAAAATTAAAAAGTTAAATATAAAAATTAAAAAATTAAATTAAAAAATTTAAAATTTAAAAATGTTAGCGATATTGATTTATAAAGTGTTTTTTAAGCTTGCTCTTAAATGTGAAGAGCGAGTCTCTCCAAATATCAATGTCTAATAGTTTGGCGATATCATTATAAGTTTTTATGATCCTATGTAAAGGAGCCGAGGCTCCTAAGTTGGTTTAATAAGACTGACTCTAAATGGTACAAAATTCTATAACCTTCTTGCCGATCTAGGAACTCGTAACGTAATTTTTTGTAACAAGTGAGACGCATCTACAGCGTTATTAATTAATTTATGCAAAAAACATAGATCCAATAGCTTTCTACGATCGAATAAGTTTAACATTTTATAATGAAGCAATCTGGCAGGATAACTAGCATACCTTTTCGTGTCCAACTTATCACAAAGGATCAGGTGATACGTAAAGCGTTTTTGGATACGCTCAATCCTCTCTACGTGCACGTTATAATAGGGGTTCCATGCAGAGACAACAGAGCCATATTCTAATAGACTTCTTGTTAGGGCATTAAACAATTGAATATTAGTTTGTGCTTTACGGAAGTCCTTCGAGTTACGTTTAATAAATCCAGTGATCTTAAAGGCTTTTTTACAGATTGTATCAATGTGTGGAATGAAGCTTAGTTTCTGATCGATAACTACACCTAGATCTCTAATTGAGTTAAGTCTTTTGACATTATTTCCGTTAATGTTATATACAAATACAACTGGATGTACTTTTCTATGAAATGAAATGGCAGAACATTTAGCATGATTCAATATCATATTATTAGTACTACACCAAGTAGTCAACCTATCCAGGTCGCCCTGCAGCAATTTAGCATCAGCATGATCCTTGATTACCCTAAAGGCTTTCAAATCGTCTGCATAAAGAAGTACTTCGGAACCACTGAAGCAATTAACAATGTCGTTGATAAAAATATTAAAAAGTGCTGGCCCCAATAGTGATCCTTGTGGTACACCGGAAAGAGCTAAATAAGAGGTAGAAGACTCAAAACCACCCAAAACAACCGTCATTACCCTGTTAGATAAATAAGAGGATAGCCAATTTAGGACATTACCACCTATACCATAATGTTTTAGCTTTCCAATAAGAAGGTTATGATCCACAAGATCAAATGCTTTTGAAAAATCCGTATAGATCGCATCAACTTGCAGGTTTCTATCAACATGTGATGACAAAAAATCAACATATGTCACTAGATTAGAAAGAGTAGATCTATGTATTCTATTTTGTCTACTTGTCGAGGTTGTCGAATCTTCTTCAAATGATAGACGTCCACTGCTAGACAAAGGACTTCCTTAAGCCTCCAGGTCTGAATCCAGCGGGTCCTTGCGACTCGTTTGATGTCGTCGGTCTACCTAGTGTGGGGTCTGCCAACACTGCGCTTCCCGGTGCGGGGTCGCCACTCCAGCACCTTGGGACCCCAACGACCATTCAAACTATGTACCGTCCATTGTCACTTCAGCTCCGTGATTTGCTGAACTATGTCGGTAACTTTGGTTTTCCAATGGATCTTTCTTTCCTGATTTGATCTCTCTCCATCGCCCGCTGAGTGACCCTGAGCCTCCTTATGAGCCCATACTTAGCGACCATGTTTCGGATACTTAAGTAATGGCAACCCGTACTATTCGAAGACTCGATTGGTCTTCATACACTGAAGTATTTTGGAAGAGAAGTCATGATAAAGCTTCCCGAAAATGCCCAGTCGAGTTGGGTCCGGCGGTTGATCTCATTCTTGAAATTGGATCTACTTATAGCTAGATCGTGTGTCCCATATATAAATGCTGAGTGTGTGAGTTCTCAACGATTACTGGGTGGAGCGACATGATTTAATGAAATTATCATACCTCTTCGGTTTTCCGGAGTTCAGAAGCAGTGATAGCCTAGTTGTCAGAATTGCGGTCTTCTATTCGGGGGGTCGCAGGTTTGATCCCGGGCACGCACCTCTAGCTTTTCTATATTGAGTGCGTTTAAGAAATTAAATATCACAAGCTTCAACGGTGAAAGAAAACATCGTGAGGAAAACTGCACACTTGAGAGTTCTTCATAATGTTCTCAAAGTTGTGTGAAGTCTGCCAATTCGCATTGGGCCAGCGTGGTGGACTATGGCCTATAACCCTTCTCTGAAAGGAGACCTGCGCTCATTAGTGAGCCGTTGATGGGTTGCTGATGAATTGACTTTTACTCTGCGTTGTACCAGAAAGGGAAGCGGTCAATTATTCTATCAGGATAATATTTATTTTCTCCACAGATCGTCAATAAAAAGGGATACAAGAAGAGAAAGCGGGAAAAGGATAGACCAAAACACGAGCAGTCCATTCCGAGAGAGCAGTAAAAGAGACCCGCGGTACAGCGAACCTAGTAGACAAGTGGTGAGTTACTACAGAATAGAATAGAGAAGAAATGTTTTTTATTCAAATAAACTTTTTTTCAAATGCTTTTGAATCGTCGATAGTCTACCACTGGTTCGGAATGCCCTTCCTGCCGAGAAGAACCAGCAAGAAACTCGGCGGTTGCTCTTTTCAAAACAAGTTACACAGTTACAATATCGTAGATATTATGCTATGTATGCAGTGTTTCAGGAAAAAGAGAATTTACAGGTTAATCATTACCTACTGTCTCATGAATCGCTGGCCGAATTATATCCACGCTTTTTTGTCATATAGTCTTCAATTGTATAATATTATTTTTTCATGAAATTAGTTTTAACTGATTTCTTAAACGTGTGTAAAGGCAAGTCTAAGATCGACTGTGGAATTTTATTATTAAACGTCACGCCCATTCCCACAAACGTCTTTCGGACCCTCTTGAGGCGCAATCGAGGAATCACGAGCCTATTTGGATCTCTAACCTGACTATCCTGTAAATCACAATTTTTACATCCCAGAATAATCTCAGGCCCTGGTATCAGCCCCCGGTCCCGTCATTGTGGAACTTCCCCTCACTCCACAATGAGGGGAAGTTCCAAAAAATGCATACTTACAATTCAATACATGTTAAGATTGGCAGACAGAAAGCAGCCCCATTCCTGCCGGTGGAACCCGTTGACGAGCATGACGCATGATCCAGCCTTTGTCCAGCAGTGGACGTCTATCGGTTGACTTCAGTTTCGCGACACGCTGAGCTATGTCGGTGACTTTGGTTCTCCTACGAATCTCCTCATTTCTGATTTGATCTCGCAGGGATATACCGAGCATAGCTCTCTCCATCGCTCGCTGAGTGACCCTGAGCCTTCTTATGAGGCCCTTATTTAGCGACCATGATATGATGATGAGCTTCTGACTTTACAGACAAGCATTTTTTGGAGTTTACTCCTTAAGAATCGATTTTAGGCGCCCGGTATGAGAAAAATCCGAGCAGTATAATTAATTTATCAATGACCTCGTTACGTTTTTCACAACGTTGAAATTTCTACCCTAACGTTGAGAAAATAAGGTTGGTTTTCGTGCGAAAGAGCTTTCCGAGGGAAGCCGTGACCTTGTTACGTTTTTCACAACGATGCAAATTTCTACCCTAACGTTGAGTAAATAAGGTTGGTTTTGGTGCGAAAGTCGGTCGGGGCGCGCTCGGACCCGAGTCGCGCGCATAGAGAAGGATATAGCGTCGCGCGTAAACTCCAGTCGTGCGTCGGAGGCCGGAGCTGACACACACTTTTTTATTTGGCAGTACATAGCCTCGTTTGATGAAGAGGGCGAGCAGTTCCGGCGCGTGGGGCCCGAGGGTCTGGTGAACCTGGAGAAGGTGTACCGCACCCAGGCGGTGATGGACCACGTCGCCAGCTTCCACCAGCACCGGCACAGCCTCGCGCGGAACACGGCGCCGTTGTTCGGAGACTACTTGAGGTGGTCATCTTACCAACGTGGTTTTAACAAACCTCAAAATCTATATACATACCAACTGACCCAGCGAACTACGTACTGCCAACAAAAATATTTAGTGGTTGGTCACCCTTATCATTTAGGGGTATGAAAAATAGATGTTGGCCGATTCTTAGACCTACCCGATATGCACACAAAATTTCATAAAAATCGGTCCACCCGTTTCGGAGGAGTAAGGTAACTAACATTGTGACACGAGAATTTTATATAATACTAGCTGATGCCCGCGACTTCGTCCGTGTGGATAGAATTTTCTTTGCTATAAACCTCACGGAGCCCGAGACCTTTCCAACGAATGCAAAACCGTGGAAATCGGTTCGTGCGTTCTGGAGTTATAGCGTTAGGAAGGAAAACCCGACTTATTTTTATATAGTAGATTAGAACTAGCTGACCCAGCGAACTTCGTACCGCCAGCAAAAATATTTAGTGGTTGGTCACCCTTATCATTTAGGGGTATGAAAAATAGATGTTGGCCGATTCTCAGACCTACCAGACATGCACACAAAATTTCATAAAAATCGGTCCACCCGTTTCGGAGGAGTAAGGTAACTAACATTGTGACACGAGAATTTTATATAATACTAGCTGATGCCCGCGACTTCGTCCGCGTGGATAGAATTTTCTTTGCTATAAACCTCACGGAGCCCGAGACCTTTCCAACGAATGCAAAACCGTGGAAATCGGTTCGTGCGTTCTGGAGTTATAGCGTCAGGAAGGAATACCCGACTTATTTTTATATAGTAGATTAGAACTAGCTGACCCAGCGAACTTCGTACCGCCAGCAAAAATATTTAGTGGTTGGTCACCCTTATCATATAGGGGTATGAAAAATAGATGTTGGCCGATTCTCAGACCTACCAGACATGCACACAAAATTTCATAAAAATCGGTCCACCCGTTTCGGAGGAGTAACTAACTTTGTGACACGAGAATTTTATATTCTTATCTCAATATATATAAATTACGTATCACGTTGTTTGTCCGCGATGGACTAATAAACTACTTAACCGATTTTAATCAAATTTGCACACCGTTTGCGGTTTGATCCAACTTGAAAGATAGGATAGTTTTTTTGGATTAGGATAGTTTATTTGTTTTTTATTTATATAGATAAGTTGGCAGCACGAAGTTCGCCGAGTCAGCTAGTCAGCAGTTTTTGAACTCCCTCGGGAACTCTTTGATTTTCTGGGATAAAAAGTAGCCTATGTCCGCCCTCCAGGTCCTCAACTATACCCATGCAAAAAATGAAGTCGATCCGTATCTGTTTTAAAGGACAAACCAACAAACCACTTTCGCATTTATAATATTAGTATGATAGAGTGGACCCGAGTCTACCGTACCGAAGCTGAGAGACGAACGTCAAATGTTTGACAGGAAAGTAGGTAGAACACTTTATATGGGAAAATGAAATTGTTGTTTTTACTATCTTGCTCGCAATTTTTCCATATTTTCTCACCGTTTAAACCTTCCCTGGACTACGACAAACATTTCAAAACCAAAATCAGCTAAATCGGCCCAGCCGTTCTCGAGTTTTAGCGAGACTAACGAACAGCAATTGATTTTTATATATATCTATCTATATACATATATAAAAATTTCGTGTCACGATGTATGTTCGGGATAAACTCGACAACTACTGAACCGATTTTGATCGAACTTCGTTACTATCTGTAATTTGGTCCAACTTAAAAGATAGGATAGTTTTTATCATATTATTGACATCAATATTTGTTATTGCAAATTAAAATATGTTAATTACCCGACAGTCACATATACAGTTCGAGATTTAGGTCTAAATCTCGAATAATGTTATTACGAGTATTATTATGTTGCTAGGCAACCTAAATCTTGATTCTTGAACGATGTTAGATTGCGATATAGTCTTAACCCAAATAGACTACTTATATACATTACTAATATTATAACTGCGAAAGTGTGTTTGTTTGTTGGTTTGTCCTTCAATCACGCCGCAACAGAGCAACGAATTGACTTGATTTTTTTGCATGGGTATAGTTGAGGACCAGAAGTGCGATTGTATAAGAATTTCGTGTATCCATTCTCAACCGTTTAGGGTAGGTATCGTACATACCGTGTACATACCTAAACATATGAGGATGGATACACGAAATTGAGCTCATCACATAGGCTACTTATATCCCCGGAAAAACAAAGAGTTCCCGAGGGATTTCAAAAATTAAATCCATGCGGACGAAGTCGCGGGCATCAGCTAGTATTATAAATGCGAAAGTTTGTGAGGATGTATGGATGGATGAATGGATGTTTGTTTCTCTTACACGCCACAACGAATGAACAAATTTGGCTGAAATTTGGCATGGATAGATCATACCTAGAATTACCACAAAGGCACATACCACATACTTTTTATCCCGGAAAATTACAGAGTTTCCGAGGGAATGAAACCTTAATCCACGAGGACGACGTCACGGGTATCATTTAGTTTAATATAAAAAAATCTTTAGAATTATTTTGCTAAAAAATCTTTAGAATTATTTTGCTATATCTTTGTCAATAAAATGTCATCTTTGCTGCTGTCGCCTAAGATACAGGTTTTTTTTTTACCTAGTTTAGGGACAGCAGATTCTTGAATGTATGAATGTACTATCTTTACGCTGGGTTATGACGTACTTTAAGTTGGTGAAATCGACCCCTAATGTTTTTGGAGATATAATGTTTATTTTTACTCATATATTACTCGTGTTTAATTTTGGTTATGTTATGTTTTTATGTTTATTTTTGCATGCCTATCCGGCAGATTGTAAGAACTTTTATTATAATGTTAACACCATTGTACTACTCAATCGGTGCAAATAAATAAATAAATAAATAAATAAAATAAATAAAATAAATAATCCGCCAACAGAAAAAATCTGTATGGTCAAACATGCAATTACAAGCTAAGCACCGCTCACCTACCCAGCCAAGCAACAAAGCCAAGTTCCCAAGCAAGCAATGCCACCACCACTCACATGCACCACCACTCAAGACTTTTACACTACTCTCGACGCACGTTTCGCCGCGACACCGGAGCATCCTCAGGAGATGTCGACGCATCATGCGAAAGACAAAACTCTGATGACGATCACAACATATCCAACATTGCATTTGAGTAAAACAATATCTCCCAAAACTTATATGCCCCATATCTTTCCAGAACAGCTATAGCATCATGCGAAAGACAAAACTCTGATGACGATCACAACATATCCAACATTGCATTTGAGTAAAACAATATCTCCCAAAACTTATATGCCCCATATCTTTCCAGAACAGCTATAGCATCGTGCGAAAGACAAAACTCTGATGACGATCACAACATATCCAACATTGCATTTGAGTAAAACAATATCTCCCAAAACTTATATGCCCCATATCTTTCCAGAACAGCTATAGCATCATGCGAAAGACAAAACTCTGATGACGATCACAACATATCCAACATTGCATTTGAGTAAAACAATATCTCCCAAAACTTATATGCCCCATATCTTTCCAGAACAGCTATAGCATCGTGCGAAAGACAAAACTCTGATGACGATCACAACATATCCAACATTGCATTTGAGTAAAACAATATCTCCCAAAACTTATATGCCCCATATCTTTCCAGAACAGCTATAGCATCATGCGAAAGACAAAACTCTGATGACGATCACAACATATCCAACATTGCATTTGAGTAAAACAATATCTCCCAAAACTTATATGCCCCATATCTTTCCAGAACAGCTATAGCATCGTGCGAAAGACAAAACTCTGATGACGATCACAACATATCCAACATTGCATTTGAGTAAAACAATATCTCCCAAAACTTATATGCCCCATATCTTTCCAGAACAGCTATAGCATCGTGCGAAAGACAAAACTCTGATGACGATCACAACATATCCAACATTGCATTTGAGTAAAACAATATCTCCCAAAACTTATATGCCCCATATCTTTCCAGAACAGCTATAGCATCGTGCGAAAGACAAAACTCTGATGACGATCACAACATATCCAACATTGCATTTGAGTAAAACAATATCTCCCAAAACTTATATGCCCCATATCTTTCCAGAACAGCTATAGCATCATGCGAAAGACAAAACTCTGATGACGATCACAACATATCCAACATTGCATTTGAGTAAAACAATATCTCCCAAAACTTATATGCCCCATATCTTTCCAGAACAGCTATAGCATCGTGCGAAAGACAAAACTCTGATGACGATCACAACATATCCAACATTGCATTTGAGTAAAACAATATCTCCCAAAACTTATATGCCCCATATCTTTCCAGAACAGCTATAGCATCATGCGAAAGACAAAACTCTGATGACGATCACAACATATCCAACATTGCATTTGAGTAAAACAATATCTCCCAAAACTTATATGCCCCATATCTTTCCAGAACAGCTATAGCATCGTGCGAAAGACAAAACTCTGATGACGATCACAACATATCCAACATTGCATTTGAGTAAAACAATATCTCCCAAAACTTATATGCCCCATATCTTTCCAGAACAGCTATAGCATCGTGCGAAAGACAAAACTCTGATGACGATCACAACATATCCAACATTGCATTTGAGTAAAACAATATCTCCCAAAACTTATATGCCCCATATCTTTCCAGAACAGCTATAGCATCGTGCGAAAGACAAAACTCTGATGACGATCACAACATATCCAACATTGCATTTGAATAAAACAATATCTCCCAAAACTTATATGCCCCATATCTTTCCAGAACAGCTATAGCATCGTGCGAAAGACAAAACTCTGATGACGATCACAACATATCCAACATTGCTTTTGAGTGAAAACAAAATCTCCCAAAACTTATATGCCCCATATCTTTCCAGAACAGCTATAGCATCGTGCGAAAGACAAAACTCTGATGACGATCACAACATATCCAACATTGCATTTGAGTAAAACAATATCTCCCAAAACTTATATGCCCCATATCTTTCCAGAACAGCTATAGCATCGTGCGAAAGACAAAACTCTGATGACGATCACAACATATCCAACATTGCATTTGAGTAAAACAATATCTCCCAAAACTTATATGCCCCATATCTTTCCAGAACAGCTATAGCATCGTGCGAAAGACAAAACTCTGATGACGATCACAACATATCCAACATTGCATTTGAGTAAAACAATATCTCCCAAAACTTATATGCCCCATATCTTTCCAGAACAGCTATAGCATCGTGCGAAAGACAAAACTCTGATGACGATCACAACATATCCAACATTGCATTTGAGTAAAACAATATCTCCCAAAACTTATATGCCCCATATCTTTCCAGAACAGCTATAGCATCGTGCGAAAGACAAAACTCTGATGACGATCACAACATATCCAACATTGCATTTGAGTAAAACAATATCTCCCAAAACTTATATGCCCCATATCTTTCCAGAACAGCTATAGCATCATGCGAAAGCCCGGTGTTCGTTCAGCCGCCACAGAGAAGCAGCGGGGGTGACTTCGAGAACGAGGCGTTATACGAGTTGGAGGGAGGGGGGTACTGCCCCGTGCAGCCCCTCCCCCATGACCATGGGGTCACCATGTTCCCCCTCGCCCCGCAGAACGGGGAGAGGATGGACAGGCATATCTTACAGGTAACACTGCTAATGAACGATTGAATGAGTGAACGGAAGAAAGAATGATTAAATTAATGAAGCAGTGAATTAATAAAAGTGTGGAAGAAAGAGCGAACGAAAAGGATGAATGAGTGAATAGAGGAATGAATTGTAAATTATTCAAAGAGAGGATGAATCAGCGAACGAAAAGGATGAAAGAGTGAATGGAAGAGTGAATGAATTGTAAATTATTCAGAGTGGCTAAATGAGCGAAAGATAAGGACGAATGAGTGAATGGAAGAGTGAATGAAATGTAAATTATTGAAAGAGTGGATGTATGAGCGAACGAAAGAATGAATGAGTGAATGAGAGATAGAATGACGACCTTCCTGGGGTAGTATAGACTAAAATCTAAATTAACCAAGCAAGGATGGACTTGTAAATTGTGTAAAGATTACCTTTGTTAAGAGAATATAATGAGCTACATAAGAGAGGGTACTACTCCGTGCAGCCTCTGCCACATGACCACAGAGAGCCAGACTGATGAATGAATGAACGAATGAATGACGACTTTTCTAGTCAAGGATTGTCTTGCCATCGAATTAAAACAGTGTTTGTTCACAGATAATGCACCACGGCACGTCGTGCGTAGTCGGGGAGGCGGAGTGGGGCGGGTCGGTCGCACACCTGCGGCTAGAACGCTCATGTGCGCTGCTCACGTGGGCGCGCACCGCCCACCGCCCATACGCACATCACGGCAAGTTCACATTACCATCATTCACAGTTAATGCATCACGACACGTCATGCGTGGTGGGGAAGGTGGATTAGAATAGAGTGTTGTCCGTTGATCGTAATCGTATTCGTTGACATCAGCGTCAAAGTAAAATAAACCATAACAGCATTGAATTAGAGCTCAATTTCGTGTATGCATGTTTGGGTACGTACGATACGCTTCATAACGCACCATGTTAAAATCGGTTGTACTGAATTTGTGACTTTAAATCAATACAATCAAGGATTATTTTACTTTGACGCTAAGGCATCGAATAGGAATACGATCAATGGAATAACTTTTAGACAATTGGTACCCAAGTCGCACACCTGTGGCTTGAGCACTCGTGGGCGCTGCTCACATTACTATCATTCATTAAAAAATTCATTTTCGTATGTTTTAAACTTAATCATCTATTTCAGGTGACACCCCATCAGAAAATGTACAGCAACCTGAAATTAGTTTATCATACAACCCCGAAGAAGTGATACCCCTCAAGTATTCTGGGAATTTAGTTCACGAAAACGAAGCTGGTGTGGTTGGTGATGAAGGGTAAGAATACTTTGGGGTCTGACCTTAACCCCATAGCACCCCCATGAATCTGATCTTTACCCCATAGCACCCCCGTGAATGTGCTCTTAACCCCATAGCACCCCTATGAATCTGATCTTAGCCCCATAGCACTCCCATAAATCCTGATCTTATCCCCATAGCACCCCCATGAATGTGATCTTAACCCCATAGCACCCCCATGAATCTGATGTTAACCCCATAGCACCCCCTGAATTAGATCTTTACCCCATAGCACTCCCATAAATCCTGATCTTAACCCCATAGCACCCCCATGAATCTGATCTTTGCCCCATAGCACACCCATGAATGTGATCTTAACCCTATAGCACCCCTATGAATCTGATCTTAGCCCCATAGCACTCCCATAAATCCTGACCTTAACCCCATAGCACCCCCATGAATCTGATCTTAACCCCATAGCACCCCCATGAATGTGATCTTAACCCTATAGCACCCCTATGAATCTGATCTTAGCCCCATAGCACTCCCATAAATCCTGATCTCAGCCCCATAGCACACCCATGAATATGATCTTGACCCCATAGCACCCCCATGAATCTGATCTTAGCCCCATAGCACTCCCATAAATCCTGATTTTAACCCCATAGCACACCCATGAATGTGATCTTAATCCCATAGCACACCCATGAATGTGATCTTAACCCCATAGCACCCCCATGAATCTGATCTTAACCCCATAGCACCCCCATGAATCGTGATCTTAACCCCATAGCACCTCTATGAAGCTGATCTTAGCCCCGTAGAACTCCCATAAATCCTGATCTTATCCCCATAGCACCCCCATGAATCTGATCTTTACCCCATAGCTCCCCTATGAATGTGATCTTAACCCCATAGCACCACTATGAATCTGATCTTAACCCCATAGCACCCCCATGAATCTGATCTTAACCCCATAGCACACCCATGAATGTGATCTTAACCCCATAGTACTCCCATAAATCCTGATCTTAGACCCATAGCACACCCATGAATGTGATCTTAGCCCCATAGCACCCCTATGAATTTGTAGCAGTAAGACTACTAAAACTCTGTTGCATGTACAACAAAAACGTAACTGCATATTCTGCGAAACACAGAACTATTTTTCCCAAGACCACAATAGAGCATTTTAGTAGGTGTTATATTAGTTATCGCTGATATTAAAACAAATCTAATAGTGCAAGAATCGACCTAAAGCGAGGTGAAAACATGACCAATCGTTTGCTTTGTGCAGTTGGGTAAAAAGCCATTGGTTGATCTATAAATAGTCATAAGAAGCAACGATATAATATTATTATATCCTTATAACTGTCTCGTGTTTGGCTCGCGACGTCACTAAAGGCTATGCCTGAAAATCAGCACTCAGCATTCTAATTTTGCAGCATCATGCAGAGGCCTAGCAGCCATGCAGTAGCCTTTGCAGCAATGCCGTTGAAGGCCTTAGACAATCTGTATTTGGCGAATGAATGAAGTGAATGGAAATGAATTAATTAATCTCTGCAGCAATCATTTTATTAAAATAAGGATTCCTTAATTTCCAGCTTCATCGACCTCCAGTGCGTAAAAGACATGCGACTGAATGGAAAGCTCATAGAACCTCGCGACATAGCAGAGCTATGTGCATCCGCGAAACGGCTTGGCTTAGAGACCTGCAGCCAACGACCACACGTCATATCTCTAGTCTACGGAAAAACGCTTAGTGATAATAGGATAGTCCATTTTGTTCTACCACCATACTCCTTCAGGTAAGCAAACTGAAGCATGCACTATGAACATGGGATGCCCATGAATAATAGCTAGCGATAAAGGAGAACAGTTCACAACCAAAAACTTCCAAAGAGCAATGATTATATTCCACTGCGATGCCGACCATTCTATATTATGTACCTACAGTTGACATAGAAATATCTCTCTCTAGTCGGTCCCTCATAACTGAGGATCGTGATCACAATAGGGGTGACTATATTAAAAATATCATTTCATCTGGTGTCATCTTAAAAGATTATTATCTAAAAAACATTATTCCATACGACAAAACTAAAAAATGAAGCTTTATTTAATTAGAAAACATTTAAAATTGCTATAATTCTGGCCATGTTCACGAGATCGAAAACGTTCTTGAATCTCGAATGACGTCACAGTTCACACCACCTTTGGGCTTTGGAATTGTCATTGAACTGTGTGTGAACTGTGACGTCATGTAAACAAATGGAACGTTTCCGCGGCAATTTATTTTTTTGAATTTGTTTCTCGATTTTTATGAAAAATACTGAAAATTATGCCGAAATATACGTTTTATTAGCTTCAGCATATTTATTAACAATTTAATATGATTTTCTAAAAGTAGTCAAATACCCGATTACGGAGAGTAAGCTTAATTATGTATGATCTGCCTCGACCGAGTCCTATCGCTGGCCGTACGGAGAGCTTCGTAGAAATTTAGCGCACCGACTTCTTTGACTCGGTCAGACCACCGGGTTGGAGATCTACCTCATGGCCTTCTTCCCTCTACGTTCCCAACAATTATCAATTTCTCAATACTTTCGTCCCTGCGGCGTGAGATATGACCAAAATAGCTAAGGATGCGCTCAATACAGGTGATGGAAAGACTCGTTTTGATCTTGAGTTGTGTGATATATATATAAAGAAGACAAGCTTCTGCCTGCGTGGAGGTAGTTAGGTTTCAAAAATCTCGTGGGAACCCTCTGTTTTTCCTGGATCAAAGTTAGCCTATATCACTGTCCAATGACAAAACACGTCGATTTATTGTTCCCTCACTGCGTGATCGAAGGACAAACAAACCCAATTTCACATTTATCGGCGCTTACATAAGTATCTGAGCAGACTCCATTTTGTATTACTTTTGTTTCAGGGTATGGGCAGTCGGTCTACATTCAGTGATCAAATCGCTAATAAGCCAAACAAAATTGGCTGACAGGAGTTTAGCTTGGCTTAAAAATAAATACACCGCCTTATATTACGAAGATGCGTGTTGCTGTGAGCCGTTGGTGTCTGATGCGATACGGGTAAGTCATTCAAAAAAAAAGATACGGGTAAGTCATTCAAAAAAAAATTCAAAATTCAAAATTATTTATTTCACGTAAGCCAACCTGTGGCTCTTATAACAAGTCATGACTCTATCACCGGTTCGGAAAGCGAATTCTGCTGAGAAGAGCCGGCAAGAAACTCAGCAGTTGCTCTTTTCAAAATAATCATTTTACAATATGAAGCTATTACATTGTAATAAGTATTTTATACTATCTTATGGGCAGCTGGATGACAAGCCGATTTAACCTATGCAACTTTGTTAGAATAAAATTTTCTACATGTAGACGTAAAAAGACGTAAATTTTCTTCATGTAGCAGTGGACTGCTGCATACAGGTCTCTTGCAAAGGTCAAACAGATGCAACAGAGCCCATCTTAGTGTCTCATATTAAGATTGTTGTGGCCCTTGCGTTATTCTTCAAGTCCACCACTGAGGGAGTGAGTACTCTGAAAAAAGACATGCTGTTGGGACACTTATGTATTTCACAATGTACTGCTTAGAATTACACGATTATTTACAATGGAGACGCGCGGATTACTGACTAATGTGCGTACTGTCGCTCTTCTTCTTCTTCTTCTTCTTCATCAACCGATAGACGTCCACTGCTGGACAAAGGTCTCTTGCATGGACTTCCACAGGCCTCGGTCTTGCGCCGCCTGGATCCAGTGGCTCCCTGCGACTCGTTTGATGTCGTCGGTCCACCTGGTGGGGGGTCTGCCAACACTGCGCTTCCCGGTGCGAGGTCGCCACTCCAGCACCTTGGGACCCTAACGACCATCAGCTCTTCGAACTATGTGCCCCGCCCATTTCCACTTCAGTTTCGCGACTCGCTGAGCTATGTCGGTGACTTTGGTTCTCCTACGGATCTCCTCATTTCTGATTCGATCCCGCAGGGACACTCCGTACTGTCGCTCGCAGGCGAACAATAATTAAAACCATAAAACAATAATAATGCTGATACCGCATCATGTTCTTACGGCTCCGAGACATGGTCGCTAACTATGGGCCCCATAAGTGGGCTCAGGGTCACTCAGCGGGCGATGGAGAGAGCTTTGCTCGGAGTATCCCTGCAGGATCAAATCAGAAATGAGGAGATCCGTAGGAGAACCAGTCACCGACATGGCTCAGCGAAACGCGAAACTGAAGTGGAAATGGGCGGAGCATAAAGTTCAAAGAGCTGATGGTTGTTGAGGTCCTAAGGTGCTGGAGTGGCGACCCCGCACCGGTAAGCGCAATGTTGGCAGACCCCCCCACTAGGTGGACCGACGACATCAAACGAGTCGCAGGGAGCCGCTGGATTCAGGCAGCGTAAGACCGAAGCCTGTGGAAATCCATGCAAGAGACCTTTATCCAGCAGTGTACGTCTATCGGTTGACAAAGAAGAAGAAGAAGAAGAATCTAGCCGCACGTAGCGCGTTAGTAATAATAATATTACTCTATCATTAACATCAATCTACAAGCACACCCCTGTCTCTCAGCTGGGACCATAATTGAAGACTTCTCGCTTAATTCCTGAGGCGAACAATCTCCGTAAGAAGAGTCAAAGTTACGACAAGTCTCACAACAAATTAATATTATTATTGTAGATGACGTACTTCCGCCGTCATTGTTATCTCATGATGCTGTTAATGGTGTTAATGGGCTAAATTGGAAGGGGGCATGGCTTTTGACCTATGTAGTTAGACCTTAAAGGAAAACTCTTAATTCTTTTCAGGTATTCGGGGGTCGGGAGTCAATATACGGCAGTTCCTCCCACTCAACGCCAGTCAAACACCCCGACTCTCACAGCGACTCCGTGAAGAGTGCAGGCATCAAGTTTAAGAAGAACAAGTCAGCTTCGGAGCTGAAGAGCTCGCCGAGGAGTTTCAGCTCCCACGCGTCCGGGACCAGGAGTGATGAAGACGCAGTCCAAGGATCTCCAAGGCACAGGTGATTCATTAGCAACCCATCAACGGCTCACTACTGAGCGCAGGTCTCTCAGAGAAGGGTTATAGCCCATAGTCCGCCACGCTGGCCCAATGCGAATTGGCGGACTTCACACACCTTCCAGAACATTGTGAAAAACTCTCAGGTGTGCAGGTTTCCTCACGATGATCTTCGCCGTTGAAGCAAGTGATATTTAATTGCTTAAAACGCACTTGACTCCGAAAAGTCAGAGGTCCCCCGAATAGGAGACCACAGTCCTAACCACTAGGCTATCATCACTGCTACAGGCACAGGTGATAGGGCTCTCAAATAACTTACAATTTTAAAAGAACAGTGATTGAGACTATGGTCTTCGAAAGAAAGAAAGAAAATTAATTTATTCATTAATGGTGCCACAGACAAAACATATACAAATGTAACATTAATTGCCTGTGACACCACCCAGAAAGTGTGTAAAGCTCAGCATAATGCCTAACTTCACACACGCAAACAAAGTGGGACGCTGATTTTCAGCTGTGACCCGGGTGACGTCACAGATGTTATATTAATTAAAATACACACATCAAAAGTGTCTAGGGATCAAGCATTTTTATGCGGATTTCTTGAGATTGAGATGAGGCTTTGTAATAAATTTATGATTTTATAAATTTATATGGATCCTTTTTGGTGCATTTCATAATTTCATAATCAGCGATTAAAATCCTGCCAGGAAGTCCATCCTTATAGTGGTGGAACCATCATGGTATGGGCGGGTATTTGGATCGGCGGAAGAACTGAGTTGATTTGGATCAGAGGCAACCTCAACGCTCAAATTTATGCTGAGACGATTGTATCAGACGTCATCGTTCCTCTACAAGTGCAAATCGGTCCCTTATTTCAGTTAATGCATGATAATGCACGACCGCACACCGCAAGAGTTGTAAGACAGACTCTCGCCGCAGCTAACATCAATGTCCTGCCCTGGCCTGCTCAGTCGCCAGACTTGAACCCGATTGAGCATGCATGGGATATGCTACAGAGAAGAGCTCTGCCGAATATGGAGGGTATCCAGTGGCAAGAAGACCTTTTTTTGTTGTTGCAACGAACATGGGCGGCCATTCCATAGCGTGATTTGGATGAACTCATTTTGAGTATGCCAAACCGATGTTCTTGTGTTGTTAGTGTTCGCGGTAGAAACACGGATTATTAATTGTTTAAGTTACCCAATAAAATTTTAAAGAAAACTGTTATTTCAGTCTTTTTTTCGAACTTTAATGTTAGTGGTTCAAATGTCAAAAATCCCTTTATTAGTAAAATGGCAAATTTCTTTATTAATGCAAAGGTGACTTGGTTTATCGTTACTGTGACAAACGAAAACACTTTATTTGATGAATCCTTAAAGAAAATTTTAATTAATATCAATCAGGAGAAAAGTTATTGCAAAAATATATGTTGATCCCTAGACACTTTTGATGTGTGTAGCTTATCGAAATAGTTAAAATCGGTAACTTTTTATTAAAAACATGGTAAAAACAGACCAGAAGAAGCAGCGACTAATGTGAACACAAAAATAAATAAATAAATAAAAATGTGAAGTAAAATGATAAAAGTAATAATAAAAATAGTGATGGTCTAGTGGTTAGGACTGTGGTCTCCTATTCGGGGGGTCGCAGGTTCGATCCCGGGTACGCACCTCTGACTTTTCGGAATCAAGTGCGTTTAAGCAATTAACTATCACTTGCTTCAACGGTGAAGGAAAACATCGTGAGGAAACCTGCACACCTGAGAGTCCTTCATAATGTTCTCGAAGGTGTGTGAAGTCCGCCAGTTCGCATTGGGCCAGCGTGGTGGACTATGGCCTATAACCCTTCTCTGAGAGGCGACCTGCGCTCAGTAGTGAGACGTTGATGGGTTGCTAATGAATGAATGAAATAATAATAACTTCCGTGGTCTTCCCTGACAGTAGGTGCCATAGAGGTAGGACCATAGAGTAGAGAGTCTATGGTTCTTACGGCTTGGCATATCTTGGCAGCGATGTGCTCACACAACCCCTCTGTTCCCAGCTCGTACTCCACAGCATCGTGTCAGCAAACGTCATGTACGCAGCGGCATAGCAGCCTCACCACCAGCGCACACAGTGGCTCGCCTAACCGCAGTAGGTAAGCTTCGATAGTTCAGTAGAGTTTCTACCAAGCTCAGGTGCGTTCAGTAGCATACAGCAGCAGTAGCAGTAGCAGCGGGACTACATGGCTTACAAGCCATGTTGTCCCTACCCCACATAGCGTGGGACAAGGAGAGGGAGATGATGATGATGATGAAGTTATTGGATGTCCAGCAAGATTTAAATGGACTGGACATGTGCAGCGAATGGATGTTAGTCGGTCCCCAAAAAAATTTATGTTGTCACACTTTATAAGTGTGAACATGTCACAAAAATATATTGGTTTAAATTCGTTCGTTGGATGGGGTTAACCAAGCGCTTTGCGGCTTGGTTAACCCCATCCAGTTGGATCCATGGTTGAAGTTGGAGGACGGGCATGAATGACAAAGAAATCTGGAGGGAACTTCTGGAGCAAGCCCGGGTACTAAAGGGGCTGTGGTGCCGCTGATGATGCAGATATTGATAAAATTACCGTTTACCACCACCACATAAAGTTAAACAATGTCTAAAAACACATTTGTTAAGTCCAGGTTATTACAAAGTTAGTGAGTTTCTTAATGACAAAGCTGCATGGAAATAATCGGCTTGGCATCCATCTGACGACAAGAAAGTTGTATTTAATATCATCATCATCATTAGCAACCCATCAAAAGCTCACTACTGAGCGCAGGTCTCCTCTCAGAGAAGGGTTATAGGCCATAGTCCACCACGCTGGCCCAATGCGAATTGGCGGACTTCACACACCTTCAAGAACATTATGAAGAACTCTCAGGTGTGCAGGTTTCCTCACGATGTTTTCCTTCACCGTTGAAGCAAGTGATATTTAATTGCTTAAACGCACTTGACTCCGAAAAGTCAGAGGTGTGTACCCGGGATCGAACCTGCGACCCCCCGAATAGGAGACCACAGTCCTAATCAAAAGGCTATCACTGCTATATATTGTATTTAATATGATGTTGTGTTATTACGATATTGTATTTTTGTTTTGGAGAGAGCAACTGCCGAGTTTCTTGCCGGCTCTTCTCAGCAGGATTAGCTTTCCGATCCGGTGGTAGATTCACAACATAATAAACGATTTTAAATTGGAATTTGAATTTACCATATTTGTGATATTTTTCAAATCCTTCTGTTCGTAGTCTGAGACGCCTGGAGACCAGCGAGCGGTTCTGGGAAAACCTCAAGCACCTGCGGACGGGCTCAGTCGGCTACGACACTCAGTTGGACTTTATGGACTTTGTCACCTTGTTCCGGAGTTTTAGGTGGGTACTTGACGACCTTCCTGGCTAATGATAAGGGCTGTTGTCTTATTTTTAACCGACTTCCAAAAAGGAGGAGGTTCTCAATTCGGCCGGTATCTTTTTTTTTTTTAATCGACAGAGAATGTTTGCGAAATGGTCCCATAAAAATATTCACCTTTAACTCCTCAAGCCTGATGCTGCAGGGATATTGCCCAACTAAATTAAAGAGATTTAGGAAATGTCGATTACGAATTAATATTGTAGGTAACAAGTATGGACTATGTCATGGAGCTCCAGGTCCTAGCACTTCAATCCTGATGCTGCAGGGTAGGTACCTATCTAAGAGGTGATTTGGATCTTATGAATATACTACACTTAAAAGCTTAAAATAAAAATTCTTTTCAAAAAAACAGACTTCTAACGCCTCTACAAAGTATAAAAATAATTTTAGTTTGTCCACGTTTGTTGAAGTCGGGCGGGTATAAATACAAACAATGAAACCGACTCGCGATGCTCGCTCGACTTCTCCAAACGAGTCTCTCATGTGTAGTGTCGCGCATCGGTTTCATAGTTTGTATTTAGGCCCGCCCGACTTCAACAAACGTGAACAAACTAAAATTATTTTTATACTTTGTAGTGGCGTTAAAAGTCGGTTTTTTGAAAAGAATTTTTTCGTTTCCCGATTGAGACAAACAGTTAATTTTTAATTTCTTAATTGTCTCTGGTCTGGTAGGAATAGGTTGTTTTCGTAGCTATATAAACGGGACCGCAAAGAAAAAGGGTCGGTTAGAAAATCTTCAAAATGGAAAACTACGCATTTTCATTTATTTTACATTTATTAAAAAAAAGGCTTGAATTCATGTTTTTTTTATTTTCATTTAAGCACATTAAAATATTCTTTAATTAAGTTTTTATTTCATTAAGCTAGGTAAGCCAGGTACTTTTGTAGATATTGAAGATTTTCTAACCGACCCTTTTTCTTTGCGGTCCAGTTTATGTGCGTTTAAGTAATTAAATATCACACGCTTCAACGGTGAAGGAAAACATCGTGAGGGAACCTGCACGCCTAAGAGTTCTCCATATTGTTCTCAAAGGTGTGTGAAGTCCGCCAACTCGCATTGGGCCAGCGTGGTGGACCAGCCTATAAACCCTTCTCTGAGAGGAGACCTGCGCTCAGTAGTGAGCCGTTGATGGGTTGCTGATGATGATGATGATTTAGCAATTAAATATCACATGCTTCAACGGTGAAGGAAAACATCGTGAGAAAACCTGCACTTCTGAGAGTTCTCCATAATATTCTCAAAGGTGTGTTAAGCCTGCCAATTCGCATTAGGCCAGCGTAGTAGACTATAACCATTCTCTGAGAGGAGACCTGCGCTCAGTAGTGAGACGTTGATGGGTTGATAATGATGATGAGTACATCACTCACCTGCGATTTGCCGATGACATAGTAGTCATGGCATTCTCTGAGACACCATGTCATGTCAGTTGCTCAAGTCCGAAACCAGTGGTAGAGCCAGACGATTCAAAAGCACTTTTAAAAAGTTTACTTGAATAAAAAATATTTCTATTCTATTCTATTCTATTCACGACGATGATTATTTTGATGAGTGAACCATTTCTGCCAGCCTCGTGATGCGCTCGGAGCTCAGGGATGTGTTTGAGCAGCTGGCGGTGCCTCGCATGAAGGGACCCCTGCTCAGTGCAGAGATGAGCAGAAGCTCCCCGGAACTGTTCAGGAGTAAAGCGGGCTTTCGGACGGGTAAGGAACATTTTGATGAGTGAACCATTTCTGCCAGCCTCGTGATGCGCTCGGAACTCAGGGACGTGTTCGAGCAGCTGGCGGTGCCTCGCATGAAGGGTCCCCTGCTCAGTGCGGAGATGAGCAGAAGCTCCCCGGAACTGTTCAGGAGTAAAGCGGGCTTCCGGACGTGTAAGGAACATTTTGATGAGTGAACCATTTCTGCCAGCCTCGTGATGCGCTCGGAACTCAGGGACGTGTTCGAGCAGCTGGCGATGCCTCGCATGAAGGGTCCCCTGCTCAGTGCAGAGATGAGCAGAAGCTCCCCGGAACTGTTCAGGAGTAAAACGGGCTTTCGAACGGGTAAGGAACATTTTGATGAGTGGATCATTTCTGCGAGCCTCTTGATGCGCTCGGAACTCAGGGACGTGTTCGAGCAGCTGGCGGTGCCTCGCATGAAGGGTCCCCTGCTCAGTGCAGAGATGAGCAGAAGCTCCCCGGAACTGTTCAGGAGTAAAACGGGCTTTCGAACGGGTAAGGAACATTTTGATGAGTGGATCATTTCTGCGAGCCTCTTGATGCGCTCGGAACTCAGGGACGTGTTCGAGCAGCTGGCGGTGCCTCGCATGAAGGGTCCCCTGCTCAGCGCAGAAATGAGCAGAAGCTCCCCGGAACTGTTCAGGAGTAAAGCGGGCTTCCGGACGGGTAAGGGACATTTTTAAGCGACTTCAAGAAAGTAGGAGGTTCTCAATTCGTCGGAATCTTTTTTTTATGTAAGTTCAAAGATTACTCGAAGACGCCAGCACCGATTTGGAAAATTCTTTTTTTGTTTCAAAGGTTATACTTTCCAGGTGGTCCCATTGAAATTTTATCGAAATCGGTCGAGTGGTTTTTGAAATATCAACAATAATTATATACTTTGTAGTGGCGTGGACGTTTAAAAACGGTTTTTTTATAAAGAATTTTTTATATTCATTTGTTCATTGCAACTGTACACTATTTGTTTGTTTATGGTGCTTTGCAGATGGAGCAATTTCAGTTGAAGAAACTATCAACTTTTAAAAGTTTCCATTAAAAGTTGCCAGTTCCTACAACCAAATAGCCATAGTAAAAAAAAAGCCGGCCAAGTGCGAGTCGGACTCGCACACCGAGGGTTCCGTACTCCAAAAGTAAAAGTAAAACGATAATATTATATTAATTTGCTTATTTATTGTTAACTTTGTAGAGGTTTATTGTTAAGATAAAAAAACTATGCTAGTTAGAGCGTTGGTTTTATTTTTCCTGTAAAATATACATAAACCTCTATTGACCATAATTATTTCAGAGTAAACTTCGGAGATAAGGGGGGGACGGTATTTTTTTTGACATTTTGGCCGATTACTCAAAACCTATTATATATAGAAATAAATAAAAAACTGTTTTAGAATGCACAAGTAAAGGCCTTTCATATGATACCCCACTCGGTATAGTTATCTTACTTTTTCCCCGATTTTCCCCCTTTTTTAATCAAACTAAAAATCATTTTCGATTTTTCTTTATTCCAATGATGTTGGGCCACTATTATACACAACTATGCCAAATTTCATGTCGATAGCTTTAATAGTTACTGAAATAATCGACTGTGCCAGACGGACGGACGGACGGAGAAAGTCTAACCATAAGGGTTCCATTTTTACCATTTTGGTACGGAACCCTAATACCTATAGATAACTTCCTAACAACGCAACAGATAATGTTGGTATCTATTGAAAAGGTATTATTTCTATATGGCTATTGATAACTCCTATTTTCAGGCTTACTGACACGCAATGGTTCGTTAGACCTGGAACCTCCAAGCGACAAGACGGGCAGGAAAAAGGCGTTCGATATACTAGCGGCAGCTGCCTTACCAGGTACCTTTCTTCTCTCTCCTCTTTCTTTCCTTCTTTACGACCACTTCCAAGGCAAGATTGATAGGCGATTTCTAAGCAAGCGCGCTCCAAGCTTGACCTCATAAAGTGCTTTCTATCATTGTAAGTCAATCGCAAGCCTATCTCGCAATTAAAAAACTTTCATTATTTTACTTTCATCATCATCATCATCAGCCTGTATTCGTCCACTGCTGGACATAGGCCTTTCCGAGAGCGCGCCACCAAACACGGTCCTCCGCCTTCCTCATCCAACCGCTTCCCGCCACCTTCTTAAGGTCATCGGTCCAACGAGTTGGAGGTCGTCCTACACTGCGCTTGCCGGTATTTTACTTTATTAAGCCTTTATTTCCTTTTATTTCTTTATAAAACGATAGAAGTCATAGATTTCTTTGCGGACTTCCACATACCTTGGTCTAGCGCCGCCTGAATCCAGCTGCTACTTACTATTCCATCTTATAATTTCAGTGGTGACACCTTCAAATACCATAAGTTTTTATGCGTAGACACTCGGAAATGAAATATTACCTTTATTTGTGAATTGTGGGTAGTTTTAAATTTTAAGCTATTGCATAGCTTTTATCGCGGGCTTTGAACTAGGACAAACAGTTTGAGCGCGGCGACCGAATCAAGAAATTCCGTAACGAAAATAAACCTAACACCGTCGTTCAGTAAGCGTTCAACATTTTAGAGGTTCACAAGTAGCTCTCTTTGGCGCAGTGGGCGAGCGGCCGCTTTCTTTACCGTATGGTGTATGATGTCGCAGGTTCGAATCTCACTCGCGAAGTAGTGACAGTGCGCTTTACTTGTTTGTTTGTTTTTTAATTATTTTTTTGCATAATTTTTACTATGCAAAAAAAAAATATTGCATACTTAAATATTATAACTGCATAAGTTGATAAAAAATGCTATGCAATAGCTTTACCGCGGCAGTCCCCGAGTGCCACACGTATTTTTTATTCTTCAGGCGCCACTCCAGACTTGAGCGGACGCGTGCTGTCTCTACCTACCCTCGGAAAGTTCTGCGAGACAAGACAGTGTGAACCTAAGACTGAGCAACAATTGAAGGATATTATACAGGTAGGTAAAGCAGTGATAAGCCTAGTGGTTAGGACTGTCTCCTATTCGGGCGGTCGCAGGTACGATCCCGACCTCTGACTTTTCGGAGGTATGTCATCATCATCATCAGCACCCCATCAACGGCTCACTACTGAGCACAGGTCTCTCAGAGAAGGGTTATAGGCCATAGTCCACCACGCTGGCCCAATGCGAATTGGCGGACTTCACACACCTTCGAGAACATTATGGATTTATGGAGAACTCTCAGTGTGCAGGTTTCCTCACGATACCTTCACCGTTGAAGCTTGTGATATTTAATTTCTTAAACGTACTTAGATTCTGTCAGAGGTGCGTGCCCGGGGTCGAACCTGCGACCCCCCGAACAGGAGACTGCAGTACTAACCACTAGGCTATCACTGCTTCGGAGGTATGTGCGATGTAGCAATTAAATATCACATGTTTCAACGGTGAAGGAAAACATCGTGACCTGAAAACATGCACACCTGAGAGTTCTCCATAATGTTCTCGAAGGTCTGTGAAGTCCGCCAATTCGCATTGGGTCAGCGGGGTGGACTATGGCCTATAACCCTTCTCTGAGAGGAGACCTGCGCTCAGTAGTGAACCGTTGATGGGTTGCTAATGGTGATGATGAAATAAAATAAAAGCACTATTCTAGGTCAGCAATAATATTTGTGACTTGCAACTACGGAACCCTACACTGCGCGTGGCCCGACACGCTCTTGACCGGTTTTTTTATACTATCTTGTGGCATTACATTGTAATAAGTTTTATATACTATGTTGTACTGACTTGAAAACCCATTTCCTTTTTTAACACAACTGGAGAATCGAACCCGACTGCATCAACATCATCACTTACAAGTGAGATCGCAGGCTATCTCGTCTTTGAATAAAGAAATCGTTCTCTTTCAGAGGCACGAGCCAGATCCTGGTCTGAGGAGTGAGAGCTGCCTCTCGTTCGAAGGATTCGTGAGGTTCCTCACTGATAAGGACAACTATGCCTTCGTGCCTGAACAGAGGAGGGCTAACAACTTTGTTAGGTAAGTGAGTTGTGTACTACAGTGTTGTGATGTATAAATGTTCTACAATTTCTAGATGTGAATTGTTAGGTAAGTACCCGGAAGTTGGCGGTGAGTCACCCCCTTGCCTCGGAGAGCACGCAAAGCCGTCGGTCCTGCGCCCGATCTCTCTCCTGTCGTGTCAGATTTCCGTCCCATCGGACTATGAGAGTTAGGGAATAGAGAGTGCACCTGTGTCTGCGCACACACTTGTGCACTATAATATCTCCCGCGCAGATGGCTGATCTCTAAGGAGGCTGGCCGCCATGATAGGATTCGGTCGGGAGGACATTATTATTAATGACTAGCTGATGCCCGCGACTTCGTCTGCGTGGATTTAGTTTTTAAAATCCCTCGGAACTCTTTGATTTTCCGGGACAAAAAGTATCCTGTCACTCTCCAGGTCCTCAACTATACCCATGCAAAACATCACGTCAATCTGTAGCCCTGTTGCGGCGTGATTGAAGGACAAACCAACCAACAAACACACTTTCGCATTTATAATATTAGTAGTAATGATGATGATGATGATGATGATAATGATGATGATTTGTTTCTAGCAAGCCCACTCACCAAGAAGACGACAGCTGCAAGGAGCTCTCTCGCGAGATGTCGGCTCCGCTCAGCCAGTACTACGTTGCCAGCAGCCACAACACCTACCTCACGGGCCACCAGCTTAAGGGCGAATCGTCCGTCGAGCTGTACAGCCAGGTACGTACCCTAGATTTACGAAAAATTCGCGCTCGCTGCGCTCATATTGAACTTGGAGGCGTCTTGTAATTGGGTATTTGACTGTAGTCAAAATGTTGATATTCATTAATTATAATCGAAATTGTAACATGTAAGAATAACATTTGTAAAAATAGAAAATGAATCGGTCCAAAAACAAATAAGTTATAGAGCTTTAAAGTTTCCTGTTAGACAGAGAGAGGGCTAGTGAAGTGTGATGTCACAATTCAGCAGCTCCATACACGCCCTACTCCACCTAGAGTAGTTTTAAAGCGCGAAGCCCATTTACGAATGGACACGTTAAGAATATAAGCGATCTAAAATAATAAATGTGTATTATAACATAATATATAAGCACAATATACAATAAATGAAACACGTTCTTATCAATACATCTTTATTCATTGACACATACACAAAAACTTTTATCGTTTAATGCCCCGTAGGAAACTTCTCAATTTGCCCCATAAGAAACACATTATTACGAAATTGCCCCATTTCATAGGGGACAACACACCGACAAAATACTCTTATAAAATACATATCTGTTTTATCTAGTTGATGCCCGCTACTTCAACCACGTCAAGTGAGGTGCTCAAAATCCTACGAAAAACTTTAAATTTAGCTATCTCCTTGCTAAATATTTTTCGAAATATGTCGTCTGTCAGTCGAAATAAAATTGTCAGTTCAGCAGTTTAGGCAAGAAACATATTATACAGACAGAGCAACTTTTACATTTATAATATCTTAATTATTGACAGAAAACTTATATTTAACTTAAGTTCATTTGTTCTTGTTTTATTCAATGCGTATTACGCCTGTACCAGAATCTTGCGCGATAATCGTCACTGCATGTAAGGAAGGCGGGTGCCGTACCAGAGTGGACTATGTGTCTGAAACAAAAATAAAAAAATATATCAATTTTTTGCTAGAATGCTCCACAACCTTCAAGTGTGTATTATAAAAACTGCATTTACAATGAGAATAATCATAACATATATAGATTACCTGCCCGCCCAATTAAAATCCAACGATAAAGTTAACATCAGCGCTCAGGGATGCTATTATAAGCTATTGACTGTATTTAAAATAATAGTAATTAAAAATCTACAGATTACCTGACTGCCCCATAATGCCCCATCGTCATAAGTTAACATCAGCTCTCAGAGACGCTACTTCTAAGACACGAAGATACTTCTAATGTACACTAACAAAACTTGAAAATCTATAGATTACTTGACTGCCCCATTATGCCCCAACGACATAAGTTGACATCAGCTCTCAGGGACACTTAACGATATAGCTCTCAGGAACGCTACTTCTAAGACACGAAGATACTTCTAAGACTATTTACACTAAGAAAACTTTTAAATCTATAGATTACCTGACTGCCCCATTATGCGCCAACTATAAAGCTCCCAGGAACGCTAGTACTTCTAAGACACGAATCTAAAATAAGAAAACTTAAAAATCTATAGATTACCAGACTACCCCATTATGTCCAACATTATAAGTTGTATACGGCTCTCAAAACGCTACTTCTAAGACTATTTACACTAAGGAAACTTGAAAGTCTATAGATTACCTGACTGCCCCATTGTGCCCCAACGACATCAGCTGGCAGCGGCTCGCGCTGCGCGAGTGCCACGTGCACAGCGACGTGGTGGCCTCGTCGGGGAACATCACGTAATCCTCCGTGTGGTTGAATATCGCTTGCGCGTGGTTCTCTTGTCTACCTACATGACCGAGAAATGTATGTTTAATAATTTAATATAAAAAATTAAGTGGCACTCGGGGACTGCCGCGGTAAAGCTATTGCATAGCATATTTTATTAACTTATGCAATCATAATATTTATGCAATTTTTTTTTTGCATAATAAAAATTATGCAAAAAAAAAAAACAAACAAGAAAAGTGAACTGTCACTACTTCGCGAGTGAGATTCGAACCTGCGACATCATACACCATACGGTAAAGAAAGCGGTCGCTCGCCCACTGCGCCAAATAGAGCTACTTGAGAACCTCTAAAATGTAGAACGCTTACTGAACGACGGTGTTAGATTTTTTTTTCGTTACGGAATTTCTTGGTTCGGTCGCCGCGCTCAAACTGTTTGTCCTAGTTCAAAGCCCGCGATAAAAGCTATGCAATTAGCTTAAAAATTGGCAGTCGTAGGGACTGCCGATAGAAGTGGAAACTAGATTTGCTAATAATTAAAAACAAATATAATATAAAAATAAAATAAATATAAAAATAATTTTAAAAAAGCGCACTGTCACGTGTCGCGAGTGAGATTCGAACCTGCGACATCATACATGTGATTAAACGGTAAGGAAGGCGGCTTCTGGCCGACCGCGCCGTACAGGGTTGCTTGAGAATCACTAAAATGTTGAACGCTTACTGAAATCTCCAGGTGACGATTTCACGAAATCAATGTTTTTTGCTCAACCAAAAAAAGCGCTTAAGGGGGCTCAGTATGCGCGAACGAAGTTGCCAGCGCACGTGGGTAACCTGCTTGCTATTTCACCTAACATTGTGTGAGAAAGAGATAGACTCAGTGTGACGAGCATAGCGAGTGCATGCGCGCGTACTTCCGTGCTACCGTCCCGCTCCCGCTCCGTGTCGGGTGAGAGGCGCGATAATTTACACCGAAATCAAGCGCGCGAAAAGGGTTGAACAGTCGTTTGGGAAAAGTGTTTTTGAGAAAAAAACTACTAAATGTATTTTTACTAAGTAAAGTTATTTGAACTGATGAATAAATAAACTATGTCTAATGTTAATTTTTTTTGGAATTTTCATACTCCTAATGTTATTTATTTGCGCCAAAAGTTGTCATAAATTTAGTGTGAAAATGACGATCTTTCGAGGCTCGTAACTTTTTAGCGAATATTTTTTTCACTATTTTATATATCAATAAACCTAGATAATGACGAGGCAAATCGACATAATACTTAGTTTTGAGCGTACAATATCAAATAATGTAGTAATCACTCATCTACGTTTGTATGAAGAAAATACTGGCTTGCGTCCCCTTAACGTGCCTAAAGAAGTTTTCACTTCAAAATTCTTTTTAAAAAACCGACTTCAAACGCCCGCGCCAGTACAAAGTATATGATTTATTGTTGATATTTAAAAACCGCTCGAACGATTTCGATAAAACTTAAATTGGACCACCTGGGAAATATATACCCTTTGAAACAAAAAAGAAATTTTACACGGTTCAGGTGTCTTCGAGTAATCGGTGAACATACATAAAAAAAATAAAAAAAAAGATAACGTCGAATTGAGAACCTCCTCCTTTTTTGAAGTCGGTTAAAAACGTATAGACACTGAACTATGGCCTAACCCTTCTCTCTCTCTCTCTCTCTCTCTAAAATACGACTGTTATAATTACCTAAATTATATTATATTATTGTCTTTATCAACCAATAGACAAAGGTCTTTTGTGAGTGGACCGACGGGAATACGGCTACTTTCTGTCTGCCCGTCTTAAAATTTATTGAATTTTTGGAACCCCTCATTGTGGAAATATTCTATTCGTTATAGCATATATTAAGTCAAGCGGGCGTAAAGAAGTTTTACTTCAAAAGACAGATTCGCGTGCCCGGGATCGAACCTGCGAACCCCCAAAAAGGAGACCGCAGTACTAACCACTAGGCCATCACGGCTTCGGCATAATCTAATCATAAAGAGCTACGCATTACCCGTGGTCCCCGCGCCGGTGTACTGTATGAGGCACCTGCTGCTCGCCAGCTCCCACAGCTTGATGGATGAGTCCATGCCAGACGTTAGCAGGTACTGCGGCAAAAACACGGGGAATATAGTGACGTATTGGTACAAAAAACACGGGGAATATAGTGACGTATGGGTACAAAAAAACACGGGGAATATAGTGACGTATTGGTACAAAAAACACGAGGAATATAGTGACGTATTGGTACAAAAAACACGGGGAATATAGTGACGTATTGGTACAAAAAACACGGGGAATATAGTGACGTAATGGTACAAAAACACGAGGAATATAGTGACGTAATGGTACAAAAACACGGGGAATATTGTGACGCCATGGTACAAAAACACGGGGAATATAGTGACGTATTGGTACAAAAACACGGGGAATATAGTGACGTAATGGTACAAAAACACGAGGAATATAGTGACGTAATGGTACAAAAACACGGGGAATATAGTGACGTATTGGTACAAAAAACACGGGGAATAGTGACATATTGGTACAAAAAACACGGGGAGTAGTGACATATTGGTACAAAAAACACGGGGAATATAGTGACGTATAGGTACAAAAAACACGGGGAATACAGTGACGTCACGGTACAACAAACACGGGGAATATAGTGACGCCATGGTACAAGACACGGGGAATATAGTGACGCCATGGTACAAAAAACACGGGGAATATAGTGACGTATTGGTACAAAAAACACGGGAATAGTGACGTATTGGTACAAAAAACACGGGGAATATAGTGACGTATTGGTACAAAAACACGGGGAATAGTGACGTATTGGTACAAAAACACGGGGAATATAGTGACGTAATAGTACAAAAACGCGGGGAATATAGTGACGTATTGGTACAAAAAACACGGGGAATAGTGATGTATTGGTACAATAAACACGGGGAATATAGTGACGTTTTGGTACAACAAAAATTCTTTTCAAAAAACCGACTTCTAACGCCACTACAAAGTATAAAAATAATTTTAGTTTGTCCACGTTTGTTGAAGTCGGGCGGGCCTAAATACAAACTATGAAACCGATGCGCGACGCTACACAATATGAGAGACTCGTTTGTAGAAGTCGAGCGAGCATCGCGAGTCGGTTATATACACACATCAAAAGTGTCTAGGGATCAAGCATTTTTATGCGGATTTCTTGAGATTGAGATGTGGCTTTGTAATAAATTTATGATTTTATAAATTTATATGGATCCTTTTTGGTGCATTTCATAATTTGAATCAGGAACTGTCAATCAAATTCGAGTAAAAGATGAAAACCAGCTGTCAATATTTTCCCTATAAAAACATACAACGCATTGAAGACATTATTAGTGCTACTGTTTCCCTACTACTGATTAAAACCAACGTTATTATGGAGCGGCGACGTCATTTAAGCAGGGAAGAAATGCTCAGAGCCGTGGGAATGATAGAAGCTGGTTCCCGGCAACGTACTGTGGCTTTAGCTCTGAATACAAGTCAGAGTGTTATCAGTCGACTTTGGACACGTTACCGAAGCACTGGTACCGTGGCTGAGCGCCATGGAGGACGGTATCGCTGCACCACACGGAGACAAGACCGATACATTCAAATCTTAACTCGAAGAGCTCCAACAATAACCGCCATGATGTTAGCCGTGAGGCTTCATCACTCTTCAGGGAACTTAATTAGCGACCAAACAGTCAGAAACCGCTTGCATGAAGTGAACCTTCATTCCCGAAGACCGCTACGGGTACCACCTATAGCAATGCACAATCGTAGGATTCGATATCAATGGGCTCTTGAACACAGAAATTGGGCAGAAGAACAATGGCGTTTCGTGTGCTTTTCTGATGAGTCTCGTTTTGGTATGAGACCGGATACAAGACGTATACGACACTGGACAACCCCTGGACGCCAACAGCGATTAAAATCCTGCCAGGAAGTCCATCCTTATAGTGGTGGAACCATCATGGTATGGGCGGGTATTTGGATCGGCGGAAGAACTGAGTTGATTTGGATCAGAGGCAACCTCAACGCTCAAATTTATGCTGAGACGATTGTATCAGACGTCATCGTTCCTCTACAAGTGCAAATCGGTCCCTTATTTCAGTTATGCATGATAATGCACGACCGCACACCGCAAGAGTTGTAAGACAGACTCTCGCCGCAGCTAACATCAATGTCCTGCCCTGGCCTGCTCAGTCGCCAGACTTGAACCCGATTGAGCATGCATGGGATATGCTACAGAGAAGAGCTCTGCCGAATATGGAGGGTATCCAGTGGCAAGAAGACCTTTTTTTGTTGTTGCAACGAACATGGGCGGCCATTCCACAGCGTGATTTGGATGAACTCATTTTGAGTATGCCAAACCGATGTTCTTGTGTTGTTAGTGTTCGCGGTAGAAACACGGATTATTAATTGTTTAAGTTACCCAATAAAATTTTAAAGAAAACTGTTATTTCAGTCTTTTTTTCGAACTTTAATGTTAGTGGTTCAAATGTCAAAAATCCCTTTATTAGGAAAATGGCAAATTTCTTTATTAATGCAAAGTTGACTTGGTTTATCGTTACTGTGACAAACGAAAACACTTTATTTGATGAATCCTTAAAGAAAATTTTAATTAATATCAATCAGGAGAAAAGTTATTGCAAAAATATATGTTGATCCCTAGACACTTTTGATGTGTGTAGTTTGTATTTTAGGCCCGCCCGACTTCAACAAACGTGGACAAACTAAAATTATTTTTATACTTTGTAGTGGCGTTAGAAGTCGGTTTTTTGAAAAGAATTTTTATTTTAAGCTTTTGAGTGTAGTATCCTATGATTGAGGAGCTATGACCTGGAGCTCCATGATGTAGTCCATACTTGTTACCTACAATGATAATTCGTAACCGACATTTCCTAAATCTCTTTATTTTAGGTGAGCAATATCCCTGCAGCATCAGGCTTGAGGAGTTGAAGGTTAAAATTTTTATGGGACCATTTCGCAAACATCCTCTGTCGATTAAAAAAAATCACGCGAATCGGTCGAGTAATCCCGGAGAAATCGGTGGACATACATAGAAAAAAAAAAGATACCGGCCGAATTGAGAACCTCCTCCTTTTTGGAAGTCGGTTAAAAATACGGGGAATATAGTGACGTATTGGTACAAAAAACACGGGGAATATAGTGACGTAATGGTACAAAAACTCGGGGAATATAGTGACGTAATGGTACAAAAACACGGGGAATATAGTGACGTAATGGTACAAAAACTCGGGGAATATAGTGAAGTAATGGTACAAAAACACGGGGAATATAATGACGTAATGGTACCAAAAAACACGTTTATTTGTGTAAAAAGTGTAAAAATGCCGAACACTTGCACAGATTGCTTAAAAACACAAAGACATACAATTACAATTATTGATACATCTATTGATACATAAAAAGTAGTCCCTACCCTCTGCGCTAGGAAAACCTGTGTTGCAGAAGGTAGTTCCTTCCAGCAATAATATATAATTATGAAAAACTTAAGCTAACATCGAGTGAGTGTCGCTAACTGTGGGCCTCATAAGAAGGCTCAGGGTCACTCAGCGAGCGATGGAGAGAGCTATGCTTGGGGTATCCCTGCGAGATCAAATCAGAAATGAAGAGATCCGCAGGAGAACTAAAGTCACCGACATAGCTCAGCGAGTCGCGAAACTGAAGTGGAAATGGGCGGGGCACATAGTTCGAAGAGCTGATGGTCGTTGGGGTCCCAAGGTTTTGGAGTGGCGACCCCGCACCGGTAAGTGCAGTGTTGGCAGACCCCCCACTAGGTGGACCGACGACATCAAACGAGTCGCTGGATTCAGGCGGCGAAGACCGAAGCCTGTGGAGGTCCATGCAGGAGACCTATGTCCAGCAGTGGACATCTAAAGGTTGATAATGATGATGGTACAAAAAACACGGGGAATATAGTGACGCCATGGTACAAAAAGCACGGGGAATATTGTGACGCCATGGTACAAAAAACACGGGGAATATAGTGACGCCTAGGTACAAAAACATGGGCAATATAGTGGCGCTATGGTACAAAAAATACGGGGAATATAGTGACGCCATGGACAAAAAACACGGGGAATATTGTGACGCCATGGTACAAAAAACACGGGGAATATAGTGACGCCTAGGTACAAAAAAAATGGGCAATATATTGACGCTATGGTACAAAAAACACGGGGAATATAGTGACGCCATGGTACAAAAAAACACGGGGAATATTGTAACGCCATGGTACAAAAAACATGGGCAATATAGTGACGCTATGGTACAAAAAAACACGGGGAATATAGTGACAACATGGTACAAAAAACATGGGGAATATAGTGACAACATGGTACAAAAAACACGGGGAATATAGTGTGAATAACGGACGATAGTTTTTACGTGATAACGTACGGGCGCTTTCTAGTCACAAGCCAACGCTTGATTGCCAATCGTGCCTCTCTATCGCTTGTGCCGCGCTCTCGCTTGCACGCGCACGCTCAGGCGGAACGTGACACTTTTTCGTGCGTGCAGTCGGTGTTCATCGATTTATAAGACGTTATCACGTCAGAAAAGTTCAATACAGGCTAAATCACCTTGCTGTTCCTCGTGAAAGTCACGGAGCACACTTCGGAGCCGTCGTGCGCGTTCACGAACGTGTTAAAGCATCTGTTGGACACCGTGTCCCACAGCTTGACCGATCCGTCCGCGCCGCCGCTCGCGAAGTACTTGCCGTTCGGTGAGAACCTGTACAAATTGGGTATTTGACTGAAAGGAGATTGGCGAATTCTATAGAGTGTCTGACCCAGACGAACTGAACCATGGGCCTCAAGCCTACGTTCACGAATCAAACTTCTCATGCTTGTTCTAGTAAACCAGTCTAACAAAAAAGTTCATCATAGTCTATCAAATAAAGTTGGGTGAAAAAAGATATTCACTTGTATTGCCATATACAGTTTTTGCAATCACGAAGGCGAGTGAGCTTTACTCGTGGTTACTTCGTGTACATGCACATTGCATAAGTGTGCGTGCCTGTCAAAGCCTAGGTGGGAGCGGGCAGACGCGAGCATTGCGCTCGCTCACACTTATACAGATACGACACGCATACAACCATAAGTCAGTCGCCCTCGTGAATTGCAAGAACTGTACGACAAAGTAGGCTTATGGCGTTCTGATTGCACCAATAGCAGTATCATCTTCACAGGTTTATATAAAAATCTTTACTTGAAAGTGTCCAGTTTAAGAAATTAGGCAGAGTATTGAGTTTGACGTGAGTTACTCACCGGACTAATTTCTTAAACTGGACACTTTCAAGTAAAGATTCTTATTTTTAGGGTTCCGTACCCAAAGGGTACCAACGGGACCCTATTACTAAGCCTACGCTGTCCGTCCGTCCGTCCGTCCGTCCGTCCGTCCGTCCGTCCGTCTGTCAGAGGGCTGTATCTCGTAAACCGTAATAGATAGACAGATGAAATTTTCACATATTATGTATTTCTATTGCCGCTATAACAACAAATAATAAAAATTAAATTTAATTAAAAAAATTAAATTAAAATGGGTAGGTGGGTAGATGGAAATTTTTTAATTTAATTTTTTTAACGGAACCCTAAAAGAGCGAGGCCCGACTCGCACTTGGCCGATTTTTTTTGAATTTCGCGGGCAGACTTTTTTAGTGTGCCTTAAGTGTATAAAATGCAATTTTTTATTTTCTAATTGTTATTTATCTCAGAATTTGTTAAAGTTACCACCTTAATATTTGGGGAAATGATACTTCGAACTGTTATCTTAGATTACGTTTTTAGGGTTCCGTACCCAAAGGGTACCAACGGGACCCTATTACTAAGCCTACGCTGTCCGTCCGTCCGTCCGTCCGTCCGTCCGTCTGTCAGCGGGCTGTATCTCGTAAACCGTAATAGATAGACAGATGAAATTTTCACATATTATGTATTTCTATTGCCGTTATAACAACAAATAATAAAAATTAAATTAAATTAAAAATATAAATTAAACATTTCCATGGGTACATGGAAATATTTTTATTTAATATTTTTTAACGGAACCCTAAAAGAGCGAGGCCCGATTTTTTAAAAACACGATTAGTGAAAATTTTCTCGATAGTATATTTTTAGAATAATACTTATTTTGTACACATGTTTTTTGGCATTTGAATTGAGACTTCATACACCTTTATAAAAAAATTTGGTAGGCTCTAAAAATATTATCGTGTCAATTGTGTTCACTTTTTTAATAAAAATAAAAATTATTATCAGGCAACAACCAAGTCTCTTATAACGCAACGATGTCAATGACAAATTGTACCCACTTGATGGAGTTGACCTGCTTCTTGTGGTGGTGCGAGGGTATGGGGCACACGAAGCACTGGCTGGTGGTGACGTCATACAACCGGATAACCGGGTGTGTGGTGGAGGCAATGATGTGGTCGCCCAGCGGATGGAACGCCACGCACAGCACTTGCTCAGCGTCCTAGGGAAATATATACCATCATATCATCACTATCACCGTCATCATCATCATCACCACGTAATCATAATAAAAAACGAGTGTGCTTTAGACTACACGACTGAAGTAAAACTTACGAAACACAACTGGCTATGAGAGAAAGAGAGAAAGAAAGTGTGATCTCGCACCTCTCTCTCTTGCCCCTACAGTAATATACGAAACGTAACTCTCTCTCTTTCTATCTTCACTAACTTATATCTCCCTCTCAACTTCCGTTCGCCTCGCCCGATCACACTTTTCGTAACGCATTCACCAGCTTACTTCCCAAGTCAAGCGTGTGTAAAGAAGTTTTACTTCAATAATGTCCTCCCGACCGAATCCGATCACGGCGTCCAACCTCCTTAGAGATCAGCCATCTGCGCGGGAGATGTTATAGTACACAAATGTGTGCGCAAACACAGGTGCAATCTCTATTCCCTCAGTCTCATAGTCCGATGGGACGGGAATCCGACACGATTTGAGAGAGATCAGGCGCAGGACCGACGGCTTTACTTGCTCTCGGAGGCACGGGGGTGACTCACTGCCAACTTCCTAAGCTTGATGCAGCAGTCCCGGGACGCGGACACCAGGATCTGCTCCCGGGGGTGGAAGTCCAGGGTCTATCTCGTCCAGGTGGTCGTATCTAGGGAGATGAGGCACTTACCGTGATAGACTTATACGCCTTCTTGGCGGACGCCTTGGTGATGTCGAACAGCTTGATGCAGCAGTCCTGGGACGCGGACACCAGGATCTGTTCCCAGGGGTGGAAGTCCAGGGGTCTATCTCGTCCAGGTGGTCGTATCCAGGGAGATGAGTCACTTACCGTGATAGACTTATACGCCTTCTTGGCGGACGCCTTGGTGATGTCGAACAGCTTGATGCAGCAGTCCCGGGACGCGGACACCAGGATCTGTTCCCGGGGGTGGAAGTGCAGGGGTCTATCTCGTCCAGGTGGTCGTATCCAGGGCGATGAAAGTCACTTACCGTGATAGACTTATAAGCCTTCTTGGCGGACGCCTTGGTGATGTCGAACAGCTTGATGCAGCAGTCCCGGGACGCGGACACCAGGATCTGTTCCCGGGGGTGGAAGTCCAGGGGTCTATCTCGTCCAAGTGGTCGTATCCAGGGAGATGAGAGTCACTTACCGTGATAGACTTATACGCCTTCTTGGCGGACGCCTTGGTGATGTCGAACAGCTTGATGCAGCAGTCCTGGGACGCGGACACCAGGATCTGTTCCCGGGGGTGGAAGTCCAGGGGTCTATCTCGTCCAAGTGGTCGTATCCAGGGAGATGAGAGTCACTTACCGTGATAGACTTATACGCCTTCTTGGCGGACGCCTTGGTGATGTCGAACAGCTTGATGCAGCAGTCCCGGGACGCGGACACCAGGATCTGTTCCCGGGGGTGGAAGTCCAGGGGTCTATCTCGTCCAAGTGGTCGTATCCAGGGAGATGAGAGTCACTTACCGTGATAGACTTATACGCCTTCTTGGCGGACGCCTTGGTGATGTCGAACAGCTTGATGCAGCAGTCCCGGGACGCGGACACCAGGATCTGTTCCCGGGGGTGGAAGTCCAGGGGTCTATCTCGTCCAGGTGGTCGTATCCAGGGAGATGAGTCACTTACCGTGATAGACTTATACGCCTTCTTGGCGGACGCCTTGGTGATGTCGAACAGCTTGATGCAGCAGTCCCGGGACGCGGACACCAGGATCTGTTCCCGGGGGTGGAAGTCCAGGGGTCTATCTCGTCCAGGTGGTCGTATCCAGGGAGATGAGTCACTTACCGTGATAGACTTATACGCCTTCTTGGCGGACGCCTTGGTGATGTCGAACAGCTTGATGCAGCAGTCCCGGGACGCGGACACCAGGATCTGTTCCCGGGGGTGGAAGTCCAGGGGTCTATCTCGTCCAGGTGGTCGTATCCAGGGAGATGAGTCACTTACCGTGATAGACTTATACGCCTTCTTGGCGGACGCCTTGGTGATGTCGAACAGCTTGATGCAGCAGTCCCGGGACGCGGACACCAGGATCTGTTCCCGGGGGTGGAAGTCCAGGGGTCTATCTCGTCCAAGTGGTCGTATCCAGGGAGATGAGAGTCACTTACCGTGATAGACTTATACGCCTTCTTGGCGGACGCCTTGGTGATGTCGAACAGCTTGATGCAGCAGTCCCGGAACGCGGACACCAGGATCTGTTCCCGGGGATGGAAGTCCAGGGGTCTATCTCGTCCAGGTGGTCGTATCCAGGGAGATGAGAGTCACTTACCGTGATAGACTTATACGCCTTCTTGGCGGACGCCTTGGTGATGTCGAACAGCTTGATGCAGCAGTCCCGGGACGCGGACACCAGGATCTGTTCCCGGGGGTGGAAATCAAGGGGTCTATCTCGTCCAGGTGGTCGTATCCAGGGAGATGAGTCACTTACCGTGATAGACTTATACGCCTTCTTGGCGGACGCCTTGGTGATGTCGAACAGCTTGATGCAGCAGTCCCGGAACGCGGACACCAGGATCTGTTCCCGGGGATGGAAGTCCAGGGGTCTATCTCGTCCAGGTGGTCGTATCCAGGGAGATGAGAGTCACTTACCGTGATAGACTTATACGCCTTCTTGGCGGACGCCTTGGTGATGTCGAACAGCTTGATGCAGCAGTCCCGGAACGCGGACACCAGGATCTGTTCCCGGGGATGGAAGTCCAGGGGTCTATCTCGTCCAGGTGGTCGTATCCAGGGAGATGAGAGTCACTTACCGTGATAGACTTATACGCCTTCTTGGCGGACGCCTTGGTGATGTCGAACAGCTTGATGCAGCAGTCCCGGGACGCGGACACCAGGATCTGTTCCCGGGGGTGGAAATCAAGGGGTCTATCTCGTCCAGGTGGTCGTATCCAGGGAGATGAGTCACTTACCGTGATAGACTTATACGCCTTCTTGGCGGACGCCTTGGTGATGTCGAACAGCTTGATGCAGCAGTCCCGGGACGCGGACACCAGGATCTGTTCCCGGGGGTGGAAGTCCAGGGGTCTATCTCGTCCAAGTGGTCGTATCCAGGGAGATGAGAGTCACTTACCGTGATAGACTTATACGCCTTCTTGGCGGACGCCTTGGTGATGTCGAACAGCTTGATGCAGCAGTCCCGGAACGCGGACACCAGGATCTGTTCCCGGGGATGGAAGTCCAGGGGTCTATCTCGTCCAGGTGGTCGTATCCAGGGAGATGAGAGTCACTTACCGTGATAGACTTATACGCCTTCTTGGCGGACGCCTTGGTGATGTCGAACAGCTTGATGCAGCAGTCCCGGGACGCGGACACCAGGATCTGTTCCCGGGGGTGGAAATCAAGGGGTCTATCTCGTCCAGGTGGTCGTATCCAGGGAGATGAGTCACTTACCGTGATAGACTTATACGCCTTCTTGGCGGACGCCTTGGTGATGTCGAACAGCTTGATGCAGCAGTCCCGGAACGCGGACACCAGGATCTGTTCCCGGGGATGGAAGTCCAGGGGTCTATCTCGTCCAGGTGGTCGTATCCAGGGAGATGAGAGTCACTTACCGTGATAGACTTATACGCCTTCTTGGCGGACGCCTTGGTGATGTCGAACAGCTTGATGCAGCAGTCCCGGGACGCGGACACCAGGATCTGTTCCCGGGGGTGGAAATCAAGGGGTCTATCTCGTCCAGGTGGTCGTATCCAGGGAGATGAGAGTCACTTACCGTGATAGACTTATAAGCCTTCTTGGCGGACGCCTTGGTGATGTCGAACAGCTTGATGCAGCAGTCCCGGGACGCGGACACCAGGATCTGTTCCCGGGGGTGGAAGTCCAGGGCGGTTATCTCGTCCGTATGGTCGTATCTGGACCGATGACAACAAAACAAAATGCGTGATTGTCGTGGAACACTCGGTTGGAACGAAGTTCCATTTAATAAATTAAAAATAATAATCGGAAGGCAGGATTCTAACCCCCGAACCGATAGTTTCACTGCTTCGTTTAGCCACCCGCCACGCCACCAAAGCTATGACAGAACGTGTGTAATAAACGAAGGCAACACACAAAGGTCGTGTCGGAAAAATTCTTACACTTTTTTTCGCCTAGCCCTCATCCGCCAAGTCCGTACCGGAACCTCGTTCTAAAACTTAATAATAATTTATTATTTTATGATCTTGCTAGCCAATGCCCGCGACTTCGTCCGCGTGGATTTAGTTTTTCAAATCCCGCGGGAACTCTTTGTTTTTCCGGGGGAAAAGTACCCTATATCACTCTTCAGTCCTCAACTATACCCATGCAAAAAACCAGGTCGATCTATTCGTTGCGTGATTGAAGAACAAACTAACAAACAAACAAACAAACACACTTTCGCATTTATGATATTAGCAAGGATTATTTTATGATATTACTAGCTGATGCTCGTGACTTCGCGTGGATTTAGTTTCGCAAATCCCTCGGGAACTCTCAATAAAACTTCTACCATTATATTAATGGAAGGGGCACGACCCTCAGCAATGGGCAATACTCACAGAGTCCTAATAACAGGGTGTCCTTGCTGCTCGCGACCTGGGTCCACCTCTTCGGGAGCTGACTTTGCCAACATGCGTTCCACGTCCAATATCTGTCGAAGGAATATTTTTTTACAAGACTTAAAAAGAAGTGAACTCAATTTTAACCATAATTATCCTTGTCAACCGATAGACGTCCAAAGCTGGACAAAGGTCTCCTGCATGGACTTTCACAGGCTTCGGTCTTGCGCCGCCTGAATCCAGCGGCTCTCTGCTACTCGTTTGATGTCGTCGGTCCACCTAGTGGGGATCTGCCAACTTTGCGCTTCCCGCTGCGGGGTCGCCACTCCAGCACCTTGGGACCCCAACGACCACCAGCTCTTCGAACTATGTGCCCCGCCCATTTCCACTTCAGTTTCGCGACTCGCTAAGAACGAGTATACGTTCTCCGCGACGTACTGTCCAGAAATTACTGCTAATGTCAAGTGGGCTGCGTGAATATCGTCAAATTCTTTGTCCATCGGGTTGAACCTGGAAAAAAATTGGGGCAAAACTAGATTATGGGTTCAAGAAGCTTCAAGATGTCTTCTCATCTATAATCCCATAACCTGAGTAGGTTCTTTAATCCCTCAGTGCCTGAAGACCAAAATCTTTGAAAAGTGCGTGTTGCCAGTTATGACTTACGGATCAGAGACATGGTCGCTAATTGTGGGCCCCATAAGAAGGCTCAGGGTCACTCAGCGGGCAATGGAGTATCCCTGCGAGATCTAATCAGAAATGAGGAGATCCGTAGGAGAACCAAAGTCACCGACATAGCTCAGCAAGTCACGAAACTGAAGTGACAATGGGCGGGACACGTAGTTCGAAGAGCTGATGGTCGTTGGAGTCCCAAGGTGCTGGAGTGGCAACCCCACAATGTTGGCAGACTCAGTGGATTTATTGACGACATCAGACGAGTCTTAGGGAGCCACTGGATTCGGCAGGGCAGACTTTTGTCCAGAAGTGGACGTCAACCGGTTGATAAAGATGTACTATCCCACCACTCGCCTTGATACTGGCGTCGACGCTGCCCGTGGCGACGAGCTGCCCGCACGAGCTGAAGGCGCCGGCTCGACACGACATCTTGTGTGACGTCACGTACGCGGTCTCGTACTGTCCCACTACTCGCCTTGATACTGGCGTCGACGCTGCCCGTGGCGACGAGCTGCCCGCACGAGCTGAAGGCGCCGGCTCGACACGACATCTTGTGTGACGTCACGTACGCGGTCTCGTACTGTCCCACTACTCGCCTTGATACTGGCGTCGACGCTGCCCGTGGCGACGAGCTGCCCGCACGAGCTGAAGGCGCCGGCTCGACACGACATCTTGTGTGACGTCACGTACGCGGTCTCGTACTGTCCCACTACTCGCCTTGATACTGGCGTCGACGCTGCCCGTGGCGACGAGCTGCCCGCACGAGCTGAAGGCGCCGGCTCGACACGACATCTTGTGTGACGTCACGTACGCGGTCTCGTACTGTCCCACTACTCGCCTTGATACTGGCGTCGACGCTGCCCGTGGCGACGAGCTGCCCGCACGAGCTGAAGGCGCCGGCTCGACACGACATCTTGTGTGACGTCACGTACGCGGTCTCGTACGTCGCCGGCTCGGGCGCCAACGACGAAGCGTCCATTTCGTACTCGAGATCTGCAATTTTAATGCAATTAATTTCAATTTTTACCTACGAATAAAGTATTAGATATTAGATACGAATAAAGTATTCTGATAGATTTTTTATACAAAAACTGTCAGAATGTCAAATTTATTCCTCGGTTAAAATGTACATGGCGTTAGTGAAATCAATTCTTAATCATAATTTAATATATAATATTCGATTTGATACCAAAAAAGCCAGAATGCCAAAAAGTACAAAATTCAAATAAACTTTTACAAAGTGCTTTCGAATCGTTAAGTGAATCTACCACTGGTTTGGAATGCTGTTGCTGTAATATAAATATATTACCTAAGGTTTAATGCTTCAATATAAACTGTCAGCCAAAAGACTGGTAGATAATTCCTATTCATAATTTTACTTGTTTACCTGATATTATTATTTGTATTTTAAGATCTTGAGTTACCCATCATTATCACCAACCCATCAACGGCTCACTACTGAGCGCAGGTCTCCTCTCAGAGAAGGGTTGTAGGCCATAGTCCACCACGCTGGCCCAATGCGAATTGGTAGACTTCACACACCTTCGAGAACATTATGAAGAACTCTCAGGCGTCCAGGTTCCTCACGATGTTTTCCTTCACAGTTGAAGCATGTGATATTTAATTGCTTAAATGCACATAGTTGCGAAAAGTCAGAGATGCGTGCCTTCAACCTGCAACCTTCAAATAGGAGACTACAGTTCTAACCACTAAGCTAATAGTGCTTCGAAATGAATGTATATTAAGGTGGATTATACGGGTCTGCCCGCGAAATTCAAATTTGATTTGGTTTTTCGCAATTTGCAAACTAACACGACAAAGTAGGCTTATGGCATTCTAATTGCGCCAATGGCAGTATCATCTTCACAGGTTTATATAAAAATCTTTGCTTGAAAGTGCCTAGCTTAAGAAATTAGTCCGAGTATCGAGTGACGTGACGTGACGTTGACGTGAGTTACTCACAAATTAGTCGATATTCTGACTAATTTCTTAAGCTAAACACTTTCAAAGATTTTTATATAAACCTGTGAATAGGAATTGCAATCCCGCAAAACGGGATCACGCATTCCCGCGGGATCCCGCTGCTTTTATTAATCTGCTGGACCCCGCACCTTCAGAGCGTGGATCCGCGGATCCCGCAAATTAAAAATTTGAGAAGATTTTTAAGAAAGAAATGACTAATACTCACAAATTAGTCAATACCCAGACTAGTTTCACTGGACACTTTCAAGTAAAGATTTTTATATAAACCTGTGAAGACGATACTGCCATTGGCGCAATCAGAACGCCATAAGCCTACTTTGTCGTATTAGTTTACAAATTGCGAAAAATTGAATTTCGCGGGCAGACCCGTATAATCCACCTTAATGAAAAACCAGGTCTCTTGCGTGGACTTCCACTCTACACACATTCCACATGGTGGAAGTCCGCTCAAGAGACCTTTGTCCAGCAGTGGACATCTATCAGTTGATGGAATGAAAAACACACCAAAGCCAGTAGTTCCCAGCAAGTGTTCTGCCCCACTCGACGCGGCCAGACGGTCCTTCCTATCTGGTTCATGCTGTAGACCCACCATCATTAAGTTAAGCAGCCTAAAAAAATCAAAATTATTTATTTCACGTAGGCCAACCCGTGTCTCTTACGACACGTCATGACTCTACCACCGGTTTGGAAATCGGATTCTGCTGAAAAGAGCCGGCAACAAACTCAACAGTTGCTCTTTTGCTAAATATACATTTTACAATAATTTTATGTAGCTATTACATTGTAATAAGTTTTTTATACTATCTTGTGGGCAGCTGGATGCCAAGCCAATTTAACCCATGCAACTTTGTTAGAATATGATAGAATATTTCCACAATGAGGGGAAGTTCCAAAAATGCATACTACAATTATCATACATCTTAAACAATGAATAAGTGCATTTTATTATCATCATCAACTAAAGATTGTAGACTTATTTCGTGGTTTAATGACATAATTATAATGTATTATAGGAGTATGTACCACGGTAATAGGGTATTTGACTACTTTTAGAAAATCATCTTAAATTGTTAATAATGCTATGCTGAAGCTAACAAAACGTATATTTCGGCATAATTTTCAGTATTTTTCATAAAAATCGAGAAATAAATTCAAAAAAATAAATTGCCGCCGAAACGTTCCATTTGCTCTCATGACGTCACAGTTCACATTTCAAACAATGACAATTCCACATCCCATATGTGGCGAGGACTGTTACGTCATTCGAGATCACGGAACGTTTTCGATCACGTGACCATGGCCGGAATTATAGCAATTTTATTTAATGTTTTCTAATTAAATAAAACTTTATTTTTTAGTTTTGTCGTATGGAATAATGTTTTTAGATAATAATCTTTTAGGATGACACCAAATGAAACGATATTTTTAATATAGTCAAATACCGTATTGTTTTTATATAATGTCGATATTTCGATCCAATTGCATCGACCGTAGTCAGGACAGGACTGCGGTGTTGAGAGACAGCTTCAACTTGACATGTCTCAACACAGCAGTCCCGTCGTGACCACGGTCCATGCAATAGGCTATTTGACTACTTTTAGAAAATCATCTTAAATTGTTAATAATGCTATGCTGAAGCTAACAAAACATATATTTCGGCATAATTTTCATTATTTTTCATAAAAATCGAGAAATAAATTCAAAAAAATAAATTGCCGCCGAAACGTTCCATTTGCTCTCATGACGTAACAGTTCACATTTCAAACAATGACAATTTTATAATATGTGTTTAGGCCGCGTGTCGCATACTATTTGGTATTTAATAAAATAGTAACGATGAAAAACAGACGAAATTAGCCTATTACGCCGCACAAACACGTCGAAATGTATTGACAAAATGAGAATTCCATAGGTGGTGTGGACTGTGACGTCATTCGAGATCACGGAACGTTTTCGATCACGTGACCATGGCCAGAATTATAGCAATTTTATTTAATGTTTTCTAATTAAATAAAGCTTTATTTTTTAGTTTTGTCGTATGGAATAATGTTTTTAGATAATAATCTTTTAGGATGACACCAGTTGAAACGATATTTTTATTATAGTCAAATACCCTATTGGATCGAAATATTAACATTATATAAAAACAATTATTGTGTTACGTACTCATATAATACATTATTATAATTATACAATCATCAACCCATCAATAATGTTATAGTAATTTAATAATATTATGTAATTTTTAAAAGGTCACTTAAATCTATTAGTTAAAATCTCTTCTCTTCTTCTAGATTTAACAATGAAAATTTGCTTAAAAATGGGTAATAACAATATGGCATAAGTAGAATAGTTCCAAACATGTTTAGCCTCAATTTAGGTGAAGTGAAAAACTAATTAGGTATAACTCATGAACATCACTAAAAATGTAAAATAGTTTTGTAGTTTAATGACATAATTATGATGTAAAAGTCTTGAAAATCAGCTGCTCTTGTGATATCGTTTCTGAATCGAACCGCTAAGGTGTGGAACGCACTTCCAACATCTGTGTTTCCGGCCACGTATTACCTCAGTACCTTCAAGGCAAGAGTGAATAGGCATTTTCTAGGCAAGCGCGCTCCAACCTAGACCTCATCAGTGCTGTCCAGCATTGATTGTCGTCAAGCGCAAGCCTATCCCACAATAAAAAAAATATGTATATATAGGCCTCCAGGGACTTCCAAATCAATCTTTTCTGTGTTGCTTGATGTACAAGTCCTGAAAATCAGTTCATCTTGTGATATAGGCCTCCAGGGACTTCCAAATCAACCTCTTCTGTGTTGTTTGAGCATATTATTGAGCATAGTGGTGTTACCTGTCGCTTGGTGGGCACGGTGGATCAGCGTGCACAGCTGCTGACAGAGTCGCAGCTATGGGCTGGAACCCATCATAGAACAGCTGGCTGCAATGTTACATTATTACTTCAAACAATACTTTATTACTTCTTCTTGATTATCTTCTACAGAATAGTAATTTTTGACATGATAACGTCTTATAAATCGAACACCGGCTGCACTCACAATAAAATGTCACATTCCGCCTGAGCCTGAGCGTGCAAGTGAGAGCACAGAACAAGTGATAGAGAGGCACGATCGGCCCAAGCGTTGGCTTGTGACACATTTATTCATCAATGTTTCTTTATGACGTTATCACGTAAACTATCGTCCGTATACCGACTTTACAGACAGCCAATCTTAAGCTTTTAACTATATTGATGTCATACTACTACTTTAACTAATCTTTATGTACATCACTTCAAATGCGTGTTTGCATGTGTGAAGTGAGGCATTATGCTTAGTACATGTACTATACAACACTATCATTGATTAGGGTAAAGCGCAAGTGTATCTTGCAATTAAAATAACTGTTATTTTATTCTTCTTCTTCTTCTTTATCAACCGATAGACGTCCACTGCTGGACAAAGGTCTCTTGCATGGACTTCCACAGGCCTCGGTCTTGCGCCGCCTGAATCCAGCGGCTCCCTGCGACTCGTTTGATGTCGTCGGTCCACCTGGTGGGGGGTCTGCCAACACTGCGCTTCCCGGTGCGGGGTCGCCACTCCAGCACCTTGGGACCCCAACGACCATCAGCTCTTCGAACTATGTGCCCCGCCCATTTCCACTTCAGTATCGCGACTCGCTTAGCTATGTCGGTGACTCTGGTTCTCCTACGGATCTCCTCATTTCTGATTCGATCCCGCAGGGACACTCCGAGCATAGCTCTCTCCATCGCCCGCTGAGCGGTCCTGAGCCTACTTATGAGGCCCTTAGTTAGCGACCATGTCTCGGATCCGTAAGTCATCACTGGCAACACGCACTGTTCGAAGACTTTAGTCTTCAGGCACTGAGGAATTTTGGACGAGAAGACATCTCGGAGCTTCCCGAACGCTGCCCAGCCGAGTTGGATTCGGCGGTTGATCTCTTTCTCGAAATTGGACCTACCTAGCTGGACTGTGTATCCCAGGTAAATATACTCGTCGACAATTTCGAGTGCAGAGCTCTCAACAATTACTGGGTGGAGCGGTGCATGAGCATTGGACATGATTTTCGTCTTGCTCATGTTCATTTTCAGGCCCACCTGTTGAGAAACCCTGCTGAGATCGTTGAGCATTGTATTGAGGTCTCTCAGAGTCTCTGCCATGACTACTATGTCATCGGCAAATCGCAGGTGAGTGATGTACTCGCCGTTTATGTTGATGCCAAGCCCGTTCCAATCCAGAAGCTTAAAGACGTCCTCCAACGCAGCGGTAAAGAGCTTCGGGGAGATAACGTCTCCCTGTCGCACTCCACGCTGCAAGTGGATTGGCCTCGTAGTCTGGTCCTGTATACGTACTGACATTGTGGCGTTTTCATACAAGCACTTCAACACTTGGATATACCGGTAGTCAATCCGGCATCTCTGCAGCGACCTCAACACAGCCCAAGTTTCCACCGAATCGAAGGCTTTCTCATAGTCCACAAACGCTAAGCAAAGTGGCCGGTTATACTCTTCTGTCTTTTGTATAACCTGCCGCAGCGTATGAATGTGATCTATGGTACCAAAGCCTTTTCGGAATCCGGCTTGTTCGGGAGGCTGGAAGTCGTCAAACCTACGAGCGAGACGATTCGTAATGACTCTCGAGAACAACTTATAAACATGACTCAACAACGAGATGGGTCTATAATTCTTCAACAAGGTATTATCACCCTTTTTGAAGAACAGAACCACCACGCTCCTGTGCCATGCTTCCGGCGTTGTGCCCTCGTGGATGACGGAATTGAACAATCGCTGAAAGATCTTAAGTACCGGTTTTCCACCCGCTTTCAGGAGTTCCGCAGTGATTCCGTCATCACCTGGCGCCTTGTTGTCCTTAAGCTGTTTGAGAGCCATTCTAATCTCGTATAGGCTGACGTCCGGGATATCTTCGGTATAGTGTCGGGTCAGTTTGGCTCTGGGATCTTTCGCCAGATCTTCAACAGGTTTTTGTGTCGTGGTATATAACTGTCCATAGAACTTCTCAACCTCTCCCAAAACCTCAGGTCGAGAAGAGACGAGACGGCCGTCATCAGTTTTCAGCCGCGTCAACTGGCTCTGTCCGATAGACAGATCTCTCGCGAACACTTTTGAGCCTTTGTTCCGCTCAATGGTATCTTTAATACACTTGGTATTAAAGACACGGAGGTCGCGAGTTTGTGCTTTAGAGATCTGCCTATTAATCCGCCGGTAGGCAGCCGCGTCTGCCGATGACTGCAGCCTCATCTCTTGTCTCTCCTTCATTAGCTTGAGAGTATGGTCAGAGAACTTTTCGGTTCTTTTCCTGCGGTGGGTCTTAAAGAATTTAGACCCCACAGTATGAACAGTTTCCACGAACCTGTTGTTTAGATCGTCCACAGAAACGCAGTCTGCTAGGCACTCGAATCGGTTCTGCAGTTCGAGTTGGAAGTTTTCGGGATTTTGGATATGAGCACGAGAAGGTCGGAGAGTGGACTTCACCAGTCTGGCCCTTTCCAGCTTCACATTAATATTCAACGTGCCTCTTACCATCCGGTGATCGCTACCGGTTTTCACCCTATTGATCACAGAGACATCATTGAATATATGCCGCTTGGTCGACATAATGAAGTCGATCTCATTTCTCGTGGAACCATCGGGACTCAACCATGTCCATTTTCTGTGTGGCCGCTTCCTGAAGAAGGAGTTCATCATAAAGAGGCCCTCCTTCTCCATGAAGTCGGCCAACATTTGGCCCCTTTGGTTCCTTCGCCCATACCCAAAATGCCCCACTCTCGTCTCTGCACCGCTTCGTTCGCCCAGCCTTGCATTGAAATCCCCCATCACAACACTGTAATGAGTGGTAGAGGCGTGTATGGCTTTTGATATATCCTCATACAGCGCCTCCACCTCCTCGTCAGAATGTGTCGATGTCGGTGCGTAGACCTGTATAACCTTCAGCGAATACCGTTTGGTGATTCTGAGTATAAGGTACGCTACCCTACTCGACACACTCTTGACTTGTACAATGTTGTTGACGAGGGACTTGTGGACGATGAACCCGACACCACCCTGGGACTGTTGATCGCCCTCCCGGTAGTAAAACAAGTTGCCGGAATTAAGGATTATCGAGTCCTCCCCCTCTCGTCGGACTTCAGACAATCCTATAATGTTCCAGCGCAACTTGCTCACTGCTTCTTCCAGCTCGATGATCTTTTCGTCGGTCCTCAAAGTGCGTGCGTTATACGTCACCAGGTCCAGTCGTCGGGGTTGGCAGCGGAATCTCGTCCGGAGATTCTTAGCACCCCCTGCCCCGCCATTACCGTGACCGCTGCCAGGGTCAGGAATAGCGAGGCCGCCGGGAACTAGGGGCCATGGTCTTGTGCGAATATCCATACAAGGTTTTGCCCATAATGACCACGCTGGGCAGGCGTGTTGGTCATCGCAGGGCTAAACTGATCGCACCCGTGTCGCTGCTGCCCGACACAGGTCTGTGCCATTTGCTCAGTTTAGCCAGTATGAAATGGTTATACCGCCATTTGTCGGTCGTCATAGCCTCGTCAGTAGCCTAGCAGGGGGCACCGCGGGCAGGTGAGGTTGACGTTTGGAGCGCTAGATGGAAGTGCGCTCCCTTACCCCCCCTCCTTATTTTATTAATTAAGCATATTGTTCTCTTTTTTTTTATCGACTGATAGACATCCACTTCTAGCCAGAGGTCTCTTTAAGGACTTTCACATGCCTCCGTCTAACGGCTCCCTGATGTTTTTTGTTTATTTACTAAATATTATACAATTTACATTATAACCTATACAAAATTTTTGCAACAAATTAAACTATTTTATCCTAACTTATTACTGTTTGCCATAATAAAAATAAATTAGAATGCTTAGAGCCATTACATTTTTCTCTTGTTTTCAAGTTTTTATGCGTCCAAAATACTGAAATAGTCGAAAAATAGAATTCACTTTTCACCTTATAATCATACGATATAGCAGCTCCCTATTCTTGACCACATTCTTGGAATCGACTTCGCCAGTAGTTTCCTTCATTCTTTCTTCTAATTGCGAGGAAATTTTGATTAATTTCACAAAAAACCGGCAATCAGGCAATCAAAAATAGCGAGTTTGCAACAAAACAATTAACACAGACAAGAATTAAGAAACTAGAAAACACAAGAAAAACAACCACAGACGAATCCGCAACAAGTCCGCACTCCGCAACCTTCAATTTGACAACTTAAGTGACGTTTAATTGACGTAGTTCTTTTGTCTATTACAACGTGCGGCCTTACTACACAATTTTTTCGCGATTATTTAAATCGATCAGGTAGTCTGTAGTATTGTTCATACTGATGCTTGCTACGAGTAGACATGTAGACGGCAGACACCAATCGGCAATCAATATTTTCAATCATGCGCTGTAGAATAATGCTGACCATTCTGGTATAGCGTTGCGATTATCTCACAGCTACAGGGCATTCGATTACCAATTTATAGATTCTATTAAAAGATAGATTTTCTGGGTTTCGGCTGTTAATTTATTAGTTTTTTTAGTTTATTTATTTACAAATTAATTTATCTTCGATAAATTCAAAACATTTCAAGAATTAAAAAAGCATTCAGATGAAATGGAATAGGCATTTAATACAAACATAGTTTCTTATGCATTGTAAATAATCTTGTGCTCTCTGTCAATATAATAATATGGGCAAATGCAAGATGTATATTTCTTTTCTTTTGAACCGATTCCCGGCAAACCAAATAGGAAGGGCTATGAATTTAGCAGTCTACCATGTACTATGTGAATATTTATGAAAATTCCGCCATAGCGAATAAACTACTGAGCCGATTTTGATTGATGAGGTGTCAATCGATTTGTTATAATGGTCTTGGTCACCCGTCACCATTGGTACATGTATACAAACAAAATTAATTTATGACGGACGTTACATCCGATTTTTCGTAGTCGGGTAACAGTCCTGTACCTTTTGTCACTTACTCATAAGGGCAACAAGTTATGAAGCTAAACTTTAAAAGTAGGCTGGAGAATATCGTTATCGATATTAAATTATTATTTTCAGGTCTTGTTGACAGGCTGTCGGTGTGTGGAGCTGGACTGCTGGGATGGCGACGATGGCAACCCAGTTATTTACCACGGCCACACGTTCACTACAAAAATTCCGTTTCGGAGGGTTGTAGAGACTATTGCAAGGTTTTAGTTTTTTCATTACTTACCTTTTCTATATTTTATTTGATGACCACTAACTAAGTAAACGATTGCAATCTTACGGATAGTAAGGTCTTATGTTATAGATAATTAATGTATAGTTTCTTAATTTATAGAAGTGCCTTCGTGACGTCACCGTACCCTTTGATTTTAAGCATCGAAAATCACTGCAGTTTACCACAGCAACAAGTCATGGCCAGCACTTTTGAGGTCGGTAATTTTATTATCCAATTAAGATATTGTAAATAACGATTTAATCGTTTTGCATTCAGCTGCCAAGCCATATTATGGTTTTTTGTTTTCGAAAGCAGCTACTGCTGAATCTCTTACTGGGTTTGAGCGCAAGAGCTAGTCACCGCCTGAGGTATGTGGGCGGTGAGACGGGGGAGGGCGCGATTGACAAGACGTTGACTAGACGTACATGAGATATTTTAGGGCAGATATATCTCAGGATAACATGTCGGAAAATGTCTTAATAAATGTAATGGGTAATTATAACAAAAAAAATTATTTCCTGGTTAAACAAGAATAAACGCATATCTAAAATGAGTACATTTTATTATTTACGATACAGTAGCCTCTGCCACTAATTTATTAATGTTCATATCATATTTGTGTTCTATACTTTCCTTGTCACCCTTTCGTTTGAGAAAAACTGTGCAAAGTGTAAATAAAATTTTTCACATTACGTGGAATTGGTGGACCCATCTCAGGATATTTTATCTCGTGTGTGTTTGGGACAAAGGGGCGCAAACAACTAAGACGTGTGACCGTCGCCGTGGTCGACGGCTGACTGAGTTAGCTACAAGATTGTTTACCTCCCCCGTCTCACCGCCCACATACCTCAGGCGATGACTAGGTCTCCCGCTCATACCCTTATTACTTTTCTCGCAAATTCTTTACTAGCTCTGTTTTCATCCAGGCAGTGTTTGGAGATCAACTGGTGACGTCGTTTTTATTTGAAGTTGATTACACCGACGAGCCTCGGCTGCCCAGCCCTGAGCAATTGAAATATAAGGTAAAAGACATGTCCCAGTTTAGTATGGAGGGTGGTTTTTTATTCTGAGTGTCCATTAACCAGAACCAAACTGTCATCACGTGAAAGAGGAAAAAAAAATTGAACTAAACGCCATAAAAATAATAATTTTAGAGTCCTCGGTTTTTTTTAAATTAATTATGAAAAATACCGATTGTAGAAAATATTTTTCAATGGATGGTAACACTAAAAACTTTTATAATCTATAGACTATCAAATCTGGCACCGGTTAATGTCACGTAAATGTCATTTTGAACCAAATGCATGTCATTTTGAACCATGGAACTAGGAATCACAGACCAGGAACTAGGAATTACGAATAAGTACTTTTGAACTGCCTATTCGAAAATGAAATTATTTGTTCCTGACAATCATCTGACATTGACAACTTACATAGAATAATATTTTCAGTTTTTTAACGGTGTATAAATCACATGGAACAAGGAATTACGACAAATCACAAGCAAAAAAATGAGTCAAAACAAAAAAATTTTTTTTTATTATCAGAGGCTTTAAAAAATCTGTAAATTATTTTGATAGAAGCCTTTTGGGATCTTTATCCAACTACATTGAAATCATCCTTGTTAATTAAATTCAAATTTAAAAAACCAATTTTGGACAACTCCTTTATAACGGGTATAATTTTTTAATCGCCAAATAAAAGCTGTCTTAACGATGGTCGAATTTACATTTTGATTATTGAAAAAGTGAATACTATTTTATTAATAATATATTATAAGGTTTCATTCTTATTAATGGATAATATGTTATAACTTATAATGATTTAATGCGATAGTATGTTTATTTGTTGATCATAATATTATATCATGCAGAATGTTGTTGAGACGTGAAGAAAGACAGACTACTTTTATCCCAGAAAAATAACAGGTTCCCGTAGATTGTTAATAAACCTAACACCACGCGGATGATGTGAGCAAAAGCTAGTAGTCACAAACATAGACTATTATTTTCTTTGTACTTTGCATGTTCTGTGTCATATCGATTATTACATGATTATTTAAAATCGATTTTAAAATCGAGGACATAGGCCGTACTTATTTATTAAAAGCTGACATCATAGACAAGATGCAAAGCCAAGATGCAAAGATCATAGACCACGAACACTAGGCTATCAAAGATGAAGCAAAAGCTCATAGAACTACGAACTACGACTATTCCTACTTCCATGCAAAAGCTTTTGGGCGTAGACAGATTATGGTAGATCATGATCATGATTCATGACTATGGATCACTATCAACGTATAACCTTGATTCTCCCTCCGAGTATTAACCAATGTGGATGGGTTGATATTTATATCCAAGACTGATGATATTATACACTTGGTAGAGTGGCGTGGGTCGCTAAACGTGGGCTCATTCAACTATTTGGAACTAAGACAAAGCAAAAAGAAAGGTCATTAATTTTTAGCAGTTTATGCTAAGGTTTATGTATTTTTAAGTGACTATCTAAGAAAGTTCCACTGTAGCGAATAAACTACTGAGCCGATTTTAACGAATGAGGTGTCAATCGATTTGTTATTATGATGTTATTACGTTCCCTCAAATATGGTCGAGCGAAGCAATGGCTGGATCATGCGTCATGCTCGTGAACGGGTTCCGCCGGCGGGAATGGTGCTACTTTCTGTCTGCCCGTCTTTGACATGAATTGAATTGTAGTACGTTTTGTGGAAATGTCATATTCTATTCTAACAAAGATGCACGGGTTAAATCAGCTTGGCATCCAGCTGCCCACAAGATAGTATAAAAACTTATTACAATGTAATATAGCTACTTATTAATATTGTAAAATGATTATTTTGAAAAGAGCAACTGCTGAGTTTCTTGCCGGCTCTTCTCAGCAGAATCCGTTTTCCGAACCGGTGGTAGAATCTTGACGTGTCATAAGAGCCACAGGTTGGCCTACATGAAATAAATAATTTTGAATTTGAATTTGAATTTGATGCTTCGGTTGACATTTTTTACAAAAAAAAATACGTGTGGCACTTTTTTTATCAACTTATGCAATTATAATTCGTCTGATTTCGGAACAGCTCGTCCCGATCCGTGCGAGCTTCGTACAGTCTACACGCATACGTCTAGTCGCACGCACACAAACACCGTGCCGAAGTCTACCGAACTGAAACGACGTTAGACGATGCACGGCTTTCAACGCCGCACCGCTGTGCCAGTCGGAGTGGGGGGTGTTAGGTTTATTTTCGTTACGGAATTTCTTGATTCGGTCGCCGCGCTCAAAGCCCGCCATAAAAGCTATGCAATAGCTTAAAAATCAATATAATCGGATGTTTTTTAACTTTTCTCCTTGTTCTAGGTTCTAATAAAAAACAAAAAGCTGTTACCGGTGGAGTCGAGCCCTACAATAGGACTGACCGGCGCCAGCTCAGCGCAGGGATATGGCGGCGTACTGGCCACAGCTTTTAGGTAACTACCCTGTTTTAAAAACAAGAGCAAAGAACTGCCGAGTTTCTTGCTGGTTCTTCTCGGTAGGAAGGGCATTCCGAACCAGCAGTGGTAGAATCATTGACGATTCAAAAGCACTTGTAAAAAAGTTTATTTGAATAAAAAATATTTCTATTCTATTCTATCCTACTGTGCTGTGAAAGGATGTCATAATTCATCACAATTAACCATCAAAAACGTAATTGTCAGTACCAGTAGATACAGAAAATAATTACATGACACTCACACTTCCATTGGTTGTTTTGAGCCTACGTTTGGAGCGGAACTTTGTTAGAAACTTCTGTTCTAAGCGTTATACTTCTTATGTTTATGTGCTATTCTCGTGTATACGCTATAACATTTAGAAGTTTCATAAAAATCAATAGTTTTTGCATGCAGAGTAAACAAACATCTATCGATCCATCATAACAAACTTTCACATATTTTATAATAGTAGGAAGCAATTATTAGGAAGTAGGATATACACAGAGTAAGAATAGAGTATCTCCTTATACTGTGATATTAGGTGGGATAGGTAGGTAAGTTATATTGTAAATAGTTAGGTAGGTAGAACAGAATAGAATAGAATAGAAATGTTTTTTATTCAAATAAACTTTTTTACAAGCAATTGAAATATAAGGTAAATTTATAACGGGTATAATTTTTTAATCGCCAAATAAAAGCTGTCTTAACGATGGTCGAATTTACATTTTGATTATTGAAAAAGTGAATACTATTTTATTAATAATATATTATAAGGTTTCATTCTTATTAATGGATAATATGTTATAACTTATAATGATTTAATGCGATAGTATGTTTATTTGTTGATCATAATATTATATCATGCAGAATGTTGTTGAGACGTGAAGAAAGACAGACTACTTTTATCCCAGAAAAATAACAGGTTCCCGTAGATTGTTATTAAACCTAACACCACGCGGATGATGTGAGCAAAAGCTAGTAGTCACAAACATAGACTTTATTATTTTCTTTGTACTTTGCATGTTCTGTGTCATATCGATTATTACATGATTATTTAAAATCGATTTTAAAATCGAGGACATAGGCCGTACTTATTTATTAAAAGCTGACATCATAGACAAGATGCAAAGCCAAGATGCAAAGATCATAGACCACGAACACTAGGCTATCAAAGATGAAGCAAAAGCTCATAGAACTACGAACTACGACTATTCCTACTTCCATGCAAAAGCTTTTGGGCGACTTTCACATATTTTATAATAGTAGGAAGCAATTATTAGGAAGTAGGATATACACAGAGTAAGAATAGAGTATCTCCTTATACTGTGATATTAGGTGGGATAGGTAGGTAAGTTATATTGTAAATAGTTAGGTAGGTAGAACAGAATAGAATAGAATAGAAATGTTTTTTATTCAAATAAACTTTTTTACAAGTGCTTTTGAATCGTCGATGAGTCTACCACTGGTTCGGAATGCCGTTCCTGAATTAGGATAGTGAACTATTTATAGACCAAATATGGTCGAGCGAAGCAACGGCTGAATCATGCGTCATGCTCGTGAAAGGGTTCCACCGGCGGGAATGGGGCTACTTTCTATCTGCCCATCTTAACATGAATTGAATTGTAGTACGCTTTTATGGAATTTCCCCTCATTGTGGAAATGTTATATTCTATTCTAACGAAGCTGCATTGGTTAAATCGGCTTGGCATCCAGCTGCCCACATGATAGTATAAAAAACTTATTACAATGTAATAGCTACGTAATAATATTGTAAAATGATTATTTTGAAAAGAGCATACGGTGAGTTTATTGCCGTCTCTTCTCAGCAGAATCCGCTTTCTGAACCGGCGGTGGTACAATAGAGTCATGACGTGTCATAAGAGCCACAGGTTGGCCTACGTGAAATTAATAATTTTGAATTTTTGATATTATAACTAATATTATAAATGCGAAAGTGTGTTTGTTGGTTTGTCCTTCAATCATGCCGCAACAGAGCCACGGATCGACGCGATTTTTTGCATGGGTATAGTTGAGGACCTGGAGAGTGACATAGGCTACTTTTTTACCCGGAAAATCAGAGTTCCCGTGGGATTTCAAAAACTAAATCCACGCATACGAAGTCGCGGGCATCAGCTAGTAATTAATAAAAACATGGCCGTGGAGTCCTCAAAGTTTGGCAGATATTTTATATTTTATAACCGACTTCAAAAAAAAGGAGGTTATCAATTCGACGTGTATTTTTTTTGTCGATGTTACTTCATAGCTCCGTCAAATCTGCTAGCTCGTGACACATCCACTAACCTGACGCGATGACTGGCGGGCGCCGGGTGGCGGCGGTCACAAGCCAACGCTTGGGCCGATCGTTCCTCTCTATCGCTTGTTCCGCGCTCTCGCTTGCACGCGCAGGCTCAGGCGGAACGTGACACTCTTTAGTGCGTGCAGCCGGTGTTCATTGATTTATAAGACGTTATCACGTCAAAACCGACTTCAAGCGCCACTACAAAGTATAAAACAATTTTAGTTTGTACAGCTATGTTGAAGTAGGGCGTTGCGCTGCTGCGCATCACTTCATCGTTTCTATTGAGGCCCGCCCGACTTCAACATACATACGTCGCGTACAAACTAAAAATATTTCATACTTTGTAGTGACGTTTGAAGTCTGTTTTTTATAAAGAATTGTTGTATATTATTGACGTGATAACGATGAACACCGGCTGCACGCACGAAAAAGTGTCACGTTCCGCCTGAGCCTGTGCGTGTGAGCGAGAGCGCCGAACAAGCGATAGAAACGCACGATCGGCCCAAGTGTTGGCTTGTGCCGCGCGCCAGTCATCATAGAGAAGGATATAGCTATATGTATATCTATAGCTACCAGTCATCGTCAATGTTTCTAGCTGATGCCCGCTACTTCGTCCGCGTGGATTTAGTTTTAAAATCAATCGGGAACTCTTTGATTTTCCGGCATAAAAAGTAACCTATGACGACGACTTTTGACGACCTCCCTGCCTCAGTGGTGAGCGCTGTTGTCTTATAACTGGAAGGTCTCGGGTTCGATTCCCGGCGCGCGGGGTCAATTTGGGAATTTATAATTTCTGAATTGTCGCTGGTCTGGCCTGGTGGGAAGCTTTGGCCGTGGCTAGTTACCACCCTACCGTCAAAGACGTGCCGCCAAGCGATTAAGCGTTCCGGCACGATGGCGTGTAGAATCCAATTAGGGGTATGGGTTAATTAATGTTCACTGCCATACACCTTCCAAGTTAGCCCGCTACCATCTTAGACTGCATCGTCGCTTACCATCAGGTGAGATCTCAGTCAAGGACTAGTTTGTCATCGAATAAAAATAAAATAAAAAAATATAAAGAAAATTTCACTGCTCTCCACGCCCTCAACTGTACCCATACAAAAAATCACGTCGATCCGTGGCTCTGTTGCGGCGTGATTGACGGACAAACCAACAAACCAACTAACACACTCGTATTTATAATATTAGTATGATCACGTAAAACTATCGTCCGTAAACCGACTTTCTTCTTTATTCTTCTTTATCGACCTATAGACGTCCACTGCTGGACAAAGGTCTCCTGCATGGACTTCCACAGGTGGTCTTGCGCCGCTTGAATCCAGCGGCTCCCTGCGACTAGTTTGATGTCGTCGGTCCACCTGGTGGGGGGTCTGCCAACACTGCGTTTCCCGGTGCGGGGTCGCCACTCCCAACACCTTGGGACCCCAACGACCATCAGTTCTTCGAACTATGTGCCGATCTGTGAACCGACTTTACAGGCAACCAATTTTTTTTTGTTCTTCTCGTCGCAGGTCGAACGGCATCAGGCATACCAGTTCGTCGCTACCCGACGCGAGTAACCGCACCAGTTCCATCATGTCGAATCAGTCCGCGGGCTCGTCGCTCACCGAGTACTTCTCTGACGAAGACTACGACGAAGATGATGACATTGACGGTAGTTTTATATTCTACTAAAAAAAAGCATATTATACAATATTATAGTGACTTCGATGGGGTTTTAGATTTTATTTAATTTTTATTTTAGTTTTAATTTTATACAATTGAAGACTATATAAATGACAAAAAAGCGTGGATATAATTCGTTCCAGCGATTCATGAGACAGCAGGTAATGATTAAACTGTAAATCCTCTTTTTCCTCATTGTGGAAACACTGCATACATAGCATAATATCTATTAAATTGTAAACTTGTTTTGAAAAGAGCAACTGCCGAGTTTCTTGCTGGTTCTTCTCGGCAGGAACGGCATTCCGAACCAGTGGTAGACTCATTGACGATTCAAAAGCACTTGTAAAAAAGTTTATTTGAATAAAAAACATTTCTATTCTATTCTATTAGCTGTACCCGGCATGCGTTGCAATGCCACGTAAATTATATAAAGAAGTTATAAATTATAGATTTTTTTTAGGCAAGGAGACCTCGCGGGCGTCCCCAAAACACTCTACCAAAGTTTCATCACAATCTGATCAATGGTTTCGGAACGCATAGAGGAAAAACATACAAAGATTGATTTTTATTTTTAACCGACTTTAAAAAAGGAGGAAGTTCCCAATTCGTCGGAATCTTTTTTTTTAATTTATGTTCACCGATTACACGAAGACGCCTGAACCGATTTGGAAAATTCGTTTTTTGTTTCAAATGGCATACTTCCCAAGTGGTCCCATTGAAGTTTTATCAAAATCGGTTTTTAAAATATTAACAATAAATTATATATACTTTGTACTAGCGCGGGCGTTTGAAGTCAGTTTTTTAAAAATATTTTTTTATATTAAATTATTTATTAAAGACTAATTTTTTTTGCAAAGCATTGATAGTTTAGTGGTTAGGACTGTGGTCTCCTATTCGGGGGGTCGCAGGTCCGATCCCGGGCACACACCTCTGACTTTTTGGAGTTATGTGCTCTTAAGCAATTAAATATCACGTTAAAACGGTGAAGGAAAACATCGTGAGGAAACCTGCACGTTTGAGAGTTCTCCATAATGTTCTCAAAGCTGTGTGAAGTCTGCCAATTCACATTGGGCCAGCGTGGCGGACTATGGCCTATAAACCTTCTCTGACAGGAGACCTGCGCTCAGTAGTGAGCCGGTGATGGGTTGCTGATGATGATGATGATGACGACAATCACCTTGTACTACTTTCTTGAAGGTCTGATGAAGATCTTCAGTCCTGGCGGATGAAAACTGAATTTACTTTCTCCCTTCCAGAAAAAGAACTCCACAAGATCCTCAACTCGCTAGAAGAGAAAGCCGGTCGGACGTCCCTTTCCCTCTACCAGAGTTTCCGTAGGAGCGAGGGAGAGGGGGAAGCAGCGGGCGCCATGAAAAACGCTACTACCCGCAAGAGAAGTAACCAGATTGCAAGGGAGTTAAGCGATATGGTTACTTATGTACAGGTACGTAAAGGATACTTTACGTTGTATCACAATTAAATTATTGCCACTGAGATACGGATTAGGTTTAAAAAAAACATTTTATAAGTGATATTTTAAAACCCAGTCCAATATAATGACGCTTTATCATTTTTAGTACCCAACTCCATTGAATTGTGGTGCAATAGTACTCAAAAGGCAAACTCTAATTTTATGGTGCTGCCTTAGTACCAAAATCCAATTTAATGGAGGTATAGGTACATGTAGTAACCAAACTCCAATTTAATGGTGCCACCTAAGTATGAAAATCCAATTTAATGGTGGTATATTTAGTACCTACCCAAACTTCAATTTTATGGTGCTGCCTTAGTACCAAAATCCAATTTAATGTTGGTATATTTAGTACCTACCCAAACTTCAATTTTATGGTGCTGTCTTAGTACCAATATCCAATTTAAGGGTGGTATATTTAGTACCTACCCAAACTCCAATTTTATGGTGCTGTCTTAGTACCAATATCCAATTTAAGGGTGGTATATTTAGTACCTACCCAAACTCCAATTTTATGGTGCTGCCTTAGTACCAAAATCCAATTTAATTGTGTATATTTTGTACCTACCTAAACTTCAATTTTATGGTGCTGTCTTAGTACCAATATCCAATTTAATGGTGGTATATTTAGTACCTACCCAAACTCCAATTTTATGGTGCTGCCTTAGTACCAAAATCCAATTTAATTGTGGTATATTTAGTACCTACCCAAACTTCAATTTTATGGTGCTGCTTTACTCTTTAGTACCAAAATCCAATATAATGGTGGTATAGGTATGTACTATGTAGTACCCAAGCTCTAATTTTTATGTGCCACCTTAGTAAGAAACGGGGATAGAAGTGTAGCCAATCTCCAATTTAATGATGGTACCTAATGTCCAAACTCCAATTTAATTGTGCTATCTAGTGTCCAAAATCCAATTTAACGATTTTATATTAGAACCCAATGCTCATTAAGGTTAATACTTGAATCACTAGAGCTGATGACAAAAAACGATTTATATTATTAACCAAACTCCAATTTAATGGTGGCATAATATCTAATCCTTATATTAGGAAACTCTTGTTAATTTTGCAGGCAATAAAGTTTCGCGGCCTGAACCCCATCTCGCCGAGGAGCTCGATCAAGCACCCCAGCCCTGCCGTTAAGGACAGCTCCAGCGGCGCCGCGTGCAGCAGCTTCGAGTCCTCCGAGAGCAGCGACAGCACGGGAGATAGAACGGTGAGAGTCTGCAGTGAAAGCCGACAACGACAACTGCAGTGTACGTGAACAGCTGCAGCGCTGCGTGAACAACTGCAGCGCCGCGTGCAGCAGCTTCGAGTCCTCCGAGAGCAGCGACAGCACGGGAGATAGAACGGTGAGAGTCTGCAGTGAAAGCCGACAACGACAACTGCAGTGTACGTGAACAACTGCAGCGCCGCGTGCAGCAGCTTCGAGTCCTCCGAGAGCAGCGACAGCACGGGAGATAGAACGGTGAGAGTCTGCAGTGAAAGCCGACAACGACAACTGCAGTGTACGTGAACAACTGCAGCGCCGCGTGCAGCAGCTTCGAGTCCTCCGAGAGCAGCGACAGCACGGGAGATAGAACGGTGAGAGTCTGCAGTGAAAGCCGACAACGACAACTGCAGTGTACGTGAACAACTGCAGCGCCGCGTGCAGCAGCTTCAAGTCCTCCGAGAGCAGCGACAGCACGGGAGATAGAACGGTGAGAGTCTGCAGTGAAAGCCGACAACGACAACTGCAGTGTACGTGAACAACTGCAGCGCCGCGTGCAGCAGCTTCGAGTCCTCCGAGAGCAGCGACAGCACGGGAGATAGAACGGTGAGAGTCTGCAGTGAAAGCCGACAACGACAACTGCAGTGTACGTGAACAACTGCAGCGCCGCGTGCAGCAGCTTCGAGTCCTCCGAGAGCAGCGACAGCACGGGAGATAGAACGGTGAGAGTCTGCAGTGAAAGCCGACAACGACAACTGCAGTGTACGTGAACAACTGCAGCGCCGCGTGCAGCAGCTTCAAGTCCTCCGAGAGCAGCGACAGCACGGGAGATAGAACGGTGAGAGTCTGCATTGAAAGCCGACAACGACAACTGCAATGCACGTGAACAACTGCAGCGCTGCGTGCAGCAGCTTCGAGTCCTCCGAGAGCAGCGACAGCACGGGAGATAGAACGGTGAGAGTCTGCAGTGAAAGCCGACAACGACAACTGCAGTGTACGTGAACAACTGCAGTGTACGTGAACAACTGCAGTGTACGTGAACAGCTGCAGTGAACGCGAACGTTTATAAAATATTAAAATAAAAATAATTTTATAAAATAAAAAATGAAAATAAAATTGCGCGCCCCCGGGTGGGATCGAACCCGCTACGGGAGCGATGCACAACACGTTGAAATTATTATATAAGATTTTTAGGCCATCAAAAAGTGTCGTTACAACTTTTGATCTAGCCCCCTTTCGCAACGCGCGATAAGGAACTTCGTTCCAATAAAATATATATTCTACCCTCACTTTTCCACTTCCCTCTGCAGCAGCTGGCCCCGGGCAGCAGCCACCCCCGCGCGCGCTGCCTCAACACCCCCGCCGCGCACCACCCCTGCTACCGCTGCTCGTCCGTCAACGAGGCCATCGCCAAGAAGATCTGCAGGAAGCACCCGCTCGCCCTCATCGCGCACACCGAGACGCAGCTGGTCAGGACTTATCCCGCCGGGTGAGTGACGCTACAGTCTCTCCCTCCATCTCCCCAGCAGCCACCCCCGCGCGCGCTGCCTCAACACCCCCGCCGCGCACCACCCCTGCTACCGCTGCTCGTCCGTCAACGAGGCCATCGCCAAGAAGATCTGCAGGAAGCACCCGCTCGCCCTCATCGCGCACACCGAGACGCAGCTGGTCAGGACTTATCCCGCCGGGTGAGTGACGCTACAGTCTCTCCCTCCATCTCCCCAGCAGCCACCCCCGCGCGCGCTGCCTCAACACCCCCGCCGCGCACCACCCCTGCTACCGCTGCTCGTCCGTCAACGAGGCCATCGCCAAGAAGATCTGCAGGAAGCACCCGCTCGCCCTCATCGCGCACACCGAGACGCAGCTGGTCAGGACTTATCCCGCCGGGTGAGTGACGCTACAGTCTCTCCCTCCATCTCCCCAGCAGCCACCCCCGCGCGCGCTGCCTCAACACCCCCGCCGCGCACCACCCCTGCTACCGCTGCTCGTCCGTCAACGAGGCCATCGCCAAGAAGATCTGCAGGAAGCACCCGCTCGCCCTCATCGCGCACACCGAGACGCAGCTGGTCAGGACTTATCCCGCCGGGTGAGTGACGCTACAGTCTCTCCCTCCATCTCCCCAGCAGCCACCCCCGCGCGCGCTGCCTCAACACCCCCGCCGCGCACCACCCCTGCTACCGCTGCTCGTCCGTCAACGAGGCCATCGCCAAGAAGATCTGCAGGAAGCACCCGCTCGCCCTCATCGCGCACACCGAGACGCAGCTGGTCAGGACTTATCCCGCCAGGTGAGTGACGCTACAGTCTCTCCCTCCATCTCCCCAGCAGCCACCCCCGCGCGCGCTGCCTCAACACCCCCGCCGCGCACCACCCCTGCTACCGCTGCTCGTCCGTCAACGAGGCCATCGCCAAGAAGATCTGCAGGAAGCACCCGCTCGCCCTCATCGCGCACACCGAGACGCAGCTGGTCAGGACTTATCCCGCCGGGTGAGTGACGCTACAGTCTCTCCCTCCATCTCCCCAGCAGCCACCCCCGCGCGCGCTGCCTCAACACCCCCGCCGCGCACCACCCCTGCTACCGCTGCTCGTCCGTCAACGAGGCCATCGCCAAGAAGATCTGCAGGAAGCACCCGCTCGCCCTCATCGCGCACACCGAGACGCAGCTGGTCAGGACTTATCCCGCCGGGTGAGTGACGCTACAGTCTCTCCCTCCATCTCCCCAGCAGCCACCCCCGCGCGCGCTGCCTCAACACCCCCGCCGCGCACCACCCCTGCTACCGCTGCTCGTCCGTCAACGAGGCCATCGCCAAGAAGATCTGCAGGAAGCACCCGCTCGCCCTCATCGCGCACACCGAGACGCAGCTGGTCAGGACTTATCCCGCCGGGTGAGTGACGCTACAGTCTCTCCCTCCATCTCCCCAGCAGCCACCCCCGCGCGCGCTGCCTCAACACCCCCGCCGCGCACCACCCCTGCTACCGCTGCTCGTCCGTCAACGAGGCCATCGCCAAGAAGATCTGCAGGAAGCACCCGCTCGCCCTCATCGCGCACACCGAGACGCAGCTGGTCAGGACTTATCCCGCCGGGTGAGTGACGCTACAGTCTCTCCCTCCATCTCCCCAGCAGCCACCCCCGCGCGCGCTGCCTCAACACCCCCGCCGCGCACCACCCCTGCTACCGCTGCTCGTCCGTCAACGAGGCCATCGCCAAGAAGATCTGCAGGAAGCACCCGCTCGCCCTCATCGCGCACACCGAGACGCAGCTGGTCAGGACTTATCCCGCCGGGTGAGTGACGCTACAGTCTCTCCCTCCATCTCCCCAGCAGCCACCCCCGCGCGCGCTGCCTCAACACCCCCGCCGCGCACCACCCCTGCTACCGCTGCTCGTCCGTCAACGAGGCCATCGCCAAGAAGATCTGCAGGAAGCACCCGCTCGCCCTCATCGCGCACACCGAGACGCAGCTGGTCAGGACTTATCCCGCCGGGTGAGTGACGCTACAGTCTCTCCCTCCATCTCCCCAGCAGCCACCCCCGCGCGCGCTGCCTCAACACCCCCGCCGCGCACCACCCCTGCTACCGCTGCTCGTCCGTCAACGAGGCCATCGCCAAGAAGATCTGCAGGAAGCACCCGCTCGCCCTCATCGCGCACACCGAGACGCAGCTGGTCAGGACTTATCCCGCCGGGTGAGTGACGCTACAGTCTCTCCCTCCATCTCCCCAGCAGCCACCCCCGCGCGCGCTGCCTCAACACCCCCGCCGCGCACCACCCCTGCTACCACTGCTCGTCCGTCAACGAGGCCATCGCCAAGAAGATCTGCAGGAAGCACCCGCTCGCCCTCATCGCGCACACCGAGACGCAGCTGGTCAGGACTTATCCCGCCGGGTGAGTGACGCTACAGTCTCTCCCTCCATCTCCCCAGCAGCCACCCCCGCGCGCGCTGCCTCAACACCCCCGCCGCGCACCACCCCTGCTACCGCTGCTCGTCCGTCAACGAGGCCATCGCCAAGAAGATCTGCAGGAAGCACCCGCTCGCCCTCATCGCGCACACCGAGACGCAGCTGGTCAGGACTTATCCCGCCAGGTGAGTGACGCTACAGTCTCTCCCTCCATCTCCCCAGCAGCCACCCCCGCGCGCGCTGCCTCAACACCCCCGCCGCGCACCACCCCTGCTACCGCTGCTCGTCCGTCAACGAGGCCATCGCCAAGAAGATCTGCAGGAAGCACCCGCTCGCCCTCATCGCGCACACCGAGACGCAGCTGGTCAGGACTTATCCCGCCGGGTGAGTGACGCTACAGTCTCTCCCTCCATCTCCCCAGCAGCCACCCCCTAACCCCCCCCCCCCCCCCAACTAAAGCACAGTCGTTTCTTTTTTCAATTTATTTTTTATCTTTTCAGCCTAAGAATAGACTCGTCGAACTTCGACCCGGTGATCTTCTGGTCGTGCGGCGTGCAGCTCGTGGCACTGAACTACCAGACCGAGGACGCGGCGATGGCCGTCAACGCGGCCATGTGCGAGAGCAACGGCTGCCTGGGCTACGTGCGGAAACCCCGCGTCATGTGGGACCCCGCGCACATCGCCTACAGGAGGTGAGGGGTCGCGAACTGAACTACCAGACCGAGGACGCGGCGATGGCCGTCAACGCGGCCATGTGCGAGAGCAACGGCTGTCTGGGCTACGTGCGGAAACCCCGCGTCATGTGGGACCCCGCGCACATCGCCTACAGGAGGTGAGGGGTCGCGAACTGAACTACCAGACCGAGGACGCGGCGATGGCCGTCAACGCGGCCATGTGCGAGAGCAACGGCTGCCTGGGCTACGTGCGGAAACCCCGCGTCATGTGGGACCCCGCGCACATCGCCTACAGGAGGTGAGGGGTCGCGAACTGAACTACCAGACCGAGGACGCGGCGATGGCCGTCAACGCGGCCATGTGCGAGAGCAACGGCTGTCTGGGCTACGTGCGGAAACCCCGCGTCATGTGGGACCCCGCGCACATCGCCTACAGGAGGTGAGGGGTCGCGAACTGAACTACCAGACCGAGGACGCGGCGATGGCCGTCAACGCGGCCATGTGCGAGAGCAACGGCTGCCTGGGCTACGTGCGGAAACCTCGCGTCATGTGGGACCCCGCGCACATCGCCTACAGGAGGTGAGGGGTCGCGAACTGAACTACCAGACCGAGGACGCGGCGATGGCCGTCAACGCGGCCATGTGCGAGAGCAACGGCTGCCTGGGCTACGTGCGGAAACCCCGCGTCATGTGGGACCCCGCGCACATCGCCTACAGGAGGTGAGGGGTCGCGAACTGAACTACCAGACCGAGGACGCGGCGATGGCCGTCAACGCGGCCATGTGCGAGAGCAACGGCTGTCTGGGCTACGTGCGGAAACCCCGCGTCATGTGGGACCCCGCGCACATCGCCTACAGGAGGTGAGGGGTCGCGAACTGAACTACCAGACCGAGGACGCGGCGATGGCCGTCAACGCGGCCATGTGCGAGAGCAACGGCTGTCTGGGCTACGTGCGGAAACCCCGCGTCATGTGGGACCCCGCGCACATCGCCTACAGGAGGTGAGGGGTCGCGAACTGAACTACCAGACCGAGGACGCGGCGATGGCCGTCAACGCGGCCATGTGCGAGAGCAACGGCTGTCTGGGCTACGTGCGGAAACCCCGCGTCATGTGGGACCCCGCGCACATCGCCTACAGGAGGTGAGGGGTCGCGAACTGAACTACCAGACCGAGGACGCGGCGATGGCCGTCAACGCGGCCATGTGCGAGAGCAACGGCTGTCTGGGCTACGTGCGGAAACCCCGCGTCATGTGGGACCCCGCGCACATCGCCTACAGGAGGTGAGGGGTCGCGAACTGAACTACCAGACCGAGGACGCGGCGATGGCCGTCAACGCGGCCATGTGCGAGAGCAACGGCTGTCTGGGCTACGTGCGGAAACCCCGCGTCATGTGGGACCCCGCGCACATCGCCTACAGGAGGTGAGGGGTCGCGAACTGAACTACCAGACCGAGGACGCGGCGATGGCCGTCAACGCGGCCATGTGCGAGAGCAACGGCTGCCTGGGCTACGTGCGGAAACCTCGCGTCATGTGGGACCCCGCGCACATCGCCTACAGGAGGTGAGGGGTCGCGAACTGAACTACCAGACCGAGGACGCGGCGATGGCCGTCAACGCGGCCATGTGCGAGAGCAACGGCTGCCTGGGCTACGTGCGGAAACCCCGCGTCATGTGGGACCCCGCGCACATCGCCTACAGGAGGTGAGGGGTCGCGAACTGAACTACCAGACCGAGGACGCGGCGATGGCCGTCAACGCGGCCATGTGCGAGAGCAACGGCTGTCTGGGCTACGTGCGGAAACCCCGCGTCATGTGGGACCCCGCGCACATCGCCTACAGGAGGTGAGGGGTCGCGAACTGAACTACCAGACCGAGGACGCGGCGATGGCCGTCAACGCGGCCATGTGCGAGAGCAACGGCTGTCTGGGCTACGTGCGGAAACCCCGCGTCATGTGGGACCCCGCGCACATCGCCTACAGGAGGTGAGGGGTCGCGAACTGAACTACCAGACCGAGGACGCGGCGATGGCCGTCAACGCGGCCATGTGCGAGAGCAACGGCTGTCTGGGCTACGTGCGGAAACCCCGCGTCATGTGGGACCCCGCGCACATCGCCTACAGGAGGTGAGGGGTCGCGAACTGAACTACCAGACCGAGGACGCGGCGATGGCCGTCAACGCGGCCATGTGCGAGAGCAACGGCTGCCTGGGCTACGTGCGGAAACCCCGCGTCATGTGGGACCCCGCGCACATCGCCTACAGGAGGTGAGGGGTCGCGAACTGAACTACCAGACCGAGGACGCGGCGATGGCCGTCAACGCGGCCATGTGCGAGAGCAACGGCTGTCTGGGCTACGTGCGGAAACCTCGCGTCATGTGGGACCCCGCGCGTATCGCCTACAGGAGGTGAGGGGTCGCGAACTGAACTACCAGACCGAGGACGCGGCCATGTGCGAGAGCAGTGGCTGTCTGGGCTACGTGCGGAAACCCCGCGTCATGTGGGACCCCGCGCACATCGCCTACAGGAGGTGAGGGGTCGCGAACTGAACTACCAGACCGAGGACGCGGCGATGGCCGTCAACGCGGCCATGTGCGAGAGCAACGGCTGTCTGGGCTACGTGCGGAAACCCCGCGTCATGTGGGACCCCGCGCACATCGCCTACAGGAGGTGAGGGGTCGCGAACTGAACTACCAGACCGAGGACGCGGCGATGGCCGTCAACGCGGCCATGTGCGAGAGCAACGGCTGTCTGGGCTACGTGCGGAAACCCCGCGTCATGTGGGACCCCGCGCACATCGCCTACAGGAGGTGAGGGGTCGCGAACTGAACTACCAGACCGAGGACGCGGCCATGTGCGAGAGCAATGGCTGTCTGGGCTACGTGCGGAAACCCCGCGTCATGTGGGACCCCGCGCACATCGCCTACAGGAGGTGAGGGGTCGCGAACTGAACTACCAGACCGAGGACGCGGCGATGGCCGTCAACGCGGCCATGTGCGAGAGCAACGGCTGCCTGGGCTACGTGCGGAAACCCCGCGTCATGTGGGACCCCGCGCACATCGCCTACAGGAGGTGAGGGGTCGCGAACTGAACTACCAGACCGAGGACGCGGCGATGGCCGTCAACGCGGCCATGTGCGAGAGCAACGGCTGCCTGGGCTACGTGCGGAAACCTCGCGTCATGTGGGACCCCGCGCACATCGCCTACAGGAGGTGAGGGGTCGCGAACTGAACTACCAGACCGAGGACGCGGCGATGGCCGTCAACGCGGCCATGTGCGAGAGCAACGGCTGTCTGGGCTACGTGCGGAAACCCCGCGTCATGTGGGACCCCGCGCACATCGCCTACAGGAGGTGAGGGGTCGCGAACTGAACTACCAGACCGAGGATGCGGCGATGGCCGTCAACGCAGCCATGTGCGAGAGCAACGGCTGTCTGGGCTACGTGCGGAAACCTCGCGTCATGTGGGACCCCGCGCGTATCGCCTACAGGAGGTGAGGGGTCGCGAACTGAACTACCAGACCGAGGACGCGGCCATGTGCGAGAGCAGTGGCTGTCTGGGCTACGTGCGGAAACCCCGCGTCATGTGGGACCCCGCGCACATCGCCTACAGGAGGTGAGGGGTCGCGAACTGAACTACCAGACCGAGGACGCGGCCATGTGCGAGAGCAGTGGCTGTCTGGGCTACGTGCGGAAACCCCGCGTCATGTGGGACCCCGCGCACATCGCCTACAGGAGGTGAGGGGTCGCGAACTGAACTACCAGACCGAGGACGCGGCGATGGCCGTCAACGCGGCCATGTGCGAGAGCAACGGCTGTCTGGGCTACGTGCGGAAACCCCGCGTCATGTGGGACCCCGCGCACATCGCCTACAGGAGGTGAGGGGTCGCGAACTGAACTACCAGACCGAGGACGCGGCGATGGCCGTCAACGCGGCCATGTGCGAGAGCAACGGCTGTCTGGGCTACGTGCGGAAACCCCGCGTCATGTGGGACCCCGCGCACATCGCCTACAGGAGGTGAGGGGTCGCGAACTGAACTACCAGACCGAGGACGCGGCGATGGCCGTCAACGCGGCCATGTGCGAGAGCAACGGCTGTCTGGGCTACGTGCGGAAACCCCGCGTCATGTGGGACCCCGCGCACATCGCCTACAGGAGGTGAGGGGTCGCGAACTGAACTACCAGACCGAGGACGCGGCGATGGCCGTCAACGCGGCCATGTGCGAGAGCAACGGCTGTCTGGGCTACGTGCGGAAACCTCGCGTCATGTGGGACCCCGCGCACATCGCCTACAGGAGGTGAGGGGTCGCGAACTGAACTACCAGACCGAGGACGCGGCGATGGCCGTCAACGCGGCCATGTGCGAGAGCAACGGCTGTCTGGGCTACGTGCGGAAACCCCGCGTCATGTGGGACCCCGCGCGTATCGCCTACAGGAGGTGAGGGGTCGCGAACTGAACTACCAGACCGAGGACGCGGCGATGGCCGTCAACGCGGCCATGTGCGAGAGCAACGGCTGTCTGGGCTACGTGCGGAAACCCCGCGTCATGTGGGACCCCGCGCACATCGCCTACAGGAGGTGAGGGGTCGCGAACTGAACTACCAGACCGAGGACGCGGCGATGGCCGTCAACGCGGCCATGTGCGAGAGCAACGGCTGTCTGGGCTACGTGCGGAAACCCCGCGTCATGTGGGACCCCGCGCACATCGCCTACAGGAGGTGAGGGGTCGCGAACTGAACTACCAGACCGAGGACGCGGCGATGGCCGTCAACGCGGCCATGTGCGAGAGCAACGGCTGTCTGGGCTACGTGCGGAAACCTCGCGTCATGTGGGACCCCGCGCACATCGCCTACAGGAGGTGAGGGGTCGCGAACTGAACTACCAGACCGAGGACGCGGCGATGGCCGTCAACGCGGCCATGTGCGAGAGCAACGGCTGTCTGGGCTACGTGCGGAAACCCCGCGTCATGTGGGACCCCGCGCACATCGCCTACAGGAGGTGAGGGGTCGCGAACTGAACTACCAGACCGAGGACGCGGCGATGGCCGTCAACGCGGCCATGTGCGAGAGCAACGGCTGTCTGGGCTACGTGCGGAAACCCCGCGTCATGTGGGACCCCGCGCACATCGCCTACAGGAGGTGAGGGGTCGCGAACTGAACTACCAGACCGAGGATGCGGCGATGGCCGTCAACGCAGCCATGTGCGAGAGCAACGGCTGTCTGGGCTACGTGCGGAAACCCCGCGTCATGTGGGACCCCGCGCACATCGCCTACAGGAGGTGAGGGGTCGCGAACTGAACTACCAGACCGAGGACGCGGCGATGGCCGTCAACGCGGCCATGTGCGAGAGCAACGGCTGCCTGGGCTACGTGCGGAAACCTCGCGTCATGTGGGACCCCGCGCACATCGCCTACAGGAGGTGAGGGGTCGCGAACTGAACTACCAGACCGAGGACGCGGCGATGGCCGTCAACGCGGCCATGTGCGAGAGCAACGGCTGCCTGGGCTACGTGCGGAAACCTCGCGTCATGTGGGACCCCGCGCACATCGCCTACAGGAGGTGAGGGGTCGCGAACTGAACTACCAGACCGAGGACGCGGCGATGGCCGTCAACGCGGCCATGTGCGAGAGCAACGGCTGTCTGGGCTACGTGCGGAAACCCCGCGTCATGTGGGACCCCGCGCACATCGCCTACAGGAGGTGAGGGGTCGCGAACTGAACTACCAGACCGAGGACGCGGCGATGGCCGTCAACGCGGCCATGTGCGAGAGCAACGGCTGTCTGGGCAACGTGCGGAAACCCCGCGTCATGTGGGACCCCGCGCACATCGCCTACAGGAGGTGAGGGGTCGCGAACTGAACTACCAGACCGAGGACGCGGCGATGGCCGTCAACGCGGCCATGTGCGAGAGCAACGGCTGTCTGGGCTACGTGCGGAAACCCCGCGTCATGTGGGACCCCGCGCACATCGCCTACAGGAGGTGAGGGGTCGCGAACTGAACTACCAGACCGAGGACGCGGCGATGGCCGTCAACGCGGCCATGTGCGAGAGCAACGGCTGTCTGGGCTACGTGCGGAAACCCCGCGTCATGTGGGACCCCGCGCACATCGCCTACAGGAGGTGAGGGGTCGCGAACTGAACTACCAGACCGAGGACGCGGCGATGGCCGTCAACGTGGCCATGTGCGAGAGCAACGGCTGTCTGGGCTACGTGCGGAAACCTCGCGTCATGTGGGACCCCGCGCGTATCGCCTACAGGAGGTGAGGGGTCGCGAACTGAACTACCAGACCGAGGACGCAGCCATGTGCGAGAGCAGTGGCTGTCTGGGCTACGTGCGGAAACCCCGCGTCATGTGGGACCCCGCGCACATCGCCTACAGGAGGTGAGGGGTCGCGAACTGAACTACCAGACCGAGGACGCGGCGATGGCCGTCAACGCGGCCATGTGTGAGAGCAACGGCTGTCTGGGCTACGTGCGGAAACCCCGCGTCATGTGGGACCCCGCGCACATCGCCTACAGGAGGTGAGGGGTCGCGAACTGAACTACCAGACCGAGGATGCGGCGATGGCCGTCAACGCGGTCATGTGCGAGAGCAACGGCTGTCTGGGCTACGTGCGGAAACCCCGCGTCATGTGGGACCCCGCGCACATCGCCTACAGGAGGTGAGGGGTCGCGAACTGAACTACCAGACCGAGGACGCGGCGATGGCCGTCAACGCGGCCATGTGCGAGAGCAACGGCTGTCTGGGCTACGTGCGGAAACCCCGCGTCATGTGGGACCCCGCGCACATCGCCTACAGGAGGTGAGGGGTCGCGAACTGAACTACCAGACCGAGGACGCGGCGATGGCCGTCAACGCGGCCATGTGCGAGAGCAACGGCTGTCTGGGCTACGTGCGGAAACCCCGCGTCATGTGGGACCCCGCGCACATCGCCTACAGGAGGTGAGGGGTCGCGAACTGAACTACCAGACCGAGGACGCGGCGATGGCCGTCAACGCGGCCATGTGCGAGAGCAACGGCTGTCTGGGCTACGTGCGGAAACCTCGCGTCATGTGGGACCCCGCGCGTATCGCCTACAGGAGGTGAGGGGTCGCGAACTGAACTACCAGACCGAGGACGCAGCCATGTGCGAGAGCAGTGGCTGTCTGGGCTACGTGCGGAAACCCCGCGTCATGTGGGACCCCGCGCACATCGCCTACAGGAGGTGAGGGGTCGCGAACTGAACTACCAGACCGAGGACGCGGCGATGGCCGTCAACGCGGCCATGTGTGAGAGCAACGGCTGTCTGGGCTACGTGCGGAAACCCCGCGTCATGTGGGACCCCGCGCACATCGCCTACAGGAGGTGAGGGGTCGCGAACTGAACTACCAGACCGAGGATGCGGCGATGGCCGTCAACGCGGTCATGTGCGAGAGCAACGGCTGTCTGGGCTACGTGCGGAAACCCCGCGTCATGTGGGACCCCGCGCACATCGCCTACAGGAGGTGAGGGGTCGCGAACTGAACTACCAGACCGAGGACGCGGCGATGGCCGTCAACGCGGCCATGTGCGAGAGCAACGGCTGTCTGGGCAACGTGCGGAAACCTCGCGTCATGTGGGACCCCGCGCACATCGCCTACAGGAGGTGAGGGGTCGCAAACTGAACTACCAGACCGAGGACGCGGCGATGGCCGTCAACGCAGCCATGTGCGAGAGCAACGGCTGTCTGGGCTACGTGCGGAAACCCCGCGTCATGTGGGACCCCGGGCACATCGCCTACAGGAGGTGAGGGGTCGCGAACTGAACTACCAGACCGAGGACGCGGCGATGGCCGTCAACGCGGCCATGTGCGAGAGCAACGGCTGTCTGGGCTACGTGCGGAAACCCCGCGTCATGTGGGACCCCGCGCACATCGCCTACAGGAGGTGAGGGGTCGCGAACTGAACTACCAGACCGAGGACGCGGCGATGGCCGTCAACGCGGCCATGTGCGAGAGCAACGGCTGTCTGGGCTACGTGCGGAAACCCCGCGTCATGTGGGACCCCGCGCACATCGCCTACAGGAGGTGAGGGGTCGCGAACTGAACTACCAGACCGAGGACGCGGCCATGTGCGAGAGCAATGGCTGTCTGGGCTACGTGCGGAAACCCCGCGTCATGTGGGACCCCGCGCACATCGCCTACAGGAGGTGAGGGGTCGCGAACTGAACTACCAGACCGAGGACGCGGCGATGGCCGTCAACGCGGCCATGTGCGAGAGCAACGGCTGTCTGGGCTACGTGCGGAAACCCCGCGTCATGTGGGACCCCTCGCACATCGCCTACAGGAGGTGAGGGGTCGCGAACTGATAGTTGGACTTCACCAGCCTCATTTTCGAAGGTCCGGGATTCAATTCTTCTTGTCAACCAATAGACGTCCATTGCTGGACAAAGGTCTGCACGGACTTCCGCAGGTCTTGGTCTTGCGCCACGTGGATCCAGCGGCTTCCTGCGACTCGTTTGATGTCGTCGGTCCACCTAGTGAGGGGTCTACCAACACTGCGCTTCCCGGTGCGGGGTCGCCACTCCAGCGCCTTGGAACCCCAACGACCATCAGCTCTTCGAACTATCTGCCCCGCACATTTCCACTTCAGTTTCGCGACTCGCTGAGCTATGTCGGTGACTTTGGTTCTCCTACGGATCTCCTCATTCCTGATTTGATCTCGCAGAGGTACCTACCATCTCTGAGCGTAACTTTTTCCATCGCCCTCTGAGTGACCCCTTCTTACAAGGCCCATAGTTAGCGACTATGTCTTGGATCCGTAAGTCATCACTGGCAACATGCACTGTTCAAAGATTTTGGCGTTCAGGCACTGAGGGATTATAGGGATTATAGATGAGAAGACATCTTGAAGCTTCTTGAACCCATAACCTAGTTTTGCCCCAATTTTTTTCAGGTTCAACCCAATGGACAAAGAATTCGATGGAATTCACGCAGCCCACTTGACATTAGCAGTAATTTCTGGGCAGTACGTCGCGGAGAACGTTTATTCGTTCTACAACGCGTATGTTGAGGTGGAAATATTGGGAGTGCCCGCTGACTGCAGGAAGATTAAAACGAGAGTCGCTAGACGGAACGCTTTGAACCCTATTTGGAATGAAACTTTCAGTTTTAAGGTTAGTTTTTGAAGTAAAACTTCTTTACGCACGCTTGACTTGGGGAGTAAGCTGGTGAATGCGTTACGAAAAGTGTGATCGGGCGAGGCGAACGGAAGTTGAGAGGGAGATATAAGTTAGTGAAGATAGAAAGAGAGAGAGTTACGTTTCGTATATAACTGTAGGGGCAAGAGAGAGAGCACACATTTTCTTTCTCTCTTCCTCTCATAGCCAGTTGCGTTTCGTAAGTTTAACTTCAGTCGTGTGGTCTAAAGCACACTCGTTTTTTTTTCATTCTTTAACAAGATATCACTTGACTGCGATCACATCTTATGGTAGGTAAGTTTTGGTGTGTAGCGGGCTAACTTGGAATTTCCAAGTTAGCCCGCTATGATCTAAGACTGCACTGCACTGCTGAGACATACCTCTTCCAATTTGGAAGGGGTATGCGCAGATTGCATGAAAATTAAAACAAGAGAATGAAACTAATCTTACAACTTTCAAATTTTAAGATTAGTTTTAGGGGCTTACTTACTCTTATTTCGTGGCAAAAAAGATCATTTACCTACACCAGAAATATAGTCAAAACCCATGTTGGAATTTTTCAAAATAAAATTGCATGCAATTTTCATGGCCGATGAGAGGCCATCAACATGGGATTTATATGTTTTTTGGAATGAAACTAGTTTTAGACGTTTAATTTTTCTATTTTATGGTTAGAGATTCGACCAGACGGCTGTCTTGTTGAATGTGGGAACGGAACGTAAGTTGAAAGGAATGAGAAGGAAGATGTGTGCAAGCATGTGGGAGTGAGATGGGATATGAGATGACGTATGACAGAAGTCTTGAAAGAGGCCTCTGAAAGAATCCGGAGTAAGAAATGGCGTCAAGTCAAGGTGTGTGCGGTGCGCTGTATGTATAAATAAAATCTAAGTTTGAGCATTTATTTTCTTGCCTTCGTCCCACATGAATATTGTAAAACCTTTCAGATAAACTTCCCCGATCTGGCGTTCGTCCGCTTCGAAGTATACGATGCGGACACTAACTACATGCTATCTCAGAGAGTCATACCGCTGCAGTGCCTGAGGCCCGGGTACCGGCATGTGAGACTGAGGTATGGAATTCTTTATTCTACCCTCAAAGAATGATGACTTTCGGCTCCAAGATATAGCCGCTGTATATGGGCATCGGAAAAAGAATCGAAGAAAGCTCGGAGTCACTCAACATATCATCAATTTAACATTTCAAAATATACTGTTTCGAGTACCTAATAATTGAGGATCAGTCTATGGACATTTGGATTTTACAAGTAAAATCAAAATTTCTCAACCACATTATGCCGTTTCCTGATCGATCGATTGAAAATTCAATGATTTAGAGAATAAATGATTTCTAGCCAATGTAAATTACAGAAAACCCCAATTTACGATAAACTTTAGAGATAAGGCCACGCTTGCACCCAGTACATTGTCTTCTGTTCTGTTTTATGTTTATGCAATGTTTTGTTTCTTTGTCTTCTACTACAATAATTTCGTCCTATTTCAGATCACCGACCAACCAGCCACTAAACATGGCGTCGCTGCTGATCTTCTCCCGCTGTTCTGAAGAGTTAGCGGGCGAGAGCTGCAGGGCCGACGCTGAACCGGGCTCCCCCACGCAGCAGCGCAAGATCCACTTCCTGGTGGTGCACGCCGTGGTGCTGCACGAGCCTTACTCCATCCTGAAGGTCACGCATGACACCACCACCAATGAGGTGAACACACTACGTTCTTGCTCATATCTCCCGCTGTACCCAAGAGTTTGCAGGCGAGAGTTGCAAGGTCAATACTGTGAATTACTCTATCCTGAAGGTCACTCATGACACCACCACCAATGAGATGATTTCATGATGATGACGATAATGATTTCAATTGTGATGACAATAATGATCATTGTTTCCAGCCCAAGGTCCCAGAAAGACTTGTATGGTGGGTTATGGACCCTTCTCTGAGAGTAGACCTGCACTCCTGACCTGATGATGATGATGGTGACGATGATGATGATCATTGTTTCAGGCCATAGCCCAATGCCTCACAAAGGCCGGTGTCTGCAAGTCTTCGCGAGGGAACTACGTGCTGGTGGAGGAGGTGCCCTCACGTGCGCCCACGCAGCGCGTGCTGGCGCCGCACGAGAGGGTGCTGAAGGCGGCCACCTCCAGACCTGGGGCCAGGCTGCTGCTGAAGAGGGTGGGGGACGACCCCAGCAGCAGGGCGTGGTTGACCAGCATCAGGTAAGGATTAACTACGTCCTGAAGATTTGTAATTTTATGTCACCTAAACGAAAAACCAACATTCGGGTAGGACGTTTGTCGGAGCCGCTAGTAATCCAAGATTACATTCCAGACGTTGTCAAGTTTGTGGAAGGAGTGGGCATGATAGAGACAATTGTCGTTAGCTCGCTCGTTTTTTTTTTCTGGGGAGGAGGAAATCCTCATGGATACCATTAGATGGCATGTCCGACACACTGTATAGTGCCCTACGGACTAAAACCTCCTCCCGTCTCCGGCCGTCCATCCCGGTACTGCTATGCGCATGAATTCAGGGTGGGGGCTGTCAGTAGCTCGCTCAGTGCGGCATTCGTTTCAATCGATGAGGACGAGCGAGATGACGCCGAGTACTATTAGTTTTTTGGAAAACAGATTCTGCTCTTGACAAGTAACTGTTCGTTCGTATATAAGCGTTACTTGAAACAAAAAACGCTTGGCTGTAGTAATCTATCTATATAAACCGTGTGTCGTGGCAGGTCAGCGTCCACAGACAGGTCGCGGGAGCAGTCGGTGCCTTCGGACGAGGAGTGCAGCGCGCAGGAGGAGCCGAGGAAGCCGTCCGACAGCTTCCTCGTGTGCGTCCACAACGTGTGCCACGAGATCCCGTACGCCATTTTGAAGGTAATAGACATAAACTGTGTGTCGCAGGTCAGCGTCCACAGTCAGGCCGCGGGAGCAGTCGGTGCCTTCGAGGAAGCCGTCCGATAGCTTCCTCGTGTGTGCCCACAATGTGTACCACGCAATCCCGTACGCCATTTTGAAGGTAGTAGACATAAACTGTGTGTCGTGGCAGGTCAGCGTCAATAGACAGGTCACGGGAGCAGTCAGTGCCTTCTAGGAAGCCGTCCGATAGCTTCCTCGTGTGCGTCCACAACGTGTGCCACGAGATCCCGTACGCCAATTTGAAGGTAGTAGACATAAACTGTGTGTCGTGGCAGGTCAGCGTCAATAGATAGGTCGCGGGAGCAGTCGGTGCCTTCGAGGAAGCCGTCCGATAGCTTCCTCGTGTGCGTCCACAACGTGTGCCACGAGATCCCGTACGCCATTTTGAAGGTAGTAGACATAAACTGTGTGTCGTGGCAGGTCAGCGTCCACAGACAGGTCGCGGGAGCAGTCGGTGCCTTCGGACGGGGAGTGCAGCGCGCAGGAGGAGCCGAGGAAGCCGTCCGACAGCTTCCTCGTGTGCGTCCACAACGTGTGCCACGAGATCCCGTACGCCATTTTGAAGGTAGTAGACATAAACTGTGTGTCGTGGCAGGTCAGCGTCCACAGACAGGTCGCGGGAGCAGTCGGTGCCTTCGGACGAGGAGTGCAGCGCGCAGGAGGAGCCGAGGAAGCCGTCCGATAGCTTCCTCGTGTGCGTCCACAACGTGTGCCACGAGATCCCGTACGCCATTTTGAAGGTAATAGACATAAACCGTGTGTCGTGGCAGGTCAGCGTCCACAGACAGAGGAGTCGGTGCCTTCGAGGAAACCGTTCGATAGCTTCCTCGTGTGCGTCCACAACTTGTGCCACGAGATCCCGTACGCCATTTTGAAGGTAAAGTACCTTGACATTTCTGGAGTTCCCGTTAGATAGTTTCATCCATCAGTACGGAGATTATCATCTATCGACTAACGTATCTGGAGTTCAGTTGACTTTAAGACGCTATTGGGGAGTTGAAGATTGCCTTTTAGGCCCGCTTGCTGAGACGCCGAATTAGTTAACCCAGGAATAAATTTGTAATTTTGACTGAAGCTTTATACGAAATCTGTCAAATTTAACCCAGAGTTAGCTGCTAACTCTGGGTTAAAAGGTTAACCCAGCGTTTCTGCAAGCGTGCCTTAGTAATCAATTAATTAATTAATCAGCCCTGCGCTTTTATACTATGGAGCGGCACTCTCAGTTCGCACTAGAAAGAACTGACAGCAGCAATAACAACATTTGGCTTTTAAACTATGTGTTTAAGTGTTACACATTTAGACGTGTTTAACTAGTTATTTTACTATAGGTAATTGCAATACTATCCACTTCTGATTCAATTTTATTTCTTATCCATAAGGTTACCTGTAAGAGATCGCTTTGTAGCGATAATAAGACGTCTTTATCTTAATGCACTTGTACAAAATTTTTTCTTTTGTGTAATCCTTGTTTTTGTGCAGTAAATCTATATATATATAAAAGAAAGTGGTGTTAGTTACACTATTTATAACTCAAGAACGGATGAACCGATTTGGCTGAAAATTGGTGGAGAGGTAGCTTAGAACCAGGAGACGGACATAGGATACTTTTTATCCCGTTCGACCGCGTTTCCGTCAAGTCACTATAAAACGTGGTATAACAAAAATGCATCTGACATGGAATAACAAAACGCAAATTACAGTGGAATAACAAAACGTAAATGACAGCTAAACGTAATTTTGTCTTTGTTGGTTTGACCGTCAATCACGCTGCAAGAAACCTACGCATTGATGTGATTTTTTTGGATAACCCTCCACCTCCTATGGCCCCTCCAACCTCGCGGTTATATGGGCCGAAACTTTGGGAGGGCGCCCGGTACTTGCTCTTGGCGTGTTTCCCGGTGCGCCTTCTTGACTCCCTACAAATTATTTATCTCTGTCCTTGTCCCTATTGTCTTTCTCCCCTTTCTGGGGCAGACATACACTGTTACATACATGGACCCCCGCGTGCCGAGCGGTCCGGGTCCGATCACCACATTCCGGTCCGCGATCACGGTTCCAAGCTGTTCCGCCTCCTGTGCCACTGGTGCGCGAACTCCCGTAGCTTGCCGAAGCTTTCCTTGGAGGAGACGAGGTCCTGATAGTACACTGGGCCCTCCTCCCGGCGAACGACCCCGTCCAGCAGGTTGAGCCGGAGATCTTCGTACAGACCGCACTCCCAAAGGACATGGTGAAGGTCTTCCTCCGCCTGCCCACACAAACACACACTGCTCGCCACGAGACACATTTCGTGCAGGCGCTTGTTGAAACACCCGTGACCTGTCAGGATCTGGGATGTCTCATAGTCCGGTGCGACCCAGGTTGCCCCGAGCCGACCGGCCACGTCCGGGAAGAACCGACGGAGCTCACCCCCTTTTATCTCACTCGTCCAACGCTCCTGCCACTCCGCGACAATGGCTGACCCGATCTCGCGCTTGCGCCTACTCAACTCCGTCTTGGCCGCGGTTCTACGCGCCGCATCCACCCTGGCAGCACGGATCACTTCCAGGTCCGCCGGCAAGACCCCCGCCAGGACAGCGAGGGCCGCGGCACTGTTAGATCGATACGCCTTGGTCAGAAGGATCAAGGCGGGCCTCTGTGAACGGACCAAAGATGTCCGCACGACATAGAGCGTTGCCCTCTCGGCCCAACACGCCGCAGCATACGTGACCGTCGCTACATAGGTGCCGTAGTAAAGGATCCGCAACGCTGGATAACAAATGCCCCAGGATGAGGTCGACACACGCGACATCTTCCCGAAGCATTTAGCGGCGCGTTCTCCAATCGATCGCGCATGCTCGGCGAAGGACAAACTTGAGTCGATGGTAACTCCCAGCACTACGGCAGACTGCACAGATCTGATAGACGCGCCAGCGAGTTTGATGACTGGAGCCCGTTGGAGCCTGCCCCTCAGCATCACCATTTGCGATTTCGCTGGGGCGAAGGAGAGGCGGTTCCTCAGGGCCCATTCCTCAAAGAGGCTGATGGAGTCGACCGCGGCACGCTCTATCGCTCGTCTCGAGTCGGCTTCTATCAGAACGGTGACGTCATCCGCGTACGCAACAGTTTTGACCCCTACAGGGAGCGGCAACCGAAACAGGTCATCCACAGAGTGAAGGAGGACGTTCCACAGAGTGGGACCCAGCACAGAGCCCTGTGGGCAACTAAAGGCGGCTAAAGTAATCCGCCAGCATGCGGTAGATGTTAGGGGGGCATCCGCCCCGCTTGGCCTTCAGCATGTCGATCATCGGCCACCAAGCGTTGTCGAAGGCGCCAGATATATCCAGGAAAATTGCCTGTACATACTTCACCTCAGTAGTTTTGACTGTGCCGAGTATCTCGCTTAATGCCGTGACGGTCGATCTGCCTGGAGTGAATCCGTGCTGGCAAGGGGAGATCCCTCTTGCGATCTCGGGTGCACAACGTAGTAAGACACGTTCCAAAATTTTTCCGAAGACAGGGAGGAGTGTGATCGGGCGGTACGCCCTCGGATCAGTCAAAGGCTTATCATTTCCCTTGGGGAGCACGATGAGTCTGCCGTTTTTCCAAACGTCCGGGAAAACTCCCTCAACGATGCACTTACCGTACACCCAAGTAAGCTCCGCGGAAGCAGCAGTCCACACGCGCTTGACCATCCTCGCGGTGATTCTGTCGATTCCGGGGGCCGTGTTAGGCAGAGACCTAATTATGAGCCACAGACCGTCCCGATTGAGTGGGGTCGCGTCGCAGCCAGTCGGAATAATGGAGGCCGCTAACCGGACCTCCCTGTGATACACCGTGTCCTTAGACGGATCGTCGTCCGGGCACAGCGCATGCAACAGGTTATCCACGGCCTCGCCGACACTCTGCGAGTGGCCGTCGGCATATTTAATGCCGTTAATAACGTTGGCAGGCGGATTTTTTTGGATAGGTATAGTTGAGAACCTGTAGAGTGTAAAGCATCCCGGAAAATCAAAGAGTAAGTACCCTCGGGATTTTAAAAACTGAATTCACGCGGACGAAGTCGCGGGCATCAGCTAGTAGATAATAATAAAATATATCACTTCAGTTTTGCTGATAAAATTTATTATGGATTAATTTCATCAGCAATGAAGTGGTAATTAATTATGGATTTTTCTAACTTTAGAAATCAAAAAAAACCCCTATATTTTATAGGTGCCGCTCAGTGCAACAGCCTCTTACGTGATCTACCAAGCGTTAACCAAAGCGAGATGCCAAGATGACCCCAAAAGGTAAGGACTAATTGTCTCATCATCATCATGATTTTTTATAATTGAGAATTTGGAGACTAAAATTGGCTTTTATCCCAAAAACCGAGATCCCTGGGATTTTTATAAACCTAACTTTTCGTGGACGTAATCGCGGGCAAGAGATAGTCGGATAATAAATGTACAAAAATTGGTCCTTAGAACCGGATATTTCAGTTTTCGAGTAAACAGTACGTATTTGTCACAGATTCGTCCTGGTGGAGGAATTGGAGTGGGGCGGCAGAGCGGGCACCAGTCCTCAGCAACGAGCCCTTGCTGACGAAGAGGTGGTCTACGCAGCCCAGGTATGGTATAGCTCAGGTATATCAGGTATATATTTTTTAATTTAACATCATTGAAACTATTAACAAACAAATTTTTCACGTTTTAAAAATGATATCTTTGTCTATTTTTTAATTTTTTCATAGGATTTTTAAAAAGTGCACTCTTTTTTTTTATAGCGTATTCTGAAAAATACTACCTAATAAATTGACAACCCTTATCTCAAGCGAGTTTTGTAGGAGAGTCCACTACTGACACGCGTTTAACAGAGACGACGAAGACGATAAAGGTCTTGAGGGTCGAATGAACTTGAAGCCTTTAACTTTGGGCTAACTATGGGCCTCGTAAGAAACCTCAGCGTCACTCGCGGGCGATTGAACTCGGAGTATCCCTGCTAGATCAAATGAGGAGATCCGTAGGAGAACCAAAGTCACCGACATAGCTCAGCGTGTCGAAGTCGAGAGAAGAAGAATAAGACCTTGAAGTACTACAGATGTTTGATTTTTTCAGGCGAGTTGGAAAACGCTCGGCAGGTTCGTGCTACAGGAGCGCGGCAGCACGGCGCCGCTGCCCCGGCACAGGGCGTGCATCGCGCGCATACAGCGCGGGCTGAGCATGACGCGGGGGGCCATCACCGGTGAGTGCCGTACTGTAACGCGCCGCTCGGCAGGTTCGTGCTACAGGAGCGCGGCAGCACGGCGCCGCTGCCCCGGCACAGGGCGTGCATCGCGCGCATACAGCGCGGGCTGAGCGTGACGCGGGGGGCCATCACCGGTGAGTGCCGTACTGTAACGCGCCGCTCGGCAGGTTCGTGCTACAGGAGCGCGGCAGCACGGCGCCGCTGCCCCGGCACAGGGCGTGCATCGCGCGCATACAGCGCGGGCTGAGCGTGACGCGGGGGGCCATCACCGGTGAGTGCCGTACTGTAACGCGCCGCTCGGCAGGTTCGTGCTACAGGAGCGCGGCAGCACGGCGCCGCTGCCCCGGCACAGGGCGTGCATCGCGCGCATACAGCGCGGGCTGAGCATGACGCGGGGGGCCATCACCGGTGAGTGCCGTTCTGTAACGCGCCGCTCGGCAGGTTCGTGCTACAGGAGCGCGGCAGCACGGCGCCGCTGCCCCGGCACAGGGCGTGCATCGCGCGCATACAGCGCGGGCTGAGCATGACGCGGGGGGCCATCACCGGTGAGTGCCGTACTGTAACGCGCCGCTCGGCAGGTTCGTGCTACAGGAGCGCGGCAGCACGGCGCCGCTGCCCCGGCACAGGGCGTGCATCGCGCGCATACAGCGCAGGCTGAGCATGACGCGGGGGGCCATCACCGGTGAGTGCCGTACTGTAACGCGCCGCTCGGCAGGTTCGTGCTACAGGAGCGCGGCAGCACGGCGCCGCTGCCCCGGCACAGGGCGTGCATCGCGCGCATACAGCGCGGGCTGAGCATGACGCGGGGGGCCATCACCGGTGAGTGCCGTACTGTAACGCGCCGCTCGGCAGGTTCGTGCTACAGGAGCGCGGCAGCACGGCGCCGCTGCCCCGGCACAGGGCGTGCATCGCGCGCATACAGCGCGGGCTGAGCATGACGCGGGGGGCCATCACCGGTGAGTGCCGTTCTGTAACGCGCCGCTCGGCAGGTTCGTGCTACAGGAGCGCGGCAGCACGGCGCCGAGTGAAGCGAAGGTCTCTGAGTTTACTTGAGTGAATTTGCACTTGTCCGTCCGTCCGTCTGTCAGAGCCTTATAACTTCTGAATTACTGAACGTAATTACTTCAACTTTAGATATGATATGTAAACCGATGGCCTCCAGCCGAAAATGGCTTAAAAAGTTATAAAAATCTTTATTTCAGGGGGGCTCTCATAGAAGCGAATGCGAAGTAAAATATATTTTTTTGCATTTCATAGGGTTGCAGTACCTCATTTTAAAGATAATTTAGAACAGAGTACAAAAGTTTTTTTTTTCCTAAAATTGACGAAATGGGGGGCTTTCAATGTGGAGATTGTATTCGAGACTAGATCTCTAAAACCACTTTATTTTAAAACTTGAAACTTAAACATAATTTGAGTTATATTCTGTACTTGAACAACAAATACTAAGATTAGATAAATATTTTAAAGAAACGAAATTATTTAAGTTTTAATGGGCATCAATGTTTTTAACAAAACTTCACTATACTGTTAATAGATGGCGCTGTCTTTAATATTGTAAATATAGTTTTGCGTCAGCTATTCTTATTTTGTCTATTACTAATTATTATGTTATTCAATTGGCAAATTATTATCAATAAAAGTATCACGTTGTTTTTGCAAAAGTAAATCCGTTTCTATTTACAATAATTAGACGTTAGCACCTATTTACTATCGTATGATGGTACTGTGTCTATGAATGTAAAGATGATGCGCAGCGCGCAGTCATGGCAGTTTATAATTTTTTTCATTATGAAATCGTATACTACGTAACACCCGTTCAGCGAACCAGCTGAATTTTAGTAAAATACTGTAGGCATACGCATCCCATCCACCGTCCACGAAAGCAGATGACGATTGACGTCATCAGATTCGGCGCGTTTTAATTACAATATAATATAGTTAAAACTACCTTAAGGGAATCATGGGATACCGCGAGGTTCGGGGCGAACCACTATTTTAATTTACACTTGTATTATTTTTCAGGTGGCACAGGGTTCCCTCTGGGTATTATCATATCTGGCGACAACGTGATGACGACGGAAGGCAAAACGCCCGTACAGACCGCCTATAGCGACCCTACACACTGCAGGTGATTTTATTTAGGTGTAGCTTGGCAAAAAATGTTGAAAAAATAGTGGTGCCACCACCGATATATGTGTAGTACCTACTGGATTTGCGGTTACGAACACTAAACTTATCATGTTCAACTGTGTTTGACTGAATTACTAACACTAGTTGTAGTGTGGCATGGCATTCGCGACGTACGGATGCGGGCGCTAATTATGAGATAAAACTTTTGTGCCTATTTGTGAATTGAAAAGCCAACAATACCTACATTCAAGTAACAAAAAAGTATAGTTATTATAGTGAATAATTAGATAACGACATTGTTATTCGAAATATAAATGATTTCTTGATTTATTCAAGTAAACATTTTTTCGAACGACCGAGCAATATTTTCAAGGATACAATATGCCTCCCGCACCCCGCACACCGTTCACGCCTCTGCGACCGCGGCCGCGTACGATTTGCAACTTTATTCACCATGCCGGCTCCCCCCTCTTTACCTCAGCCCGCGCAATCCAAAATTGCGACACAGTTCTTATTCCGAACTGCTGGTCTATAGATAGACGTCTTTGGGTGCCACTAATATAATATTGTACCTAGGCAATAGAGAGTGCATAAACTCGCCCGACTTCAATAAACTTGTTTCTCATGTATCATCAGACGGCGAGCGTCGCGCATCAGTTTCACTGTCTCTATTTAAGGTGGATTATACGGGTCTACCCGCGAAATTCAAATGTAATTTGGTTTTTCGCATTTTGTAAACTAATACGACAAAGTACGCTAATGGCATTCTAATTGCGACAATGGCAGTATCATCTTCACAGATTTACATAAAAATCTTTACTTGAAAGTGGCCAGTTTAAGAAATTAATCAAAATATCGAGTTGGACGTGAGTTACTCACAAATCAGGCGATATTCTGACTAATTTCTTAAACTGGACACTTTCAAGTAAAGATTTTTATGTAAACCTGTGAAGATGATACTGCCATCGTCGCAATTAGAATGTCATAAGCCTACTTTGTCGTATTAGTTTACAAATTGCGAAAAACCAGATTAAATTTGAATTTCGCGGGCAGACCCGTATAATCCACCTTAAGCCCGCCCGACTTCAACAAACGTGTACAAACTAAGTTATTTTTAATCTTTGTAGTGGCGTTTGAAGTCGCTTTTTTTAATTCGATGACAAGATAGTCCTTGACTGCAATCTCACCTGATGGTAAGTGACGATGCAGTCTAAGATAGTAGCGGACTAAGTTGGAAGGGGTACGGCAGTGAAAATTCAACCCATACCCCTGATCGGTTTCTACACGCCATCGTGCCGGAACGCTAAATCGTCTTTGACGGTAGGGTGGTTACTAGCCACGGCCAACGAAAGCCTCCCACCAGACCAGACCAGAGAAAATTCAGAAATTATAAATTCCCAAATTGACCCCGCCGGGAATCGAACCCGAGTCCTCCCAGTTATAAGACCACAGCGCTCACCACTGCGCCAGAGAGGTCGTCAAAAGTCGCTTTTTTGAAAAGGTTTTTTTATTTCTTTTGCAGAAGAGTGTCATCGACACCGCTCGGGAGAGGCATAGCGCGCGCGAAGGGCCACTCCGACAAAGACATGAGGTCGTTCACGCAGCGGCGGGCCGGTACGCGGGAGGTGCACTCGGAGGGGGAAGTGGGGGGGTCGCTGGGCGCGGAGGCCCTGGCAGCGCAGGTGGCGCGCTTCAAGAGGGTGTCCTTAAGGAAGCTGAGGGCGTGGCGATCCTGAGTGTGGGAGGTATGTCTTGACTCTTGTTCTTCTTAGTCTATCGGAGCGAGCAGGGACCAGGCAAGGAGCCACAGAGCGACGACGTGAGTCAAGCCTGTGTAGTGACGTCTAGCCCCAGAAGGGGGAGAGTGACATTGGACAAAGGATGAGAGAAAAAAGAACTTGTAGGGAGTCAAGAAGGCGCACCGGGAACACGCCAAGAGCAAGTACCGGGCGCCCTCCCAGTGTTTCGGCCCATATAACCGCGAGGTTGGAGGGGCCATAAGAGGTGGCGGGTTGTTCAATCAATCATGAGTTACGTCTTCGTCTTTGTCTTCATACTGTCATGGGTAGCTTAAGTATGTCACGCTCTCTAAACATTTCTGTGGTGGTTCGTGTGATGCGGGTTGTTACGTTCCCTCATATATGGTTGAGCAAAGCAATGGCTGGGTCATGCGTCATGCTCGTGAACGGGTTGCACCGGCGGGAATGGGGCTACTTTCTGTCTGCCCGGCTTAAGGTGGATTTTAAGGGTCTCGTAGCAGTCTTCTCAATGGACCGATTTTGATGCAGTTTTATCTGTTTGAAACTTGACTACTTTATTATAATAGAGCATATTTTTTAGATTTCTTGAACGTTTGCGTCTCAAAGTTGTCTGTGAAAATATTGATTACTTACGCCCATTCCCACAAACAGCTTTCGAACTTTCTTGAGGCGTTGTTGAGTAATTACGAGCTTACTTGATTTCTTACTAACCGACTTCAAAAAAAAAGAGGCGGTTATCAATTCGTCGGAATCTTTTTTTATGTATGTCCACCGATTACTCGATTACCGATTTGGAAAATTCTTTTCCATTCCATTTTTTGTTTGAAAGGGTATACTTGCCAGGTGGTCCCATATAAATTTCATCGAAATCGGTCGAGCGGTTTTTAAAAAATCAACAATGAACTATGCGCGGGAGTTTGAAGACGGTTTTTTAAAAAGATTTTTTTATATTGAACTAGCTAATGCCCGCGACTTCGTTTTTAGATTTCTTGAACGTTTGCGTCTCAAAGTTGTCTGTGAAAATATTGATTACTTACGCCCATTCCCACAAACAGCTTTCGAACTTTCTTGAGGCGTTGTTGAGTAATTACGAGCTTACTTGATTTCTTACTAACCGACTTCAAAAAAAAAGAGGCGGTTATCAATTCGTCGGAATCTTTTTTTATGTATGTCCACCGATTACTCGATTACCGATTTGGAAAATTCTTTTCCATTCCATTTTTTGTTTGAAAGGGTATACTTGCCAGGTGGTCCCATATAAATTTCATCGCAATCGGTCGAGCGGTTTTTAAAAATCAACAATGAACTATGCGCGGGAGTTTGAAGTCGGTTTTTTAAAAAGATTTTTTTATATTGAACTAGCTAATGCCCGCGACTTCGTCTGCGTGGATTTAGTTTTTAAAATCCCTCGGGAACTCTTTGATTTTCCGGGATAAAAAGTAGCCTATGTCACTCTCCAGCTCCTCAACTATACCCATGCAAAAAATCACGTCGATCCATAGCCCTGTTGCCGCGTGATTGAAGGACAAACCAACAAACCAACAAACAAACACACTTTCGCATCTAAAATATTCATCAATAGCCTATAACAGTCCACTGCAGGACTAAAGGCCTCTCCCAAGGGGAGGGTTTGCCCATAATCACCACGCGGGGCAGACGGGTCGGTGATGGCAGTAGATGGCAGCAGTAGCACAGAGGTCGCTGCTGCCCGTTCTCCGTTATATTCCCTTAGTCGCCTCGTACGACACCCGCGGGAAGAGGAGGGGTGGTGACAACTGTATTCTGATCTGCCGTCACCACACGGCAAATCACACAGCAAATCTAAAATATTAGTAAGGATTAATTGTCTATCATGCAAACCCTGGTTTTAGGCTTAAAAGATGAATTAATGAAAATTGATTCAGTAACCTTCTATTTTTCAGGTGTTCCGCCGACTCGGCATGAGTTTGGCGAACCATCGAGCTTCCCTCTCCTCTGAACTAGGATCGCTATGGGATTTCTTCCGCATCGATAGAGAGCGAAGACGTTCCGCGCCCGCAAGTGCCGCTTTCGACCACCAGATCCCACCAATCGACAGTAAATCCCCCGCGAAACTCGCCAGAGACCTACTCCAAGTGATACAAGATACGGTGTTTTCGAAAAAGTTCGAAGAAAGACGGTGCCCTTTAGTCAAGGAAGAATCCGATCTGAGCTCCGACGATGAAGACGGGACGGAGCGAAGAATAGCCAATTTAATAGATTTCTTCTTCACGATTGTCAAAAGTCAAAAGGAGGAAAGAAAAGGTACTACTGGAGATTATTTAAGCTATTGCATAGCTTGTATAGTCGGCTTTGAACTAGGACAAACAGTTTGAGCGCGGCGACTGAATCAAGAAATTCCGTAACGAAAATAAACCTAACACCGTCGTTCAGTAAGCGTTCAACATTTTAGAGGTTCACAAGTAGATCTGTTTGGCGCAGTCGGCGAGCGGCCGCTTTCTTTACCTTATTGTGTATGATGTCGCAGGTTCGAATCTCACTCGCGAAGTGCAGTGCGCTTTTCTTGTTTGTTTGTTTTTAATTATTTTTTGCATAATTTTTATTATACAAAAAAAAATATTGAATAAATATTATAATTGCATAAGTTGATAAAAAATGCTATGCAATAGCTTTACCGCGGCAGTCCCCGAGTGCCACTTAATTTTTTTTATTCTATGACAAAATAATCCATGACTGCGATCTCACTCTGTAAGTGACGATGCAGTTTAAAATGGTAGCGGGCTAACTTGGAAGAGGTATGGCAGTGTACATTCAACCCATACCCCTAATCTGTTTCTACACGCTCCGACTTTGACGGTAGGGTGGTAACTAGCCAGGACCAAAGCCTCCCACCAGACCAGACCAGTGACAATTCAGAAATTCCCAAACCCGAAAATTTAAATCAAACTCGAGACCACCTAGTTATAAAGACCACAGCGCTCAGCACTGCGTGAGGAAGGTTGTCAAAAGATTTTAAGTGAAGAGTCCCTTTTTACGCGTATTTTTTTGTTCTGATACTAATATACATTTTAATTACTTTATAGGTAGCGGTGGAAGCTGTTTCAAAAGCGAAGCGAGCCCAGAAGATGATGTATACGAGCCAACTAAAGTTAACACGGAGTTGGAGCAAAAGATGGAAACTCTCATAGAATTCCTAGCGACCACGGGCTGTGTTGAAGATAATAAGGAAGAAAAGAAGATTACTCTTATGGAGTTTTTATTCGGGACCGAAGAAAGGAAGTTAGATAACCCTGTAATAGAAATAAACGCAAAAGGCATAAGTTTGTCCGAGTCAAATGTTAATGTCAAAAATTTAACGTTTATAGATGAAACGCCAGGTGATGAAGGGAGCGAAACTCTAGTGGAAATGTTATTGAAATACATGGAAGATTATGGAGGAAAAGAAAAGGAAACTCCAAAATCTGTATCAGTAACGCCATCGTTATCCGAAAAATCTAAATCCGATATGACAATAAGCAAATTTGAAACGATCAGTGATATAAGTAAAACTAAATCTGATTCAACTTTGACGCATACACAAGATACTGTTATAGATAGGGGAGAAAGTGCTGAAAGAAGAGTGTCAGAAACAGTAATAGATTTGAGCAATATTAAATCAGATCTTGAAGGAATATTTGAGGAGGCTATTCTTAGAGTTTATGAATTGAATATGATGTTTGAAGATGACACAATGAGCGAGCAAGAGGATATGGAAAACTTTAACACGTATACAAAACCTCCCCAACTGCAGTATAGTCAAGGGCAACCTTACAGTGTCGAATTATCTGATATAATAGAAGAAGATGAACCAGAACTATCTGCTATGGATAATAATATGAGCCAAATTAGACAATGTGCCGAAGAATTAGTACAATACATAGAAAACAAAGTCCAAAATTATCCGTTCGATGATGATAGTAGTGGTCCTTCGACTGAAGAATTTAGCCGCGAGTTCGATTTAAGTCCAAGTCAAAAATCTGTGAGTTTAGTGGACTTGAGAAATATACCTGACTTGCCACCGAGCGTGGTAATGAAACCTAAAGTTTTAAGAGTCGATAAGTCGACATCAACAACTGAAATATCAGAATCGATGTCTGACTCGTGCAGACGAATCGATTCCGCATGTATGACAGATGATTCAACATTAACTTCTAGCTCTGAAAGAAATGAGAGAGCGTTAGATAAATTGGAATCGTTGCATCGATTTTTCTCAAGATCACGCTTGGAAATTATCGATGAGAGTCATGAAGAAAATGGTGATAAAGTTCCAAAGAGTCCGAAAGAGGTTGAAACCTCTAAAGAAGAGGTTCGTAAGGGTAGTTTGAGGGAGTTTAGAGTAGGTCAAGCAAGTTTGGATGATGTTGAAGATCTACTAGATGACAATGATAGGGCAGATAAAGATTTAGATCAGACAATTTAGAGGACTGTACTTAAATAACTAATGAATAAACAGTAAATAAACGTAGGTAATGAATATTAAAATAAAAATATTGGTCCTAACACAGTTGAAAAGGTCTTACAATATACTCTGCTGAAACTTAAGACTTATATGTTGGACCCAACATATTATGGATAAAGCCAAATATATAGGAGTTTTACAATAAAACGATCATTAATGAGCATATTTTTGCATGCAAAGCACTATGATTATTTGTCTATTAAATAATACATATAGGTCAAATTTTTATACATACAGTGTGGCTGATTCATCTGTTGTAGAAATCTTTGAACTAAAGTGACAGATTATATTTTATATTAGTCTTGTCCGTGTCTTGTATTAGTTTTGATATTACTTACAACAGAAAAAACTTAGTTAACTGAACCAGAAATTAATAATGGCGCCGATTCTGATGATTCTTTCTTACTTGAAAATATCTGCACATTATTATTTTCTACAATATGAATTAATTATTCTTGGACGGATAATAAATCTATGCAAATAAAAATTGAATTGTCAATGATTTCGTGTGCATTGTGGGATTTGTCTGTGAAATCCCATCTACAACTAAACCGATGCAGCAGTGTCAAAGATTAGACTGTCGTTCATCGAATTGTTCTTATTTATAATTTATATCGATGCTCTCGTTATTCAAAAATCCAGACATACATACCTCACTTCAATTTGATTTATTTATATTTTGTGTATATATTATGTAAACCAATTTATTGCTCATACCCATCAATGTTCAGACCAAAAATGAGAATAAATGAAACTTGGAATAATTTAACAGGGCATAAAATTGCAGCTTATATGTAAGCTCTTTAGATATACCTAATCAATTATTCAACATGTTGCCATATAAAAAAAATAAAATATATTTTTAAAAATCCTCTCCTAATGTTTTGTGTATAATAAATAATAATATTATGTAGACCAATATAATGCTCAGAACCATCTGTGCTCAGACCAAAAAAAAGTCTTGTCAGAGAAAATGAAACTTGGAATAATCTAACAGGGCATAAAAATCTAAGCTCTTTAGATGTCATCAATTCAACATGTTGCCATATAAAAAATTAAAATATATTTTTAAAAATCCTCTTCTAATTTGTTGTGTATATTAAATAATAATATTATGTATAACAATATAATGCCCAGACCCATCAATGCTCAGACCAAAAAAAAATTTTTGTCAGAGTAAATGAAACTATGAATATCAGGGCATAAAATTGCAGCTTATGTAAGCTCTTTAGATGTCATCAATTTGCAACATGTTGCCATATAAAAAATTAAAATATATTTTTAAAAATCCTCTTCTAATTTTTTGTGTATATTAAAATTTAATGTTATGTAGATAATGCTCAGACCTATCAATGCTCAGACCAAAAAAAAAGTTTTGTCAGAGTAAATGAAACTTGGAATATCAGGGCATAAACTTGCAGTTAAGCTCTTTAGATGTCATCAATTTATCATGTTGCCATATAAAAATATTAAAATATATTTTTAAAAATCCTCTTCTAATTTTTTTTATGAAAACGTTGAAAGTAAACAAATGTTAATAATAAAAATATATTTTTTATAACTTGATGCAATATTACGATATAAAATAATATCAGTCAACTACGGAAACTTTTTAATATTTTAAGATTTAAATCAATAAAATACTTAAATAAATACTTAATTAACTTCATTTATTGCAAGTTAATTTTTATATTCTATCAAAAAAATCTAAAATGACGTTAATAATAAATAAATTAGGTAATTAATATGGTCTAAGACAACTGGCTTAGAATCTAATAGGTAAGTACCTACAATAAAAAATATAATATATTGCTTAAAAAATTCTCGAACAAAATCGAGAGGAAATAGTGAGATTTTTTAAATTCTTATAATAAAAATATATAGTGAGTAAATATATTATCCATAGATATAGTTATATAGGCTTAGGTAATGTATTAGAGAAATATAATAATATCAAAGTAGGGCTAAAATGACTTTTGGTAATCTTTAGGTACTAAGTATTACCTATGATGCTAATTCTGTTGTATACCTACAATCTTATAAGTGAATACATTTAATTCAGCTAGGTACCGTATTCTCTATATTTTTTAGTGGTCCGAAAAAACTGGAACCTTTATAGGCTCGCTCCGTTGTCCATCTGTCTGTCAGTCTGTCAAGGCTCTTTTTCTTAGAAACGGCTTCAGGTACTAAGTGGACATTTATACTGAATACTAGCTGATGCCCGCGACTTCGTCCGCGTGGATTTAGTTTTTAAAATCCCTCGTGAACTCGTTGATTTTCCGGGATGAAAAGTAGCCTATGTCACTGTCCAGGTCCTCAACTAGACCCATGCAAAAAATCACGTCGATCCGTGGCTCTGTTGGGGCATGATTGAAGTACAAACTAACAAACAAACACACTTTCGCATTTATAATATCAGTATGTTAAAGAACAAAAATCTCTTAATGCTGTGAAAATTTCAAGTTTCTAGTTTAACTCTGTGATGAAATATTACGTAAAAATTGAAATGCATGCGGCATTTGTAGCGCAGCTCAGTGCCATCTAGCGCCATTCCTGAGAATAATTTCGTGACCTTAATATTCATGGTTCGATAAAATAAAATCCTCACAAGGTTCGGAAACCTCAGTGCGCGAGTGTAACTCGCACTTGGTATTTTATTGAAATTTCCAGCGAATGTAAAAAACAATGGAATAAGTTGCTAACTATAAGAATTGTCAAACACGCATCGTCGTTATATTCAATTAGCTATTTAAAAGAAAACGCGCATAACTATGAAAAGAGGCCTGGAATATAACCCCAGACCTCCCGAAAAGAAGGCGGACGCATTTTTCAGAACTTTCAATTTAGTTGTTTAGAGATTGTGTACCTACCTACTACCAAATCACCACCAGAGATTGCACAACTGAATTAGCACTTTTAGCGACTAAAAGAGTGGTCTCTAACAAGTAAAGATTCCAAAAGTCATAGTAACTTTAACATACCTACACATTTATCGCAAGTTGAATTTATATTTAGTAAAATAATTAAATAAATTATAAATTTATTGTCTACACACAAACAAACATTTTGTACTATCCTTTTAACTGTAATTGGTAAGAGAATAATATTTAAACTAATTTAGCCTTTCATAATTATTAATATTATGGACACCTCTTTCTATGTCAAATAAATTAAAATAGCTATTAAATTAATTATATTAATTTATTAGTTATTATGTATAAATGTTTCTTTCGTTACTGTAATCATTTAAATGTAAAGTTATTTATTACAAAATATTGTAGTTTATAGTTTATATATAAACTCGCCGGCATATTTAGCGGAACATAAAAAAAAGGTTTGATATCAGTATCATATAAGGTTGCTGGCTGGTTTATACGTCATTTAATTTAAAAAGAAATATTTTCAAACTAAGAAAACAACTGAACATCACATTTTATGCAATTGTTTTAATTTTATTCAAATACACCTTATCTGGAGCGAAGTTCGAGTATTTCTTCCTTCTGAGTTTGATTTAAAATTTCATTGAAATACTGTTTTTTGTTAGTTTTTTTTAATCGCGTATCTTTCTGGAGTTGATGACTGAATTATGCCTGACTTAGCCCCAACGGAGATTGCCAGGGCACTCGAAATGCGAAGAAATGGTCAAACCTACAGAGTGATATCCAGAGATCTTCGTCGACCAGTTTCAACGATCCATCGCAGTATCCAACGGTTCAGGGAGACCGGTACTTATGTGAGAAGAGCAGGACAATTCAAAAAAAGACGCACTTCGAGTAGGGATGATCGTTTCATTCGGCTTCGTGTACGTAGGAACCCCCGTTTGACGGCCGTCCAAGCCCGACATGAGTTAGAAGCAGTGCGGGGTGTAACCGTAAGTGAGCGTACGGCAAGGGCGTAGCCAAGGGGGGGGTTTCAGGGGTTCAAACCCCCCCCCCGAAATATGCAGAATATTGATAAATGTTATGTTGAAATCAGGAGAGACCTGTCACCAATTGTCCGATGGCATCATATCGTATCGTATTCGGCAACATTCGTATGTTTTTGTGTAGTACTTCCGAGTCCCGATGGCCGACGCGATGCTCCAGCATGTGGTCTATGCTACTAGGATAGTCGCCAGTCCCAACGGATTACCAAGTGCGTGCGGACTACATTGAGTGAACGAGTTTATTCTTTATTTTGTAATTTGTGTGATTAATGCGCTGTGATTTTACTTCGAGTAACCTACATAACTTATTAATACAGGAGTAAGTAAACAAATACCTTATAGTTAAATTATTTCATTTTTCCAGATGTGCACGGTTATTTTTAACCGACTTTAAAAAAGGAGGAGGTTATTAATTTGTCGGAATCTTATTTTTTTTATGTATTTCCACCAATTACTCAAAGACGCCTAAACCGATTTGAAAAATTCTTTTTTTGTTTGAAAGCGTATACTTCCTAAGTGGTTCAATATAAATTTGACTGAAATCGGTCAAGCAGTTTTTAAAATATCAACAATAAATTACGTAATAATTATAAGTTTGAAGTTGGTTTTTTAAAAACTTATTAATACAGGAGTAAGTAAACAAATACCTTATAGTTAAATTATTTCATTTTTTCCAGATGTGCACGGTTATTTTTAACAGACTTTAAAAAAGGAGGAGGTTATTAATTTGTCGGAATCTTATTTTTTTTTATGTATTTCCACCAATTACTCAAAGACGCCTAAACCGATTTGAAAAATTCTTTTTTTGTTTGAAAGCGTATACTTCCTAAGTGGTTCAATATAAATTTGACTGAAATCGGTTAAGCAGTTTTTAAAATATGAACAGTAAATTACGTAATAATTATAAGTTTGAAGTTGGTTTTTTAAAAAGAAGTTTTTATATTAAATTATTTATGTTAGATGTGAGCGGATCTTTTGTAAGTAGTAGTAGTGGTAGTTTGTATAAATTAATAAAAAATCCATATCATTATTTATATTGTACCATCATGCCGTTACGTATGTAGTCAAGCCAAGGTTTTCTTACTTTCGAGTTTCGACCCCTTGCGTGCCTCTCGTGGTAAGGGACTGGACCTTTTTCTATTGTTTAGAATCCAATTAGTCAAGAAGTTTTACAAAATTTACCGATTTCTAATTTACCGCTATTTTAGCCGTTTTTGTTTGTACTCGCTCTTTTATGCATAGTTGTAAGTCTACCCCTTCTGGTTTATTGCGTCTGCCACATGTATTTTAAATCCTATCTTGTGTGCTTATAATATTTTATCTTATACGCACTCTCGACGCAAATACATGCTCACGAGTTCTTTTGTTTCGTCCGAAACTTCTCTTCAATATTTCTTTGTAAGGTAACCACAACTTTTTTTTATAGGTACGTGTGTCATTATTGTCGGACGATGGAAAATAAAAAAAGAAAAATTGATAAGCTTACGGGTATGGACTACTGGAAAAAGTGGTGCGGCCAAGCGGTTTCCAATAAAGAAGAGGATTTTGCTACTGAACCTACAATTAGCTTGTATGCTGGCAAGGTGTCTGTGATGACAAGCAAGCCTTCTACCTCAACTACACTAACGAATATCGAAATCGAGGCGGCGTCACCGGCGCCCTGTTTCATACCTTCGACCACCAAGCCTACGACTAGCGTGGAACAGGTCAGCTTGCCTATTACTTCATCTTTTGATTGTGCAGCTAAATTGGACGTTGGTTATTACTTTACGACGAAATTTGCGCTTTCAACTTAAATGGATAGAGAGATTCCCCTGGTTATCATACTCTGAATATAAAAGTGGAGCATACTGTCGAGTTTGCGTAGTCATGGCACGTTCGCTTAACGAAGGTAAAGGCAGCCATCAGGGAATCGGCCAGCTCGTAACCGAGCCTTTCTGTAAGTGGAAAAACGCCTTAGAAATATTTGAAATTCATGCAACATCAGGATACCACAAGCGTAATTCAGAGTTGGCAGATAACTTTCTTAAAGTTATGTCTTCACATGCGTCAGTTACTGAACAGTTGTCTTCTGAAAGAAAGAAACAACAACTGGAAAACCGAAAAAAACTTATTCCAATTGTAAAAGCAATAATTTTTTGCGGTAAACAAGGTATCTCCTTAAGAGGTAAAATTGATTCAGGTCGAGTCCACATTACACCAGAAAATGAACAACCACTGCAGAATGATGGTAATTTTCGGGCTCTGTTGCGGTATGCGGCTGAGTCTGGTGATAAAGATCTCGATGAGCATTTGGCTACTTCTCAGAAAAATGCTCTTTATACAAGCCCTCAGATCCAAAATGAATTAATACACATTTGTGGTGAAATAATTCAACATAAAATAATTGATGATGTAAAGAAAGGCAAATTTTTTGCTATTCTTGCTGACGAAACTACCGATATCGCGCGTGTGGAGCAAGTTTCACTGTGCTTGCGATATGTTGATGCAAAAGATATTAAAAATCATAAAATTAAAGAGATGTTCCTAGAGTACATTCCAACTATTGACGTGACAGGATCCGGCCTTGCAAATCTCATTATTACAGCCCTAAAAAAGCATGGACTTGAATGTTCTCATGTGTTTGGTCAAGGATACGACGGGGCTGCAGCTATGAGTGGGTATTTGCATGGTGCCCAGGCGTATGTTCGTCAAGAATGTGCTCATGCTCTTTATGTACACTGCAGTGCACACTCTCTCAACCTTGCAATAGCTGATTCATGTTCGCTAGCAAATGTCCGAAATTGTGTTGGAATTGTACAGTCTGTTGGTACCTACTTTAGACATTCTGCTCAACGCACTGCTATATTGAGAGAAAAAATTCAACAGCTCTTACCCGTCAGTCACCAAAAAAGCTTGCTCGCAATGTGTGAAACACGTTGGGTCCAGAAGCATGAAGCCATAATGAGGTTCAAGGAAATTTATTCAGCGATTGTAAATGCTCTCGAAAATCTCCAATCTAGTCATAATAAAGAAACATCGCAACAAGCTGTCCAAATGCTTAACACGCTTCGATCTTCGGATTTTGTAATGTGCTTGGTGATCCTTCAAAAAATTATGAGCTATACATTGTCGCTATCAAGACAATTGCAAATCATTAACACCGACCTCATCACAGCATTCAACCACGTGGACGATGTTATTAATGCCTTACGACTCTTGAGAAGTAAAGCCGACGACGAATATCTCTATCTCTATGAAGAAGCAAAGATTTTACACGAAGAAAATGGTGGTGTACTGAGAATGCCACGCATCGTCGGAAGACAATTAAACCGATCTAACATTCCTGCATCGGACATATGCACTTATTACAAAATAAATTTATTCATCCCATTCCTTGACCATACAATTCAACAATTGGTTGAAAGGTTTACGAAACACCGTAAAATAGTAATAGCATTATCTGGTGTGTTACCTTCAAATTTCGCGGCCAGTTCTGAAATTGATGAAGCAATTTGTATGTACTCGTCAGTGCTTCCCGAAAGTAATACATCTGTGATTAAAGCAGAACTTGAAGTGTGGAAAGCAGTGATGACGAAAACCTCCCCTACCCCAAAATCTACTTTGGAATGCCTAGATAAATGCGATCAAAACCTGTATCCAAATGTTTATATATTGCTACAAATTTTGGCTACCATACCAGTTTCTACTGCTACTCCAGAAAGGACTTTCTCAAGCCTAAGGAGACTGAAAAACTATTTGCGCAACACTACGAGTGAAAACAGACTGAACGGTTTGGCTCTCATGAATATTCACTATGGGATTGAAATTGATGCAGATGAAGTAGTTGATATATTTAAAAAAAAAACAGAAGATTAATTCTGTAATGTGTTTAGGTTTAAGAATTAATATTTTTATTACAGACGTTTGGTTAACATTTTTGTAAACATTTGTATTTTGTATGTACTTAACTGTTATTTTTTGTTATTATTTTTCACTTTTCTTTTCAAATGAATATAAATGACATTTCATGTAGGTACATTTTATTTTTTCCAAACCCCCCCCCCCCCCCCCCCCCGACACTAAATCCTGGCTATGCCCATGGCGTACGGTACGAAGAAGGCTCGAAGAAGCTGGTTTGGGTTCATTTGTGCCCGCCAAGGCTCCAAGGCTCGAAGTAAATCATCGTAGAAACAGGTTAACTTTTGCTCAGGAACATCGACTTTGGAACGCGGACCAATGGAGTAAGGTATTGTTTAGTGATGAGTGCAGAATTCTCTTAAATCAAATTGACGGCAGGCAAAGAATATACAGACGCAAAGGAGAACGATACATTCAGACAAATTTTGAAACTACAGTTGCATACGGTGGTGGATCAATAATGGTTTGGGCGGGCATTTGTTTGGGAGCTCGCACAGACTTGGTAGTGATTGACAGAGGGATTCTGACTGCAGACCGCTATATCAGAGAAGTTTTAGAAGAAAATGTCGTACCGTTTGCCCCATATATCGGTGACGATTTTGTTTTTATGCAGGATAATGCTCGGCCGCATACCGCTCGGGTAACTCAAGCTTATCTTAATGATATGAATATCACTGTTATGGGGTGGCCGGCGAGATCACCGGATATGAACCCAATAGAGCACGTTTGGGACTTGCTGAAAAGAAAAGTTAAGTCCAGAATTCCAGCTCCTGGCAACGTGGGAGAACTGCGAATCGCCGTAGTTGAGGAATGGCGGAGACTATCCCAGGAGACCATCGATAACATCATTCTCAGTATGCCTAGACGGGTAGAAACTTTAATAAGAGCACGTGGAGGAAATACGCGATATTAATCGCCATTTTTCTAATTTAATTAATTGTTATTTTAATATTAAATTTCACTTTTCCCGGTTACATGAAAAGTTCAAAAATGTACAATTTTTCACAAATAGCCTTTACTCGCAAAATCTGTTCTTAATGTGATCTCATTTTAAGTAAAACAAATGAAACTTTAAATAACAAAAGAAGTGTAGTAAGTAGATTTTAAAATAAAACCATATTTTTTTAATTATGGACCTTTTTTTTTATGTTCCGCTAAATATGCCGGCGAGTTTAGTTACCTACCTAAAACTATATGTATTTAATATACTTAATAATATTAATTATTAATTATAATTTACTTGTATTATAACAGCCAATAGAATAATTTTTTGTTACAAACAAGTCTAGATGGTCTTATTATCATGGGAAAAATACTAATCTTTTTTTATAAGAAAGTTTATTTTATATTTTGTGTGACAAACTTCGTTCAATATGTAAAGTTTTATAAATATTAAAATCAATATTATTTGTCAGTTTTAAAATATATACCAACTAAATGCATAAATAGTTAATTATATATATTGTTATAGGTATGTATTATATTTATTATATATTTGTAAAATTATATTCTGTTGATCTACGTATTGTAAGGCGTTCTCAAAGATATTTTTAGATGCTAAATGCATAATTCGCCAAGCATGCGGATTAGTCTGAAGATTTTTTTTATTTGATCTAGATCAAAAATTATCGATTAGGTATCTCTTCATTGTCTATGACTTTACTAAATAAAGCCAGAAAACTAAAACAACAATCTTTGACTTACATTAAACAAAATATTGATTTTTATGACCTTGAAAGTTGAAACATCTTTGTAATTAAAAACAAAAGTAGTTAAACCTTCCGCCATTTTGATTTTTTTTTCAAATAGCGGCCTTTCTATGGGCCATTCATAAAACCTTATTATCAAACCTGTATATTGAATACCTACAAACAAGTCTTGCTGAGAGAAAATTTTCTAAAGCGTCAAGTTTCCGAGATATAAGCTATCAAATACGAATGGCACCATCATCAAAATAAAACAGTTGTTATGCGATTTCGAAACACCTCTCATGTCCCACCCGAAAATACGAAATGGAAAAGCATGATCTCATATCAGTAGGGTTAGTCCAAGATTAGATAGTTGACTATGAATAGTAAACTATGACATTACCATCAAAGTAAAATAAACCATAACAGTATTGAGTTAGAGCTCAATTTTGTGTATGTATTCTTATACGTTAAAGTAACGAAAACGCTCCAAATTGAATTTGTGACTTTAAATCGATACTATTATGGTTCGTTTTACTTTGATGCTAATGTCATAGTTAACTATCACAATCAAACGAATTAAAACTCGGCATAACCACACTGATGTAAAACGCGTGCGTGACGAAAAACGCAGTAAATATCTCTGAATACGCCCGTAACGTTCAGAAATAGGTGGAATTATATTTTACGAAATGAAATACATTTTATTTTACTGTGTATGGTGTTTTATTTATTTTTAGGTAATTACAAAAAAGTAGATCCCCAAAAAGTGAATTGCGAGGAATGGTAGGTATATTGTGTTAAAAGGGGAAAATTGTGTTCATTTTACCAAAAGCTTGAAATCATAAAACGTTTGAAAAATGAATTTGTTTTGCGTTTCAAATGAATACGATTATTATTACTTCGGTGTGAGCGACAAACCGGTAGAGTCGGCCAAAGACAAGTTTTCTATTTTTAACAAGTCTAGAACCAATAAAATTATATTTCCTTTAAGGTGGATTATACGGGTCTGCCCGCGAAATTAAAATTTAATTTGGTTTTTCGCAATTTGTAAACTAATACGACAAAGTAGGCTTATGGCATTCTAATTTTGCCAGTGGCAGTATCATCTTCACGGGTTTATATAAAAATCTTCACTTGAAAGTGTCCAGTTTAAGAAATTAGTCAGAATATCGGCGGCTAATTTGTGAGTAACTCACGCCCAACTCGATATTTTGATTAATATCTTCCACTGGCGCAATTAGAAGGCCATAAGCCTACTTTGTCGTATTAGGGTGGAACCACATCTGTGAGGATCGATTCGGATTTCGCCCATACAAAACTGTCAAATTCCATAGAAACGTGAACGGATCAATTCGGCTTTTCGCATCGATTCGGCTTTCGCATTTTTTGTACCTAAAAGTGCCTAAAATCCTTACAAGTGTAGCTCACGTTTCGCATGCGAAAGGATCCTTTCGCATCCTTACGGATCCGTAAGGATGCGAACGGATCCTTACGGACGCGAACGGATCCGAAAGGATCCTTACGGATCCGTAAGGATCCTTACGCGTGCGAAAGCGTCTTCGGCAACTAGGGAAATGCATGAAGTGCCAAAAAGTATCAATATATCGATGAAATTAGTTTTTATCTCAAGTATGTATGCAAACACAAGTGCCACTTTTCCGCCATGTTGGAATTCTTTGTTATTGGACCGATTTCGTTCATAATCGATATTTAGGCTTCCCTTGGGTCAAGAAAGAGGAAATAGATACCAAAATTTTAAAAAGTGACCGCCATATTGAAATTCTTTGTTATTGGACCGATTTCGTTCAAAATCGATATTTAAGCTTCCTTTGGGTCAAGAAAGAGGAAATAGATGCCAAAATTTTAAAAAGTGACCGCCATATTGAAATTCTTTGTTATTGGACCGATTTCGTTCATAATCGATATTTAGGCTTCCCTTGGGTCAAGAAAGAGGAAATAGATGCCAAAATTTTAAAAAGTCGCTGCCATATTGAAATTCTTTGTTATTCGACCGATTTCGTTCAAAATCGATATTTAGGCTTCCCTTGGGTCAAGAAAGAGGAAATAAATGCCAAAATTTTAAAAGTGACCGCCATATTGAAATTCTTTGTTATTGGACCGATTTCGTTCAAAATCGATATTTGGGCTTCCCTGGGGTCAAATAAGAGGAAATGATTGGCAAAATTATAAAAAGTGACCGCCATATTGAAATTCTTTGTTATTGGACCGATTTCGTTCAAAATCGATATTTGGGCTTCCCTGGGCTCAAATAAGAGGAAATGATTTGCAAAATTATAAAAAGTCACCGCCATATTGAAATTCTTTGTTATTGGACCGATTTCGTTCATAATCGATATTTAGGCTTCCCTTAGGTCAAGAAAGAGGAAATAGATGCCAAAATTTAAAAAAGTCGCCGCCATATTGAAATTCTTTGTTATTGGACCGATTTCGTTCATAATCGATATTTAGGCTTCCCTTAGGTCAAGAAAGAGGAAATAGATGCCAAAATTTAAAAAAGTCGCCGCCATATTGAAATTCTTTGTTATTGGACCGATTACGTTCATAATCGATATTTAGGCTTCCCTTGGGTCAAGAAAGAGGAAATAGATGCTAAAATTTTAAAAAGTGACCGCCATATTGAAATTCTTTGTTATTGGACCGATTTCGTTTAAAATCGATATTTGGGCTTCCCTGGGGTCAAATAAGAGGAAATAGATGCCAAAATTTTAAAAAGTGACCGCCATATTGAAATTATTTGTTATTGGACCGATTTCGTTTAAAATCGATATTTGGGCTTCCCTGGGGTCAAATAAGAGGAAATAGATGCCAAAATTTTAAAAAGTGACCGCCATATTGAAATTATTTGTTATTGGACCGATTTCATTCAAAATCGATATTTGGGCTTCCCGTGGGTCAAGTAAGAGGAAATGGATGCCAAAAATTAAAAAAGTCGCCGGCATATTGAAATTCTTTGTTATTGGACCGATTTCGTTCAAAATCGATATTTGGGCTTCCCTGGGGTCAAATAAGAGGAAATGATTTGCAAAATTATAAGAAGTCGCCGCCATATTGAAATTCTTTGTTATTGGACCGATTTCGTTCATAATCGATGTTTAGGCTTCCCTTAGGTCAAGAAAGAGGAAATAGATGCCAAAATTTTAAAAAGTCGCCGCCATATTTAAATTCTTTGTTATTGGACCGATTTCGTTCATAATCGATATTTAGGCTTCCCTTGGGTCAAGAAAGAGGAAATAGATGCCAAAATTTTAAAAAGTGACCGCCATATTGAAATTCTTTGTTATTGGACCGATTTCGTTCAAAATCGATATTTTGGCTTCCCTGGGGTCAAATAAGAGGAAATGATTGGCAAAATTATAAAAAGTGACCGCCATATTGAAATTCTTTGTTATTGGACCGATTTCGTTCAAAATCGATATTTGGGCTTCCCTGGGGTCAAGAAAGAGGAAATAGATGCCAAAATTTTAAAAAGTGACCGCCATATGAAAGTCTTTGTTATTGGACCGATTTCGTTCAAAATCGATATTTGGGCTTCCCTGGGGTCAAATAAGAGGAAATGATTGGCAAAATTATAAAAAGTCACCGCCATATTGAAATTCTTTGTTATTGGACCGATTTCGTTCAAAATCGATATTTAGGCTTCCCTTGGGTCAAGAAAGAGGAAATAGATGCCAAAATTTTAAAAAGTCGCCGCCATATTGAAATTCTTTGTTATTGGACCGATTTCGTTCAAAATCGATATTTAGGCTTCCCTTGGGTCAAGAAAGAGGAAATAGATGCCAAAATTTTAAAAAGTGACCGCCATATTGAAATTCTTTGTTATTGGACCGATTTCGTTCAAAATCGATATTTGGGCTGCCCTGGGGTCAAATAAGAGGAAATGATTGGCAAAATTATAAAAAGTCACCGCCATATTGAAATTCTTTGTTATTGGACCGATTTCGTTCAAAATTGATATTTGGGCTTCCCTGGGGTCAAATAAGAGGAAATGATTGGCAAAATTATAAAAAGTCGGCGCCATATTGAAATTCTTTGTTATTGGACCGATTTCGTTCAAAATCGATATTTCGGCTTCCCTGGGGTCAAGAAAGAGGAAATAGATGCCAAAATTTTAAAAAGTGACCGCCATATTGAAAGTCTTTGTTATTGGACCGATTTCGTTCAAAATCGATATTTGGGCTTCCCTGGGGTCAAATAAGAGGAAATGATTGGCAAAATTATAAAAAGTCACCGCCATATTGAAATTCTTTGTTATTGGACCGATTTCGTTCAAAATCGATATTTAGGCTTACCTTGGGTCAAGAAAGAGGAAATAGATGCCAAAATTTTAAAAAGTCGCCGCCATATTGAAATTCTTTGTTATTGGACCGATTTCGTTCAAAATCGATATTTAGGCTTCCCTTGGGTCAAGAAAGAGGAAATAGATGCCAAAATTTTAAAAGTGACCGCCATATTGAAATTCTTTGTTATTGGACCGATTTCGTTCAAAATCGATATTTGGGCTGCCCTGGGGTCAAATAAGAGGAAATGATTGGCAAAATTATAAAAAGTCACCGCCATATTGAAATTCTTTGTTATTGGACCGATTTCGTTCAAAATTGATATTTGGGCTTCCCTGGGGTCAAATAAGAGGAAATGATTGGCAAAATTATAAAAAGTCGGCGCCATATTGAAATTCTTTGTTATTGGACCGATTTCGTTCAAAATCGATATTTCGGCTTCCCTGGGGTCAAATAAGAGGAAATGATTTGCAACATTATAAAAAGTCACCGCCATATTGAAATTTTTTTTATTGGACCGATTTCGTTCAAAATCGATATTTAGGATTCCCTGGGGCCGAAAAACAAGAAATGGTTGCCAAAATTTTGAAAAGTCCCCGCCATATTGAAATTTTATGTTATTGGACCGATTTAGTTCAAAATCGATATTTAGGCTTCCCTGGGGTCAACTAAGAGGAAATGATTGGCAAAATTGTAAAAAGTCACCGCCATATTGAAATTCTTTGTTATTTCAATATGGATTCAAAGTTGTTCGTGGTTTAGATTTTTAGTTCGCGTACGTCGATGATATTTTAGTTTCTTCAAAAGATAGCGAACAGCGTGCAAAACATTTACGTATTCTTTTCAAACGTTTTCGAAGGATACGGTATAAATAGTTAATAACGAGAAGAATGTCATTTTAATGTTCCAGAGGTTCGTTTCCTTGGATACAAAATAAGCGCTCCCGGGATTGGCCCTCCTGCTGACCGCATTAAGAGTTTACAGGATTTTCCTCTACCTAAAACAGTACAGGGAATTAGAAGATATGATTAATTTTTATCGAAAATTTCTCCCTAGCATAGCGCGACTTCAAGCAACATTAATAGATACTTTATCAAAAATTCAAGATAAAAGTGATCGATTTTGTGAAAACCTTTAACTGGGACTCCCGATTTAGAGCGTATTTTTAATATTTACAAAGAAAATTTAGCTAATGCAAATCAGTTCAGCTTTAGCTCATCCAGTTTTAAATGTTAGATAAGGGTTATTTACATATGCATCGAGCTCTCATGTCGGTGCATGCCTTCAACAAGAAGTGAAGCAGGACTGGCAACCTATAGCATTTTTCAGTAAAAAGCTGACTACCAAGCAATCATCTTGGCCGGCTTATTATCACGAATTATTAGCCATTTATGAAAGGGTGCAGCATTTTAGGCATATTCTGAAGCCCGACCTGCAACGATCTATAATGATCTGTATGATCCCTACTTAACGTTTTCACTCAAAAGGATGAAAAATCCAGCCTATTCAGCTTAAGCAAAAAGTTTTTATTTCGGAGTTCAATACTGACAAACCACATGTCAAGGGAGCTGAGAACCCTGTCGCTGTCACATTCCCACGTGCTGAGAGCGTCACATTTGAGGACATTCTGGTGGCGCTGGCGAAGTCTCAAGCAGCTGATGAAGAATTGAAGACGCTGGGTGATTCAACATCGTTCGTGTTGACTCGTATCATTATTCCTGGGACTAGAGTAAGAATTACGTGTGACGTTTCAACAGGTAAGCCACGTCCTTATGTGCTTGTCGGCGATCAGTTGTATACTGACAATAGACGGTAGCGCCATCTAGTTCCAGTAGTCTTGAAGCGTTGATTTCATTGGTCGTTGTTGGTCTTAGGGTTTAGTTTGGTGTAGTGTTTCGTTGCCTTATAATAGGCCATAAGCGAGTTAGAAAGGAGATTTGCTAGGGTCTTCTTGGTGGAGACGGACGGCTAGAAAGGGGTGGTTTTGGAGGCCGTACCTAGGTTAGGATAGTTAGCCGGGTTGTCTAGTTAGACATGGAAATATTGGGTTCCATCCTTGTTACGTAACGATTACAATGTACCCTCCTTTGTGTAGGTAGTTATTTTTATTGATAGAAGGCGATTGCTGAGAATGATGTTCTGTTCTGATGTTGTGTGTGATTCCTTTTATTAGACGCTCGGCGATGAGGGGGGTGCCGTCATACTTTCAAAACTTATGGCAAACATTTCCTCTTTCTTGACCACAGGAAGCCGAAATATCGATTTTGAATATCGATTTTGAATTTCAATATGGCGGTGACTTTTAAAATTTTGGCATCTATTTTCTCTTTCTTGTCCCAAGGGAAGCCTAAATATTGCTCTTTAATGAAATGAGTCCAATAACAAAGAATTTCAATATGGTGGTGAATTTTTAAAATTTTGACATCTATTTCCTCTTTCTTGACCCAAGGGAAGCCTATATATCGATTTTGAACGAAGTCGGTTCAATAACAAAGAATTTAAATATGGCGGTCACTTTTTAAAATTTTGCCAATCATTGGAACGTAGTTCCTTATCGCGCGGTGCGGAACTCGGAAGGGGGCTAGACGGATCGACACTTTCTTGAAACCGACACTTTTTGAAGGCATTGTGTTCCCAACTCAAATATGGCGGTGACTTTAAAAATTTTGGCAACCATTTCCTCTTTCTTGACAATAGGGAACCTCAAATATCGATTTTGAACGAAATCGGTCCTATAACATAGAATTTCAATATGGCGGTGACTTTTTAAAATTTTGGCATATATTTCCTCTTTCTCGACCCAAGGGAAGCCTTAATATCGATTTTGAACGAAATCGGTCCAATAACAAAGAATTTCAACATGGCGGGGACTTTTTTATATTTTGGCATCTATTTCCTCTTTCTTGACCCAAGGGAAGCCTAAATATCGAATTTGAACGAAATCGGTCCAAGAACAAAGAATTTCAATATGGCCGTTACTTTTTAATTTTTGGCATCCATTTCCTCCTACTTGACCCCAGGGAAGCCCAAATATCGATTTTGAACGAAATCGGTCCAATAACAAAGAATTTCAATATGGCGGTCACGTTTTATAATTTTGCCAATCATTTCCTCTTATTTGACCCCAGGGAAGCCCAAATATCGATTTTGAACGAAATCGGTCCAATAACAAAGAATTTCAATATGGCGGTGACTTTTTATAATTTTGCCAATCATTTCCTCTTATTTGACCCCAGGGAAGCCCAAATATCGATTTTTAACGAAATCGGTCCAATAACAAAGAATTTCAATATGGCGGTCACTTTTTAAAATTTTGGCATCTATTTCCTCTTTCTTGACCCAAGGGAAGCCTAAATATCGATTTTTAACGAAATCGGTCCAATAACAAAGAATTTCAATATGGCGCCGACTTTTTATAATTTTGCCAATCATTTTCTCTTATTTGACCCCAGGGAAGCCTAAATATCGATTTTGAACGAAATCGGTCCAATAACAAAGAATTTCAATATGGCGTTGACTTTTTAATATTTTGGCATCAATTTCCTCTTTCTTGACCCAAGGGAAGCCTAAATATCGATTTTGAACGAAATCGGTCCATTTACAAAGAATTTCAATATGGCGGTGACTTTTTAAAATTTTGGCATCTATTTTCTCTTTCTTGACCCAAGGGAAGCCTAAATATCGATTTTGAAAGAAATCGGTCGAAAAACAAAGAATTTCAATATGGCGGCGACTTTTTTAATTTTTGGAATCCATTTCCTCTTTCTTGACCACTGGGAAGCCCAAATATCGAATTTGAACGAAATCGGTCGAAAAACAAAGAATTTCAATATGGCGGTGACTTTTTAAAATTTTGGCATCTATTTTCTCTTTCTTGACCCAAGGGAAGCCTAAATATCGATTTTGAACGAAATCGGTCGAAAAACAAAGAATTTCAATATGGCGGTGACTTTTAATAATTTTGGCAACGATTTCCTCTTTCTTGACCCCAGGGAAGCCCAAAGATCGATTTTGATCGAAATCGGTCCATTTACAAAGAATTTCAATATGGCGGTAACTTTTTAAAATTTTGGCATCTATTTTCTCTTTCTTGACCCAAGGGAAGCCTAAATATCGATTTTGAACGAAATCGGTCGAAAAACAAAGAATTTCAATATGGCGGCGACTTTTTAAACTTTTGGAATCCATTTCCTCTTTCTTGACCACTGGGAAGCCCAAATATCGAATTTGAACGAAATCGGTCGAAAAACAAAGAATTTCAATATGGCGGCGACTTTTTCAATTTTTGGCATCCATTTCCTCTGTGTAGAAGAAGATTAATATCGTGGTTGAGCTAGCAATTAAAATATCGATGCCATCATCGACCATCCCTACGCAGACAACAATGTTTATAGGCTTTCGCCTCCTTACGGATCCGAAAGGATGCGTACGCATCCTTACGGATCCGTAAGGACGCGTACGCATCCTTACGGATCCGTAAGGACGCGTACGCATCCTTTCGGATCCGTAAGGACGCGATCCTTACAAGTGTGTCTTATACCATCGGCATAAATGCGAATCGATCCTCACAGATGTGGTTCCACCCTTAGTTTACAAATTGCGAAAACCCAAATTAAATTTGAATTTCTCGGGCAGCCCCGTGTCTTCCACCTTAAAGGAGGTTCTTATCATTATCTACCAAAAACTGTTAGGAATAAAACAAGGAAATATTAAAAATATTTTTATTAGATACCATTTAACTGACAGGAACGTCATTTTATTAGTAATTATACAGTGTAGGTACTAAGTAGGTTTTGAATAAAATAGCTGTTCATATTACAATTACTATTAATAACATACCTAATTAACATCATTAAAATATATTACATCAATTAATAAAATTAAATCAACACTTTATGACATAATCAGTTCTTTTTAGTATTAAAAAACAACTCACTGCAATACAACCAACTATGTTTTGATAAAATAGAGAAATTACAAATTTATTAATTAACAAAATAAAATAAGGGGCCGATTTCACCAACGTAAAATAAGTCGTGAATTTAATTTTTGACAGTACAATATTAATAACAATACAAAAACTGTCAGAACACCAATTTATACCTTCACTCAATGTTGGTGAAATTCACTCATAATAAAATAGTTAAAATACATTTCGAATTAGTTTGATAATAATTTACTTGTAATTTACTACAATTTTATTACCTATCGATTCACTGACAATTTATTTTTTACGAATTTTAATCCATTTATTTATTGTAGGATAATGTAAAATTTTTGCAGAATAATTTTTCACAAATTAAAAACTATGAAAAAAATCGTATAAAAATAATAATATCACAATAATTCATAAACATTATCAAAAAATATCAATCAAAAAATCAATAACTGTTCAATTTTGCTCCAGAAAATCACAGTATGATTCAAATATTCATTCAATTATTCAATGGGCACATTTTTATAGGTACGTATAACTATATCAAAAAATCTGTACTTCCCAACATCGCATTTAATAGAATAACAGAAGGAACTTGATTTTCGTTTACATAATTAATAATTACCTAAATACTTACATTGTACACGTATAGAGAGTTCAACATTCGAATGCTAACAGGTTTTTCTCCTCAGGCTAGCTTCACTCATACTTATTACAGTTTTTGCAATTCACGAAGGCGAGTGAGCTTTACTCGTGGTTACTTCGTGTACATGCACTTTGCATAAGTGTGCGTGCCTGTCAAAGCCTAGGTGGGAGCGGGCAGGGCGCGAGCATTGCGCTCGCTCATACTTATACAGATTCGACACACACACAACCATAAGTCAGTCGCCCTCGTGAATTGCAAGAACTATAGCAACATTATATATTTTGTGAGTGAAGTTAGCGGGAGGTGTAAATTTGAAGGACGTCTGTCAGCATTTGAAAAGGGTTATTTTACCGCACCCATGCGATTTATGATATTTTTACCGTATAGCTTATTTAGGTGCCAACTGCGCGGTATAGTTCTTGCAATTCACGAGGGCGACTGACTTATGGTTGTGTGTGGGTCGTATCTGTATAAGTGTGAGCGAGCGCAATGCTCGCGCCTGCCCGCTCCCACCTAGGCTTTGACAGGCACGCACACTTATGCAATGTGCATGTACACGAAGTAACCACAAGTAAAGCTCACTCGCCTTCGTGAATTGCAAAAACTGTACTATTTTAACGGCACTCGTGAGTTAAGTCTTTAGTTTCACTGTAAGAGCATTTTTTAACAATAATATTATGTACTCTATTAATAGTTTCTAAAAATAATATAATAAAAGCCCAGGTGTATTAGATAGGTAGGTACTTATTTATTTTTTGTTTTATTCACAAAAAAATTTTGTATGTTTTTTCAGAATAAATTTTATAAACACATATCAAAAATTCCGAAGCCAGCGGGATTCGAACCCACATCTCTTGGGAAACGCGCCCGAGTGTGTTAGCCACTTACACTATAGCCACGGTCGAACTACACGTCAGCATCGAAATTAGTGATATGTATCTACTTTCTCAGTTTAAGCAACTGCTAGCGACATCTAGTAGCAACACGTTACAGTTATTGATCTACTTTCCAAGACCCCATATTACAATGGAGCTCGTTAGGAACTAGAGATGCCACAATGCTTTTTACTATTTTTATTTTATTAAAGTGTTTACCAACACTTAAGGAAATATCAGAATAAATTTTATAAACACATATCAAAAGCTCCATTGTAATATGGGGTCTTGGAAAGTAGATCAATAACTGTAACGTGTTGCTACTAGATGTCGCTAGCAGTTGCTTAAACTGAGAAAGTAGATACATATCACTAATTTCGATGCTGACGTGTAGTTCGACCGTGGCTATAGTGTAAGTGGCTAACACACTCGGGCGCGTTTCCCAAGAGATGTGGGTTCGAATCCCGCTGGCTTCGGAATTTTTGATATGTGTTTATAAAATTTATTCTGAAATTTTGTATGTTTTTATAATAATAATGATAGTAGTAATGTTTTATTATCAGATGACAAAAGTTATCAATCAATCAATCAATCATTCTTTGCACGAATTTGATACATAAAATATACATATTTACATAGGTGTTAAGTTTACAATATATCGTCAACATCAACATAATATTATTATCTTGCCAAGCTTGGCGTACAAAAATATTTATTATAGATAAGTTGAATGTAAGTACTGACTTCACAAAAGTACAATTATTGTAGTATAATAATTATAGAATTAGTATAGATTTATTACAGAATCATTATTATAAAATTATTATACAAATTGTACTGCTGTGAAGGAAGTATTTACATATCTGTATAATTATGGAAGTACCTACTTCACATTAGTATTTTTTGTATATACTTAACGATTATTAATTAAAATAACAATAGTACCCGTGAATATAAGGATTTAACCGACATATCTTATTCACACCATTCAAAAGAATTTTGTAAAAGTTTACTTAGGTAAGTATATTTTGAAAAACCGGTCAAGTGCGAGTCGAACTCGTGCGCCGAGGGTTCCGTAGGCTACCTACCCATTATACCTACCGCCGTTATATGATTATTATATATAATTTTAAATTTTTTTTATTTTTTGGAATTTTTCCTTTATTTATGCTGTAAGACCTTGCTTTTTGCCAAATTTCGTGATTCTAGGTCAACGAGAACTACCATAAATAGGTTTTCGACCCAAAACCTATAGGGTACTTTCGGTTGACGATGAAATGTCAATTTTGGTTAAAAGCAAGGTCTTACAGCACAAGTAAAGGGAAAATTCCGAAAAATGAAAAAAGTTGAAAATTACTTGCTAAATATTGGTACAATTTACCTAAGTCACTATCCAGGTCCTCAACTATATCCATGTAAAAAATCACGTCGATCCGTGGCTCTGTTGCGGCGTGATTGAAGGACAAACCAACAAACAAACACAATTTCGCATTTATAATTAGTAGGTATGACTAGTATGGGCGTTTAAAATTTTTAATTTACTAATTTAATTGTTGGTTATTTTGAACATTTCCTTTTTCAATCATTTCTTATCAACAAAATATGGCACTGGTTTGACCGTGAGACCGTGTTAATAAGGACACATCTCACCAATCTACTACAAACAATCGAGGCCAGCTCCATATTATCATCTCGTATATAGTACTTCCTATTTGTCACATCTTTTAACTTTTCTTTGACCGCTATGATCTTTTATCAGGGTATACTTTGTCCATTTTATTTTTATTAATAGTTTTCTGACAGCTTAGTCTCACTCACTCTCACATAGTGTGAGTGAATGAGACAGTATTATATTGTCTCACTCACTCTCACATAGTGAGAGTAAGTGAGACAATATAATACTAATCTCACTATGTGAGAGAGAGTGAGACTGAGCTGTCAAAAAACTGTTAATAAAATGGACAAATTATACGATATTATTAATTAACTAGCTTGCCCCCGCTTCTTCGTTCGCGTGGAATTAGGTTTTAGGTTGGAATTTTCAAAAACTGTGAAACGCGATCATGAGAGCCACAAGTTGGCCTACGTGAAATAAATGATTTTGAATTTGAATTTGATCTTCTGTATTTATTATTTTGTCGAAAAGCAAAATACCAAGCTTCATGCATATTTAAACTTGAATAATTTAATACTTATAAAAAATTATTTTGAAAAAACCGCCTTCAAATGCCCGCGCCACTACAAAGTAACTTATTGTAAGTAACCTATGTAATTTATTGTTGATATTTTAAAAACCGCTCAAAAGATTTTGATAAAATTGAACTGGAACCTGGGAAGTATACCCTTTAAAAACAAAAAAAGAATTTTCCAAATCGGTTCAGGCGTCTTCGAGTAATCGGTGAGCATACAAAGTAAAAAACCAGCGAATTGAGAACCTCCTCCTTTTTTGAAGTCGGTTAGGTTAAAGGTTAGGTTAAAAGTTAGGTTAAAAATGACGGACTCTCATACAAACATTCATCCCCCTGGGGACATTGAAAAACATATTTCTTCATTTTTAATTGAAAGCTCAAATACCAAGTTTCATGGATATAACTCGAAAGACGACGGACTTTCATACAAACTTCACCCCCCTATTTAACCCCTTCGGGGGTAGAATTTCCAAAAACCCTTTCTTAGTGGGTGCCTAATGCCTACTTCTTTCTAACTCCTTTGGTTTAGGCTGCGCCTTGATAGATCAGTCAGTCAATTAGAAAAAATTAAGTGGCACTCGGGGACTGCCGCGGTAAAGCTATTGCATAGCATTTTCTATGAACTTATGCAATTATAATATTTATGCAATATTTTTTTGCATAATAAAAATTATGCAAAAAAAATATTAAAAAACAAACAAACAAGAAAAGCGCACTGTCACTACTTCGCGAGTGAGATTCGAACCTGCAACATCATACATAACGCGGCCGCTCGCCGAGCGGCCAGAGCTACTTGTGACCCTCTAAAATGTTGAATGCTTACTGAACGACAGTGTTAGGTTTATTTTCGTTACGGAATTTCTTGATTCGGTCGCCGAGCTCAAACTGTTTGTCCTAGTTCAAAGCCCGCGATAAAAGCTATGCAATAGCTTAAAAGTCTTTCTATTAGGATAGATTTCATTCATTCTCCTCCCTTCGAACCCCTCCTCAGAATGAGAAAGGTTCAGGCCATAGAATAGAATAGAATAGAAATATTTTTTATTCAAATAAACTTTTACAAGTGCTTTTAGTCAGATGAGTCTACCACTGGTTCGGAATGCCCTTCCTGCCGAGAAGATCCAGCAAGAAACTCGGTTGCTCTTTTTCAATATAGTTCACAATAGGTACTATGCTACAATATGTATGCAGTATATGCAGTTTCCACAATGAGAGGAAGTTCCAAAAATGCACAATACATGTTAAGATAAACCACACTTCACACACCTTTGAGAACCAGAAAGTTAACCTCTAATCGGTTTCTATAAATCGTTCCGGAACGCTAAATCGCTTGGTGACAAGACAAGGGTGGTAACTAGCTACGGCCTAAGTTTCTCCCCAAACCAGGGCACCAATTGTCTAAAAGTTATTCCATTGATCGTATTCGTATTCGATGACATTAGCGTCAAAGTAAAATAATCCTTGATTGTATTGATTTAAAGTCTCAAATAAAGTACATCATCATCATCATTAGCAACCCTTCAACGGCTCACTACTGAGCGCAGGTCTCCTCTGAGAGAAGGGTTATAGGCCATAGTCCACCACGCTGGCCCAATGCGAATTGGCGGACTTCACACACCTTCGAGAACATTATGAAGAACTCTCAGATGTGCAGGTTTCCTCACGATGTTTTCCTTCACCGTTGAAGCAAGTGATAATTAATTGCCTAAACGCACTTGACTCCGAAAAGTCAGAGGTCGTCGATGCCCGGGTCGAACCTGCGATTTTAATATGGAGCGTTATGGAGCGTATCGTACATACGTAAACGTATAAGAATGCATACACGAAACTGAGCTCTAATACAATCGGATTATGGTTTATTTTACTTTAACGCTAATGACATCGAATACGATTACGATCAATGGAATAACTATAGACAATCACACCTGTTATAAATATCCAAATTGGCCCAGCCGGGAATCGAACCTGAGATCTGCTTTTAAGATCGCAGGGTTTACCACTGCGCCTGCGGGTCGTCTGTGTTTATTTTTTTGTGTAATAGTGAATGTTAATAAAAATATGTTACGAAGACTAGTCTGAAGGGTATTGCATACATGTAATGTAATGTACTTGTACATAGTTGTAAGAAATTTGAAGTGTGTTTACTTCATAATTGACATGAATATGAGAAGCAGTGATAGCCTAGTGGTTAGGACTGTGGTCTCCTATTCGGGGGGTCGCAGGTTCGATCACGCACCTCTGACTTTCGAAGTTATGTGCGAATAAGTAATTAAATATCACATGCTTCAACGGTGAAGGTAAACATAAAGGAAACCTGCACACCTGAGAGCTCTCCATAATGTTCTCGAAGGTGTGTGAAGTCCGCCAATTCGCATTGGGCCAGCGTGGTGGACTATGGCCTATAACCCTTCTCTGAGAGGAGACCTGCGCTCAGTAGTGAGCCGTTGACGGGTTGATGACTTGGACCTTTTCATCATCATCATCATCATTAGCCGATGATGATGATGATGATTAAAATGTCATCATCATCATCATCAGTACCCATCAGCGGCCCACTACTGAGCGCAGGTCTCCTCTCAGAGAAGGGTTATAGGCCATAGTCCACCACGCTGGCCCAATGCGAATTGGCGGACTTCACACACCTTCGAGAACATTATGGAGAACTCTCAGGTGTGCAGGTTTCCTCACGATGTTTTCCTTCACCGTTGAAGCATGTGATATTTAATTGCTTAAACGCACTTGACTCCGAAAAGTCAGAGGTGCGTACCCGGGATCGAACCTGCGACCCCCGGAATAAGAGACCACAGTCCTAACCACGGAATAAATACCTAACCACTAGGCTATCACTGCTTTCACTTGCACTTGCATAGCACTTGTAAAAAAGTTTATTTGAATAAAAAGATTTCTATTCTATTCTAATCAAAAAACCTTAATAATCATCATCAAGACGCATCATCTAGTATTGAAGTAACGTTGGTTGTAAGCTTACTATACACGTACGCCGAGTGTTTTCGCCAAGATCTTTAGCTTTACAGCTTTGGCCAATGTGTACTAGCATAGGTACTAGATACTTTTAGGTGGACTGCCTCATTGGTCTAGTGGTTAGCTTGTTGACGAGGTCCCGGGTTCGATTCCCGGGTTGGGCTGTTAAAAAAATTAAGTGGCACTCGGGGACTGCCGCGGTAAAGCTATTGCATAGCATTTTTTATCAACTTATGCAATTATAACATTAATGCAATATTTTTTTTTGCATGATAAAAATTATGCAAAAAAAAATTAAAAAACAAACAAGAAAAGCGAACTGTCACTACTTCGCGAGTGAGATTCGAACCTGCGACATCATACACCATACGGTAAAGAAAGCGGTCGCTCGCCCACTGCGCCAAATAGAGCTACTTGAGAACCTCTAAAATGTTGAACGCTTACTGAACGAAGTGTTAGGTTCTTTTTCGTTAGAGAATTTCTTGATTCGGTCGCCGCGCTCAAACTGTTTGTCCTAGTTCAAAGCCCGCGATAAAAGCTATGCAATAGCTTAAAAATGTATTGGGTTTTTCTGCCAAATAAATTCTCAGTACTAGCCCGGCGTTAGGAAGTAGGCGGTGAGTCACCCCCGTGCCTCGGAGAGCACGTAAAGCCGTCGGTCCTGCGCCTGATCTCTCTCCGGTCGTGTCGGATTTCCGTCCCATTGGACTATGAGAGTGAGGGAATAGAGAGTGCACCTGTGTTTGCGCACACACTTGTGCACTATAATATCTCCCGCGCAGATGGCTGATCTCTAAGGAGGTTTAGAGGATTCGGTCGGGAGGACATTATTATTACTTTTAGGTACCTACATAATTACACGTGTCAGCGATTAAATTAATAGTTCGTAACTAATTAATAGACTAATAGATTAATTGACTGATAAATAAAGTAATAATTATTATTAGATAGTATTATCTTTGCCTAGGTACTTGCATTAGTTTTATTAGTAAATCGATAATGTATGATGTAAGATCCTTATTGATTTAACGACATTTAATTAATCCTAACTGTGTTTGTTTGTTGGTTTATTGGTTTGTCCTTCAATCACGTCGCAGTAAAGTGACAGATCGACATGATTTTTTTAATGGTTATATTTGAGGACCTGGAGAGTGACATAGGCTACTTTTTATCCCGGAAAATCAAAGAATTCCCGCGGGATTTTCAAATAATAAATCCAGACGGACAAAGTCGCGGGCATCAGCTAGTATTGTTATAGGTTGCAAATAAATAATGTGTAAATTGGGACAAATCCTATGAATCTGTTACTATCTTTTAGCTGGTAATTATTTATTTGTTGCAAAAAAGGGATCCCATTTACGTATTTCGTTAAACACCAACCTTTTTATGTTTTAGTCGCCCCTTCAGATATGTCGATTAAAATCCGTATACAATTGGTACTTAATGCGTTTTGCTTAAGGTGGATTATACGGGTCTGCCCGCGAAATTCAAATTTAATTTGGTTTATCGCAATTTGTATTGAGTTTGACGTGAATTAGTCGATATTCTGACTAATTTCTTAAACTAGACACATTCAAGTAAAGATTTTTATAATATAAGCCTGTGAAGATGATACTGCCATCGTCGCAATTAGAATGCCATGAGCCTACTTTGTCGTATTAGTTAACAAATTGCAGATTAAAGATTGAAGTAATTTTTTTTAGAATTTTTTTTTTTTTTTTTTAGAATTTATTCGCCCTTTTTATTGCAATAAAGCATTCAATTAAGCGTAATTAAAATTTATTGACTCTTGACATCATAAAAATAAATTATTTGAATTGAAAACTAGGTTGACCAGGTTTATCGTAATCCGAACAAAATATGTCACTGCATCCTCGACCTCTATCATTAAAAGTATTCTTAGGGCCAGTTTCACGACCTTCAAGCTTCAAGTAGTATTTAACCCACAAATAAATATGACATTTTGACAGGTTGCCCACATAAAAACTGTCAAAACATCAACTTTATTTGTCGCTTAAAGTTTACTTGAAGGTTGTGAAAGCGGCCCTAATTTATTTTTAACACGGACAACTTCCGAATTATAAAATAATAGAAAACAAATCTTTAAATAGCACATAATACTTATATAATATTAAAATGGAACATATAGGAATTGTATTGACTTATCGCATTTCACATTCATCCATTAACATTTATCCCAAGCACACCATCTATTATTGAGCATAGAATATTGTACAACTTAACTTACCTACTTGATATACCTATTTACCCTAATTAATCTAAGTATTTACCCTTTTACTGACGAATAGAAATCAGTCTATCAAAAATGTATCCTAGAAACTAAGACTCAGGTATAAAACTTACCAAAAGCAGTCTATTTTCGAGCTTTAAAGCGAATTTCATAGAAGCTTTTCTATAGTTAGAAATAGTCTAAACATTTTATCCTCATTTTCCCTGTATTTAATATGCTTTATATAACTAGCTAAAGCTCTTTATAAAACAAAATCAATACAAATCAATAACAAAATTACTGTAATTTGATAATCAGATAAGATAAAGGCTTTAGGATTAAGTAATTCCATTATTGTAGATCATTGTTTACTATTATTGTTAAGTAGTAACATTAATCACGTGACTAATGTACTGCCTTCCTTCTTTTTCATTCTGTATGGAAATGGATACCTAGCTTGTCTTTCACTTGTGATAGTGAAGTCAATGCAATTTATTTATATTTAGTATCATGACGTTCAAACAAAACTTAGGCGGCCATTTTTAGATCATCAATATGGCGTCAATGTGAACTGCGACAGCGTTTTGATAAAATAATAAAATCCTTTTATTTCGTTGTCAATAGTAAGAAATATCATGTTTCAAGATCGCAGATTATGTTGATACCTAATTGATATTCTAACAACCATCTACAACGAATTTTAGTTCTATTACCTGTCAAAAGATGGCATTTAATGTGTGAAACCGTAATTTAATTTCTTCCACTCTTATCAATAGCTAGGTACGTTATTCGAGGAAAACGGCAATTTAATTTCATTGTGAGGTACTGATTGATTAATTCGTTACACTTTTCAAACCTATAGATTGGCTTCTGATAAGATTCCCTTTAAATTATTATAAAAATAAGATTCTTACAAACCTCAAGACCCCTGAATCAATCCATCGGGCACAATATGGCACAAGATCACAGCCTGGCAGTTGGCACAGGCCAAGCGAAAAGAGACACAAATCAACTAGCTCTTTCACACCTTTCACCAGTACGGAGTATTGCCATCGTTGCTGGATTTGTTCGTCCATGAATTTCCATAATTGATTCTAGCACACGCGATCGCCGGTGATTTCCTAACCGACGACTTTTCGATCGTGTAGTTTTCACCGTTCCTATTGTCCCAATATTCGACGCCTTTGCAACGAAAACACACACAGAAGTCGAGCCTTCGTGAATGGATCGGCAACTGTATACGAAATCCGAAAGTATCGTACGGGGAAACCCCTGCCTGATTTAGAGGCCCCGACTCCACGAATGCACAGTACGTGTCTTCTTGGGTCCGCCAGCCATCAGATGTTACTCTGATGAAAACTTCCTTATTGAAATCCAAGTTCTTGACTTTCACCGTCCCATCCACAGCACATTCGATCTGTTTGACTATAACGTTCTCTAATGACACGAATTCCTCGTTTATTCTTCTGCGGAACGCTACATAATCTGATGCCGGTTGGGGAAACCTCGGCTCCCAAACATCTGCCACTGGTACTGGTTTCCTTTCTGGGGGTGGACTTGCTATTATTTTCAACGCCCAATATGGAGGAACATGTGACGGTTCCGTCATAAACTTCACTTGTTCTAACGCATATCCTCGGTCGTCGGCGAAAACTACCCGTTTGTTCTTCTTGTCCGTCGAAATCCTGATGCAAGATCTGGGAGCCGACTTCAGTGTGAGTTGTACTGGTTTGAGGAGTGAGAGGCACGGTGCTGAGTACCCTCGGGACGTCAGTTTGGTCGGCCTTCTCACTTGTGGCGTGTAATCAGACAAGAAGCCGGCTGGAGGGCTTCTGCCGTAAAACATTTGCTCGGATCCGAGCATGTCTATTGCGGCACACATCGCGCGTTGTGAACAAAAATACGTGTGTACACGACCGCGGCCGGCGTTGAACTAAACGGATTTTATCGCGTCGCGCGCTCTTATAGAATGCGCAGGCGCCGGCCACGCGTTGATGTAAGAATGTAGTGTGGCTTTGACTCAAAGAATAATTTCAGGATAAAGGTTTGTTGTCATTTTATAAGATTGTGTTTATGTGTGCAAATGTGGCAGCGGGTCAAGGTGATAAGGTTATTTGATATCTTCATAAAAATAGAAAGACATAACATATAAGTACAGTTTTTAGGGTTCCGTACTCCGTACTAAAAACGGAACCCTTATAGGATCACTTCGTAGTCCGTCTGTCTGTCTGTCTGTCTGTCTGTCTGTCTGCCTGTCCATCTGTCCGTCTGTCAAGACCCTTTTTCTTAGGAACGCGTGAAGGTATCAAGTTGCAATTAATATAAAATACTCAGGTATGCAATTCCTTACAGCGGTGAAAAATGAAACTTCTAAGTCAACGCAATCAAAAGATACGGCCTTTTATGCTCCGTTTATGCCGCATATTTTGACACTGACAAAGAATCAAAACCTTCAGGGTACTTGCCGTTGATCTAGAATCATGAAATTTGGCATGAAACAATTTCATGTAGCACAAACAAAGGAAAAAATCTGAAACCCTTAAATTTGTAGTATCATCACAATTTTTTTTGTTTTTTTGCGATTAAAACTTATTTGCAGTTGGTAAACTGACCGCGACCTCAAAGTTTGTACGGAACCCTCGGTGCGCGAGTCCGACGCGCACTTGATCGATATTTTTTACATTGATATAAATATTATGAAGTAAATCAATGTTTAAAAACATATTTGCTAAAGTTTTTTCACTAAATCATGCGACTTTCATGCATAAATAACATGTATAGGTAACACACTGGTAAACACTGTTTTTATCACACGTACTTTGTGATGATTTTTGTTCATGTTAGTGTACCCTCATTAACAATACGTACGGGGGATGCCCCGTCGCTCACGTCCGCAGGAACTACCTTTCACTTCCCTGCACGTGTCCCCCGGGTGGTGCTAAACGAGTGACGAACTAGACGGCGTAACATAACAAAAAAAAAACGCCATACGATTAAAAAAAAAACAATACATAATATATAATAATTTTTTTTCAACCACGTCCAGTTTTTTTGTGACAGCTACATATTCATTTCCGACCTCATATACGTGTCTTTTTTTGAATAACTTCATTTAGACGACTGTATAACTATTGCATTCAACTAACTAAGCCTCAATAGCCCTTAAAGGTGCGGACTGAAAACTGAAAGGTCGCAGGTTCGAATCCCATCCGTTGCATTATTGTCGTACCCACTCCCAGCACAAGCTTTCCGCTTATTTGGAGGGGAGAGGAGGATATTAGTCAACTTCAGCTTAACTGACATTCTTTAAAAAAAACTTAATCTACAAGGTGATTTAAACGATTTAGTACGTGATTTGGATTTTTGAATTGAATTTGAAATTTGAGGTTCCATCAGGACATTTCCTTAATGGAGAAGCGCTATGAAGGGAAATAGAGTCCAGGAATGCTACTGTTGGAGACTTAAAAAAGTCCTTCCAGAAGCCAAATATTCACGAAAATCATAAGTATTTACTTATTTTATATTAAGCAATAATTTCTTTAAATGTAGCTGATTTTTGTACTTTTTACGAACATAATATATGTTTTGATGTCACAAGGAAACCTGACGTGTCAATTTTTTCAAAAAAAGTTAAAATTTTGTTAACCAGTGTAATTAAAACTAGGTAAAATATCAAATTTACGCTCGGATAAGACTTATTTTACGTTGGTGAAATTGGTCCTAAGAGCAGATTTTTCAATTGCTCAATAATCTTATATAAGTTTTGAGGACCTCCCTGGTGCAGTGGTGAGCGCTGTTATCTTATAACTGGGAGGTCCCGGGTTCGATTCTCGGCGAGGTCAATTTGGGAATTTTTGATTTCTGAATTGTCTTCAGTCTGATCTGGTGGGGAGCTTTGGCCGTGGCTAGTTACCACCCTACCGTAAAAGACGTGCCGCCAAGAGATTTAGCGTTCTGGCCCGATTGCGTTTAGAAACCAATTAGGGGTATGGGTTCAATGTTCACTGCCATACCCCTTCCAAGTTATCCCGCTACCATCTTAGACTGCATCGTCACTCACCATCAAGTGAGATCGCAGTCAAGGACTAGTTTGTCATCAAATAAAAAAACTTCAGAAATTCACTGACCGACTTCCAAAATGTCAAAAATATTCTTCAGCCAAAGATCCCAACATCACATCCCAGCAGCAGTGATAGCCTGTTGTGACGTGAAATATAAGTAACAGATTAATTTAATTTAAGTACATAATATATAGCATAAGGGTTGTAAACGTAATCGTAGAACAATGTACTATTGTTTACATAAAGACTACATGTGCAGAAAACTTCAGGAGAAAATACAAACTATAATAAATACAACATTGTTTTGTTATTGTATCATCCATTTAATAAAAACGGATAGGTACTTATCTAAAGTGTATTGTTTAATGGAAAACTTTGATATAAACTTAGATCACATTTAGTTAAATCAATAATTAAGTTATTAATTATAACAGTAAGTTCACTGACATGTTTATATTTATACAATCTACGAGAGATAATAAATTTAGCACAAACAACATACATTATACCTAATTATCTTCCTTATCAACGTAGAAATACATCTTGGAGGTAACGTGGCCTTTACATTAAAGGTGTTGCCACACCAAATGCGATTCAACAGCGGTATTGATCAATCATAAGCCCGTGATATAAAGTTTCCACTACAAAATAATGTACTAAACTGATTTTGATGAATAAGTTGTCAATCGATTCGTTATGATGGTCCAGGTGACATAGACTTAATTTTATACAAACAAAATCAAAATGACGGATAATTACATACGGGAAAATTACATACAATTTTCCGTAATCTTAACAGTGTTTAAACTCCTTGTTCATAAAGTTTCAGCTCATATGAAAAGCGCGGGCCCGCGTTATGTATGTTGAACCTTTTATTTATTTCGATAATTACAAGGCTGTGACCCCGTTGACATGTCTAGGTAAGTATTTATACAAATAAGATTGAACTGTCTGTCCATGATTTCAAAATAGCTGGCTTTTGATAAGGTTATTTTTACCCGACAACGGAAATGTATGTATTTATGTGACTATTTACCGTTCCACCGGGGCGCCTAAACTACGGAGCCGATTTCAATGACAGGTGTCAAATGTCAATCGAGGTGACATAGGCTAAAAATATAAATGGCATTCTGAGAATAGACACAGGGTTTCTTTCTCCTGGGAAATGAAAAAGTTCCCACTGGATTTTTAAAAAATTGGTGTCTGTAAAGTCGGTTTACGGAAGATAGTTTTACGTGATAACGTCATAAAAAACATCGATGAAAAAGTGCATACTTTTATGAATTGAATTGAATTATTATCACTGAATTATCATTTGTATAATACCTACAAAGAAGGAGTTAATTGAAAATTACAATTTTCTCTAGTCACAAGCCAACGCTTGGGCCGATCGTGCCTCTCTATCGCTTGTTCCGCGCTCTCGCTTGCACGCGCAGGCTCAGGCGGAACGTGACACTTTTTCGTGCGTGTAGCCTTGGTGCAGCCGGTGTTCATCGATTTATAAGACGTTATCACGTCAAAACCTAAATCTATTCGGATGAAGTCGCGGGTGTCAGCTATTAGTATTATTAATTAAAGATGTAAACATGTTATGGTTAAAATATATCTAATTAGTGTAAATGATTACTATCATCTATTTTAATTACACTTATTACATATCATTACTTTAATTAGAATATAGAACAACGTGAGACGATAATTGTGTTATTCGTTTCTCGATTCTCAGGAAATCTTTCAGGTGCCTACAAAAACAAAAATAAGACTATATTTTTTGTTTTTCTGTGCGGTGGAGCATGGGAGACAGGCAATAGAACGTAACTGATTTTGTACCATATTATTGCAATCATAATGTTCAAATTTACACCTATTGTTTCAGAAAATCAGTTATCGTAATTTGAACCTTACGATTGCAACAATTTCATCATCATCATCATCATCATTAGCAACCCATCAACGGCTCACTACTGAGCGCAGGTCTCCTCTCAGAGAAGGGTTATAGGCCATAGTCCACCACGCTGGCCCAATGCAAATTGGCGGACTTCTCACACCTTCGAGAACATTATGAAGAACTCTCAGATGTGCAGGTTTCCTCACGATGTTTTCCTTCACCGTTGAAGCAAGTGATATTTAATTGCTTAAACGCACTTGACTCCGAAAAGTCAGAGGTGCGTACCCGGGATCGAACCTGCGACCCCCCTAATAGGAGACCACAGTCCTAACCACTAGGCCATCACTGCTTCAACAACGATACGATTGCAACAATTTCATATTATGTGTTAATAAAAAATTATTATTAAAAAACCGGCGATTTCAAACGCCCGCGCCACTACAAAGTATATAATAATTTATTGTTGATTTTTTAATAACCGCTCGGCCGATTTCGATAAAATTTAAATGGGACCATCTAAGAAGTATACCCTTTAAAACAGAAAAATCATGTTCCAAATCGGATCAGGTGTCTTCGAGTAATCGGTGAACATACGTAAAAAAAATATTCCAACGGAATAAGAACCTCCTCCTTTTTTGAATTCGGTTAAAAAACGAGCTACGTTCTATGGTATATTATACAGCTGTAGCCGTTGCCTCGCTCAACCATATACAAAATATCTGGTAGGCCGAAGCAACGGCTGGATCATGCGTCATGCTCGTGAACGGGTGTCACCGGCGGAAATGGGGCTATGTTCTGTCTGCCCGTCTTAAAATGTATTGAATTGTAATGCCCTTTTTTGGAACTTCCCCTCATTGTGGAAATATTCTATTCTATCAAGTTGCATGAGATAAATCGGCTTGGCATCCAGCTGCCCACCGGATAGTATAAAAAATTGGTTGTCTGTAAATTCGGTTTACGGACGATAGTTTTACGTGACAAGTGACAACGTCATAAAGAAACATTAACGATGACTGGCGGGCGGCACAAGCCAACGCTTGGGCCGATCGTGCCTCTCTATCGCTTTTTCCGCGCTCTCGCTTGCACCCTCAGGCTCTACCGGAACGTGACACTTTTTCGTGCGTGCAGCCGGTGTTCATCGATTCATAAGACGTTATCACGTCCAAAAATTTATTACAATGTAAATAGCTACAATACAATAATATTGTAAAATGATTATTTTGAAAAGAGAAACTGCCGAGTTTCTTGCCGGCTCTTCTCAGCAGAATCCGCTTTCCAAACCGGTGGTAGTCATGACGTATCATAAGAGCCACAGGCTGGTCTACGTTTTTTTTCCTGATACTGAGTACCAAAGTGGTGCTCAATTCAGAATAGAATAGAATAGAAATGTTTTTTATTCAAATAAACTTTTTTACAAGTGCTTTTGAATCGTCGATGAGTCTACCACTGGTTCGGAATGCCGTTCCTGCCGAGAAGAACCAGCAAGAAACTCGGCAGTTGCTCTTTTCAAAATAAGTTTACATTCAATAGAATAGTTAAACAGTTCAATTACCACCTGCTGTCTCATGAATCGCTGGAAAGAATTATGTCCACGCTTTTTTATCATCTAAATAGTCTTCAATTGCATAATATGCTTTTTTCATGAGATTAGTTTTAACTGATTTCTTAAACTTGTGTAAAGGCAAGTCTAAGATCGACTGTGGAATTTTATTATAAAACGTCACGCCCATTCCCACAAATGTCTTTCGGACCCTCTTGAGGCGACATCGAGGAATCACGAGCCTGTTTGGATTTCTAACTTGCCTATCGTGTAAATCACCCTTTTTTTTTGTAATTCACTATGTTTTGTCTGACAAATATTATATTGTTGTAAATATATTGTGAAGCTACTGTAAGAATGCCTATTTCTTTAAATTTTTCTCGAAGGGAATCCCGCGGTTTTAAATTATATATTGCCCTCTTCTGCAATACAAAAATTTTTCCAATATCGGCTGCTTTACCCCATAATAAGATTCCGTATGACATAATACTATGGAAATATGCAAAATAAACAATTTTTGCAGTTTCTATGTCAGTTAACTGTCGAATCTTCCTAACAGCGTAAGCAGCAGAGCTAAGCTTGCCAGCAAGTGTTGCTATATGGGTGCCCCATTGCAGTTTTGAGTCCAGGGTTAATCCCAAGAACACTGTGGAGTCCTCACTTTTCAAGGGTTCATTACTTATCTTTAAATTTTTACTGACAGTTCTGGTGTTGGGCAATAAAAACTCAACACACTTGGTTTTTTTAGCATTTAAAAGTAGATTATTTGCCGTAAACCATTCAGAAACTTGAGATAATGCAATATTTACATCGTCAAAATTGTCTTTCGTCCTATCGACTTTAAAAATCAAAGACGTATCATCAGCAAATAGTACAATATCGCAAGTATTTTTTGGACAAAATGTGGTAAATCATTGATGTAAATCAAAAACATGAATGGACCTAGAATAGAACCCTGGGGTACACCCATTACCGAGGCTGATCCGGATGATTTTACATCATTGACACATACTCTTTGAACACGATCACTAAGATAAGACGCAATGAGGCTAAGCGCAAAATCTTTAATACCATAGTGGCTCAGTTTAAGCAAAAGGGTCTCGTGATCAACGCAGTCGAATGCTTTTGATAAATCACAGAAAATACCAATGGCATTCTGTGAGTTATTCCATGCATCGAATATGTGTTGCAACAGCGTTGCGGCTGCATCGGTTGTTGATCGACCCTTAGTAAAACCGTACTGCTCAGGGTGAAGAAGTTTATTTAAATTAAAGTGTAGAAGCAGTTGGTTGAGCATTATTTTTTCAAATATCTTGCTGAGAGTTGGCAAAATTGAAATTGGTCTGTAGTTATTCGGGTCAAATTTGCTTCCCGATTTAAAAAGAGGTATTAATTTACTACATTTCATCAGGTCTGGAAAAGATCCAAAATCTACAGACTTATTAAAATTAAAGTAAGATAGGGCGCAATAATATCAATGATATTGTGAATGATTTTAACTGATATTCCCCATAGATCTCCTGTTTTTTTATTTTGCAATGATTTAAATGTTTTGATAATATCATATGGGGTAACGTGTTTAAACCTAAATAATTTATTGCACTCAGAGACATTGCTTCTTAGAAGATTATAGGCTTCTGTTGGCGAGGAATTTAGAGAACTGGTCGTGGTTACTGGTATATTTTTGAAAAAGTTCTCAAATGTATTTGCAATTTCTATATCGGAGTCAATTACACGGTTGTTAATTTTAAGCTCCGGTTTATTATAATGTACCTTATTCTTACCCATTTCATCACCAATGATGTCCCATACTGCTTTTATTTTATTATCCGAATTGTCAATTTTTTGTTTTATGTGAAGAGACTTTGCTTGTATGCACACGTTTCTAAACAATTTGGAATAATTTCTTACATATTCTATAAACGCGGGGGCATAATTATATTGTTTTTCTGCATACAAGTCAAACAGCCTATTTCTACTTTTATAGATGCCAACAGTTGCCCAATCACTAAATTTAAGATTTTTAAATAATCTTTTTTCTATTACCTTAAAGAGTTAAGTAAGTTTGTTTAAATTGCCTTACTTTATTGGTGGTAGCTGGCCTATATTTTACTACTTTTTAGGGTTCCGTACCAAAATGGTAAAAATGGAACCCTTATGGTGAGACTTTCTCCGTCCGTCCGTCCGTCCGTCTGTCACAGTCGATTATTTCAGTAACTATTAAAGCTATCGACATGAAATTTGGCATAGTTGTGTATAATAGTGGCCCAACATCATTGGAATAAAGAAAAATCGAAAATTATTTTTAGTTTTATTAAAAAAGGGGGAAAATCGGGGGTTTGAAATTTCAAAGTAAAATAACTATACCGAGTGGGGTATCATATGAAAGGCCTTCACTTGTGCATTCTAAAACAGTTTTTATTTATTTCTATACATAATAGTTTTTGAGTAATCGGCCAAAATGTTGAAAAAAATACCATTCCCCCCCCTTATCTCCGAAGTTTACCAATCGAAAAATCTGAAATAATTATGGTCAATAGAGGTTTATGTATATTTTACAGGAAAAATAAAAGCAACGCGAAAATTATTTTAGTTTTATTAAAAAAGGGGGAAAATCGGGGGTTTGAAATTTCAAAGTAAGATAACTATACCGAATGGGGTATCATATGAAAGTTCTTTACTTATGCATTCCAGAACAGTTTTTTATTTATTTCTATACATAATAGTTTTTGAGTAATCGGCCAAAATGTCGAAAAAAATACCGTTCCCCCCCCTTATCTCCGAAGTTTACCAATTGAAAAATCTGAAATAATTATGGTCAATAGAAGTTTATGTATATTTTACAGGAAAAATAAAATCAACGCTCTAACTATCATAGTTTTTTTTATATTAACAATAAACCTCTACAAACAAAGTTAACGATAAATAAGCAAATTAATATAATATCGTTTTACTTTTACTTTTGGAGTACGGAACCCTCAGTGCGCGAGTCCGACTCGCACTTGGTCGGCTTTTTGTTACATTCTGCTCACTGCTCGGAATAGATATCATTTGCCCGCAATGGTCAGATCTTAAATAAGTGATAATCGATTTTTTGATAATTTTACAATCAGAGAAAATGTTATCAATACAAGTTGCCGAATGCGCTGTTATTCTTGTAGCTTCAACAAAAATATTTTCCAGGTTGAAACTTTTAAATAAGTTTAGTAATCTTCCTGTGATAGGCGTGTGATGCAAAATATCTATATTATATTTATATTTATATTTTTCAATTACAATATAGCCTAACTTAGTTGGCTAATGAGTAATTTTAATTTAACCTAAACTTATAAATTACCTACGGCCTACGTGAAATAAATAATTTTGAATTGCCTGTCTCCCGCACCATGCGCACACAGTATAGTGGGAGCTGAAATAGAATAGAATAGAATAGAAATGTTTTTTATTCAAATAAACTTGTTTACAAGTACTTTTGAACCGTCAATGAGTCTACCACTGGTTCGGAGTGCCGTTCCTGCCGAGAAGAACCAGCAAGAAACTCGGCAGTTGCTCTTTTCAAACTACTTTTACAATATACTTAATAGATATTAATTCTATGTATGCAGAGTTTCCACAATGAGGGGAAGTTCCACAAAAGCATACGTAATTATTTCTAATTATAATTCAACACATGTTAAGACGGGCAGACAGAAAGTAGCCCCATTGCCGCTGGTGGCACCCGTTCACGAGCATGACGCATGACCCAGCCATTGCTTCGCCTTTCGCTGGGACTGTCCCAATGCCCGCTCGAGTGTGGGCGCCCTGTTCAGTTCACGCATTCGGCAGCGGCCGCGTCGCCGCGCGCGCGTGATCGCCCGCGCCAGACATGAGATAACTATGTGATATATATCTATATTCTATACGTGGCTCGGATGTTAATGCAATCACACTACTACTTAGTACTTACACCGTCTACAATCACACTACCTACTCTACTACCTACCTACCTACTCCCATGAACCTAAAGTTCATGCATACTCCGTCTATAATCGATAACGTCTGGTCGACGTCTCAACTCTCGACTCTCGACTAGTGATGTGCAGCACTGGACATGATTATGTTGCAATTATATCTACTGACTAGCTGATGCCCGCCACTTTGTCCGCGTGGATTTAGTTTTTAAATCCTTCAGGAACACTACTTGTGAATAACGTATTTATTTGGATAAGGATTAATTACATGTTTATAAAAACACCTTCGCAAATAATTTTAGAAAAAAATTTGTTAGCATAAAAAAGGTTATAGTGAGCCAACCTTAAACGATAGATATAATTGCTGTAGCGGACTTTTTTTTAGAAATTTTAAAGGGGAACAATTCTGTCATACATGATTTTTGCGAAACTTTAACTGTTTACGCAGCGCACGCAGCGGAAGCTCTGAAAAGGGAAAAAAACCCCGATTTTGAAACATTCTTCATTGGTGCTCCGCTCCTATTGGTCTTAGCGTGATGATATATAGCCTATAGCCTTCCTCGATTAATGGGCTATCTAACACTGAAAGAATTTTTCACATCGGACCAGTAGTTCCTGAGATTAGCGTGTTCAAGCAAACAAACAAACAAACTCTTCAGCTCTATATATTAAAAAGTATAAATAAACAGATACGTAGTATGCCTGACTCGCGACTCGCTGAGCTATGTCGGCGACTTTTATTCTCCCGATCTCATTTGATCTCGCAGGGACAATCCGAGCATAGCTCTCTCCATCGCCCGCTGAGTGACCTTGAGTGTTTCCTATTACATACTACATACATAGTAATAAATATCATCATCATCATTTAGCAACCCATCAACGGCTCACTACTGAGCGCAGGTCTCCTCTCAGATAAGGGTTATAGGCCATAGTCCACCACGCTGGCCCACTGCGAATTGGCGGACTTCACACACCTTCAAGAACATTATGAAGAACTCTCAGGTGTGCAGGTTTCCTCACGATGTTTTCCTTCACCGTTGAAGCAAGTGATATTTAATTGCTTAAACGCACTTAACTTCGAAAACACAGAAGTCAAACCTGCGACCCCCCGAATAGGAGACCACAGTCCTAACCACTAGGCTATCTCTGCTTCAAGTGTGAGTGTGTGAGTGTTTCTTGAGAGTGCCAAATACCAATCACTCCATCTTTATTATACCACAATGTTAACGTATTAAGAAAGTCGATAAATCTCTACTAATGTAATGAATGCGGAAGTGTGTTTGCTTGTGGGTTTGTCCTTCAATAACGCAACAACGGAGCAACGTGTGATATTTGCATGGGTATAGTGGTGTGGAGAATGGAGAATGACTGAGAGTAATATAAAGGCATACCTATAAAGGTGATAAAATGGACTATTTTTAACCGACTTCAAAAAAGGAGGAGGTTCTCAATTCGTCGGAATCTTTTTTATGTATGTTCGCCGATTACTCGAAGACGCCTGAACCGACTTGGATAATTCTTTTTTGTTTGAAATGGTATATATACATTATACATCCCAGGTGGTCCCATTTAAATTTTATCGAAATCGGTCGAGCGCCTTTTAAAATTTCAACAATAAATTATGAACTTTGGAGTAGTGCGGGTGTTTGAAGTAGGTTTAAAAAAAATTATATTAATTTTTTTTTTGGAAAAGAATATCAGCCAAGTTGAAGTTGGCTTATATTCTCCTCTCCCCTCCAAATAAGCGGAAAGCTTGTGTTAGGAGTGGGTACGACAATAATAGTGCAATGGGTGGAATTCGAACCTGCGACCTTTCAGTTTTCAGTCCGCACCTTTAACCGTTGGGCTATTGAGGCTTAAATTAGGCTAATAATTATTTAAAAAGAATTTTTTATTATAGACAGTGTTCTCGGGGGATTTTTAAAAACTCCTCACTGATTTGGGTTTTTAACCTAATTTCTTGAACCTGAAAAGATCCGTAGCAGAACTACCTAGTCGCCGACATAGCTCAGCGAGTCGCGAAACTGAAGTGGAAATGGGCGAGGCACACAGTTCGAAGAGCTGATGGTCGTTGGGGTGCCAAGGTGCAAGACTGCATCGTCACTACTCACTTGCCATCAGGTGATATCGCAGACATGAGCTATCTTGTCATTAAATATGTAGGCGCCAGGATGGCCTATATCATGGAGTATTATGGCTGAGCGATGATATGTGGGCGTATATTGAAACTTGACAACTGAATTCTCTTTTGAACACAAAATTATAATCTCAAATTAAACAAATCAGTCAATCACATTTAGGATAATTCTTCCGACAGTTAAATAATCCACTTTGAGCAGTAATTTCTTAGATCAGGATATATAAACCAGCGGTTCGTCGCAACTGTGGTGCGCCGGTTGCCAAGAGACTGTTTTGAGTTTTCTCTAATGGCTGCCTCGCTACCATCTACGCAACGCTCCGCTAGAGGGCCTGCCAGTGCCCTCTGGTTACAGACGCGCCGTCAAATATATTATGAAAGAAATCCTTCCAATGTACAGAACCCTGGGTACGCGAGTTTTTCTCGCGCTTGCCTTGCCCGGTTTTTACCCATGTTGGCACAGATTAACCCTCCGTCTGGTTATCACGCACATACTGGGCACGCTGCTGGCCCGTCACCCGTGCCCTTATCTCTGCTGATAAGGAATTCGTTTCATATCCACATTATATGCCTATTGCCTTGTATGAAGAGCCTCAATGACCCAACGGTTAAAGGTGTATTATTATTTCCAAGGTTCGTTTTATTAATTCAGTAGGTCTAACAAAGACATTATCAGACTAAACAAGTCCAACTTAATTAAAAAACTTAGGGCCTGGCTATTCTCCAAGGGGTATGGTGAAACAGAGGATATTTTAAAAATATTAAAATAATTTCTTCGCGCTCCAACAAGACATAAATAAACATAGTATCCCAGTAAGTACGCACACACACACAGGCAAACACACACACACACACACACACACACACACACACACACAAACACACACACCCTCACACTCGATGTTAGCTTAATTTGTTCATAATTATATGTATATTAATGCTGGAAGGAACTACCTTCTGCAACACAGGTTTTCCTAGCGCAGAGGGTAGGGACTACTTTCTATGTATCAATAGATGTATCTATCAATAATTGTAATTATATGTAATTGTATGTCTTTGTGTTTTTTAAGCAATCTGTGCAAGTGTTCGGCATTTTTACACTATTTACACAAATTTACACAAATTTCCATTGCTCATGCCTTGGAAATAATACGAAGAAAATATAGTAAAACAAACACATCAATCGCACCAGTAAATGTTTATGACACTTATCTAAAGGATCTAATGATGGAGCAGCAAACTGGGTAAAACAGGATGTCAGATAAAAAACTTAAGTAAGTACATAGTTCGGCCATAGATTCACATGTCATGTCGGGGGTGTTTTTTAGGGTTCCGTACCCAAAGGGTGCCAACGGGACCCTATTACCTAAGCCTCCACCGTCCATCTGTCCGTCTGTCAGCGGGCTGTAACTCGTAATAGGTAGACAGTTGAAATTTTCACAGAGTGTGTATTTCTATTGCCGCTATAGCAACAAATAATAAAAATAAAATAAAATTAAAAAACAATGCCCCATCTAAGAATTAATCTAAGTGCCACAAGTACATGAAAAAGAAGTCGAAATAAAATTTCATTTTTTTACCCTGGCATGTGGGGTGTTATCTATCTAATATATAAAATTCTCGTGTCACAATGTTCGTTCCCGTACTCCTCCGAAACGGGTGGACAGATTTTTATGAAATTTTGTGTGCATATCGGGTAGGTCTGAGAATCGGCCAACATCTATTTTTCATAGCCCTAAATGATAAGGGTGACCAACCACTAAATATTTTTGCGGGCGGTACGAAGTTCGCTGGGTCAGCTAGTTGTCTATAGAACTCATGAAGTGGAGTTCAAATGTACTTTTTATATTTTTTTTGCTTCAAAAATGAAGAAATGGGGGCCCATCAAAGTTGTGACCAAAACAAACGACCATTTTTTCCCCATGCCAAATCCTAATTTAGTACTATCTAAGAACTAAAATATCTAAATATGTACTTATCTAGTTTTAAAAAAGTGATTTTGTCATATGTACGGAAACCTAAAAAATCGGCCAAGTGCGAGTCGGGCCTCGCTCTTTTAGGGTTCCGTTAAAAAGAAATTAAATAAAAATATTTCCATGTAGCCACGGAAAAATTTTAATTTAATTTTTTTAATTTAATTTAATTTTTATTATTTGTTGTTATAGCGGCAATAGAAATACATTATATGTGAAAATTTCATCTGTCTATCTATAACGGTTTACTAGATACAGCCCGCTGACAGACGGACGGACGGACGGACAGCGTAGGCTTAGTAATAGGGTCCCGTTGGTACACTTTGGGTACGGAACCCTAAAAAGCGAGACCTGACTCGCACTTGGCCGATTTTTTTTTAAATTTACACTTGTCAGTAATAGTCAGTATGATAAGGTGAACACGTGTAAAACTGTAAACTAATGACTAATGGCAAAGCTAATGGCCGATTAACATAGGAATTTCAGGTAGGTAGGTATTTAAGATATTTGGTCATATATTATTTGTGATACTCGTAGGTAGTCGCCACGGTAGGGGCGTATCAATCAATCAATCAATCATTTTATTTTGCAAGAATATGGTACATGAAATACCATAAATACATATTTACATAGGTGTTAAGTTTACAATAGGGTATTTGACTATATTAAAAATATCGTTTCATCTGGATGTCATCCTAAAAGATTATTAGGTATCTAAAACATTATTCCATACGACAAAACTAAAAAATAAAGCTTTATTTAATTCGAAAACATTAATTAAAATTGCTATAATTCTGGCCATGTTCACGAGATCGAAAACGTTCTTGAATCTCGAATGACGTGTGTGAACTGTGACGTCATGTAAACAAATGGAATGTTTCCGCGGCAATTTAATTTTTTGAATTTATTTCTCGATTTTTATGAAATATACGTTTTGTTAGCTTCAGCATAGCATTACTAACAATTTAATATGATTTTCTAAAAGTAGTCAAATACCCTTATTATACCTACAGCGTCACTGCGTCAACATAATATCCTGCCAAGCTTGGCGTGCAAAAAACAATCCTATATCGATTCAAACAATCCAATCCTATTGTAGCGACTATAGTTATCATAAATCTATGACATAGGCATTTATTTATCTATTATCAAAAGAAACAAATAGTTAGGTATCTAATTTTAATTCTAGATGCCTACTGGAATTAAGTATCCAAATACCCGATAGTATTATGGAAAACTAGCTGATGCCCGCGACTATGTCCGCGTGGATTTAGTTTTAAATCCCTCGGAAAATATTTGATTTTCCGGGCTAAAAAGTAACCTATGTACAAAGTAGGTATATCATTTATCGTTGATTTTTTTAAAACCGCTCGACCGATTTCGATATAATTTTTTCGATATAAAACCTGGGAAGTATACACTTTGAAACAAAAAAATCGGCCAAGTGCGAGTCGGGCCTCGCTCTTTTAGGGTTCCGTTAAAAAAATATTAAATAAAATTATTTCCATGTACCCATGGAAATATTTTAATTTAATTTTTTTAATTTAATTTAATTTTTATTATTTGTTGTTATAGCGGCAATAGAAATACATAATATGTGAAAATTTCACCTGTCTATCTATTACGGTTTACGAGATACAGCCCGCTGACAGACGGACGGACGGACGGACGGACGGACGGACGGACGGACAGCGTAGGCTTAGTAATAGGGTCCCGTTGGTACCCTTTGGGTACGGAACCCTAAAAAAGATTTTTTCGGTTCAGGCGTCTTCGAGTAATCGGTGAGCATATATAACAAAAAAAGATTGCGACGAATTCAGATCCTCCTTTTTTGAAGTCGGTTAAAATTAAATAAAAAGTTTTATATATTTTTATTTGACCAAAAATCCAGGCGGATGAAATCGCGGGCATCAGCTAGTAATAATTATATTCGATTTTACCACCCAAATGCAAAGCCCAAATGGGCCTAGGGCAACGAATAAGGCCCGCTTTGAGAGACGCCGAGTTAGTTAACCCAGGAATAAATTTGTAATTTTGACAGAAGCTTTATACGAAATCTGTCAAATCTGTCTTTTTAACCCAGTGTTAGCTGGTGTACAGATTTGATTTTTACAGTAGTAGATCAAGTTTCAATTATCCGAAAAAAAACACGCAAAAATTACATTATACTGCCAAGGGACGTGTCTGGGCAAAAACATAAAATGATGAAATTTGTTCGATAATAAAAAATCGCGAAGTTAGGTCTAATTTTTAACCAATATTCATTTATTTTCAATGTGTTGCATATTACAGAGCCAAAATTTTTACATTAAATTCCGATTGATATTATCAAGAGAGTAGCCTAGTGAATTGAAAAGAAAATGAATATTTTACGAGTTACAAAGTATTTGGCGCTTACTACACTCCTATTCCGCGCAAAACGCTTTCTTTTGTCGCGCCTCACATGAGGTTGCGGCTATGTTGTATCTCATCGCGAAATCTGATTTCTTTTTGGTGTTAATACGCGTTCTTAAAAGGATAACTCGACGTTTCTGCAAGCGCGCTTAAGAGCGCGTGTAACCCCAAAAAAAAATCAGATTTTCGCAAAAATTTTCGCAACGATGAACGATCATCGACGCACTGTCTATTTTGTGCCTTAATGGACTGCTATTAGAATAGAATACAATAAAAATGTTTTTATCTACTCCAGCATCGAAAAGTTCCAATTTCGAGTTTGACAGCTGAATCGAAATGAAGCCTCTTTCGGTTTTGCTTCTCATTTCGATGCAGCTCGTTGTATGGGAGCTGAATCGAAATGGTTAACTTCTTAAAATAGGATACCTAAAGCTAAGGCTCTGAGTTCTGGCACTTTTGTACCGTTCATATGACAGAGGCGCCACAGGCGGCTGGTGGCGGCTTACGGAGTTACTTTTGTTGCCAGAGGCGCCACAGGCGGCTGGTGGCGGCTTACGGAGTTACTTTTTGTTACTTAATTGAGCCTACTACGGCGTATTTTGTTAATGATTTTACTTCCTTGTCGTAGATAAAATCTTGTATGCAACTGAACGTAATTAGTCATTACGATGCAGTTGCATAAATAGCTATTTTATTCAAATTTTTACAAGTGCTTTTGAATCGTCGATGAGCCTACCACTGGTTCGGAATGCCTTTCCTGCCGAGAAGAACCAGCAAGAAACTCGGCAGTTGCTCTTTTCAAAATACTTTTACAATATACTTATTAGATATTATTCTATGTATGCAGAGTTTCCACAATGAGGGGAAGTTCCAAAAAAGCATACGTAATTATTTCTAATTATAATTCAACACATGTTAAGACGGGCAGACAGAAAGTAGCCCCATTCCCGCCAGTGACACCCGTTCACGAGCATGACGCATGACCCAGCCATTGCTTCGCTCAACCATATTTGATATTGTCGCTAAGCCAATTTAAGCTCTGTTGTAAAAATAACTTGTAAAAAAAATAATATAATATATGCAAATAATCTGGTTTTACGGCGACGAAAACAATACTATAAATAATAGGGAAAATGGTAGCCTTGACATTGTGTGAAGCTTATTCGGAATGTCAGATAACGCCGGTTTATTCACCAGTAGATAAAAACTAGAAATCACAGAATTCTAAACTGGTAATAGAAGTGGCATAGAACGGAGATGACTAGTAAAATACCTTTTCGTACCACTTGCTCAAAAAAGTGACATTCTGTGCCACAAAAAGCGAACATAACAATAGTCATTTTTAATAAGTTAAAAACAGGGAAAGAAAATTGTACTGAATTTCATTCATCCTCTAGGGGGAGAATGTGATTTAAATTTGGAATACTTACCGATACTGAACTACATCTAGCTGTGTTTACACCATTGAGTTTGTATATAAAGCATTATACATCTTTTTGAAAAAGGAATACGCATTTATTATGCAGTTATGATTATTAAATAAAATTACGAAAACCGACGAGGCCGTATGAGCTTGATGCCTTTGCTTTTCCGACAAAAAAATATTAGTCTAGGAATTTGCCGCGGTTTTGTTTTCTTCAAATACATAAACGTTAAGTTTATTTTAATTTATTTTTATAAATAAGTTAATGTTCTAAAAATACGTTACGATGTTAAATCAAAGCGACAGTGACAGTGAATTGTCGGATTCCATCAGTGCAAATGCTCAGACGCAAGAACAGAGAAATACTCAAATCAACTCATCAACAATAAATGTACAAACAAAAATGTAACTCTCTCTATCAATAATAATTGGACCAATGTTTCGAATGTTAACTTTTACTTTTAACTGTCATTATTTTTAATAAATGCTTATCTCATATTATTATTGTGTTAATTTTTTCGCAAATGGCAAGAAAAGTAGAGTATTTTCCTCGGTGATAAAGCTGTCTTAGTCTTGGGTGAACTTAAATCGTCACCCGCGACAGAAGACACTGCTTTATCCCCTTGGTTAATAATCTAGTATTGTGTTTCTGTAAAAGAGACTGGCGAATTCCATAGAGTTTCTGGCCCAGACGAACTGAACCGTGGGCCTCAAGCCCACGTTCACGAATCAAACTTCTCATGCTTGTTCTAGTAAACCAGTCTAACAAAAAAGTTCATCAAAGTCTACCAAATAAAGTTGGGAGAAAAAAGATTGACTTGTATTGCCATGTAGGTAACGGTTATTTATAATGTGCACTTGTGAATAATTATATTTTTTATCCCCATCTTCTAAAAATATCGGGTTTACAAGGAAAAATATTCTGAAAAATATTAATTAAAATTGATTTCTGAATCTGAACGGTTTTTAAAAATGCTGGGTTTAGAAATATAAATGCTATCCGTCAGATAAGTTGTGGATAGGCTATCAAACCTTTATCAGCAAGTGGTGAAATAGGCCCTAAGAATTCAACCTACGAAAAATAATTGTTTCGACCTCCTTTTCGGTGGTCCGAATTCTAGGTCTCTTAACTTTTTGAAGTTATGTGTAAGCAACTAAAGGGTTTTAACGTGCTTTAGTACATAATAATTCAATGGTTTTAACAGTGAAGCAAAACATCGCGAGAGTAACTGCTTGCCTGAGAGTTCTCCATAGAGTTCTCAAAGGTACTTCAACCAGCAGTTGGCCAGTGTAGTGGACTATGGCCTACTCGTTCTGAGAGAAAACATGTGACCGAGCTCAAAGAATTATTGAACATTAGTTATTTGTGTTATATGAGGCCAAAGAATTTTTTTGTTTCCGAGGGCGTTATTTTGCATTCAGAGCGAAGTGAAGGATTCCATAGAAGAATCCCGAGCGCAGCGAGGGGTTCTAAGGTAGAATCCTGAGCGTAGCGAGGAATTCAATATACGCCGCCCGAGAACAAAATATTTTGGCCCCGAATGACACACACTATTTTTCATCATTACCTATTAGAAAAAGCTAAGAGTATCAACCTACTATGTATAGACATTACCAATACGTATATTGAAAGTTTAAATAAAACACAAATAAATTATTATGAAATAATAAAATAAAGCATTAATATTTGTGTTGGATACAGTATGGGCGTATATCGGCAAATTGATTACGTGACGTATCGAAGACAACAGTTTCTCAAACATTTTTGAATTTCGAACGGAATGAGCGATCGACAGGTTTCTGCAACTAACGCAGTAATAATAAACACATAAGTACTAAAGCACGAACGCGGACCAATCATAAGAGAGAAATGAAAAGTCCCATGTGGTTAAAATTGAATTTTGCTCCCGCTATCCTCTGAAGCCAATATTCGTTTTTCGAATAGGTATGATGAAATAGTTATTTGTTATACAAGAGTGCAAAATTGCTTTTTAACCGCGTGCTCAATTTTGATGACCGAGCAAGCGAAGGATTCTAAAATTGAATCACAAGCGCAGCGACTGATTCAAAAATTAGAATCCTGAGCGTTAGCGAGGGAATCAAAAGACCACGAGGTGAAAAATCTTTGCACACGAGTGCAACACGTAACTTTTCATCTCCCCATTTTAACAATATGACGTGAAAAGAAAATGGCGCGCGCAAAGAAAATTAAAAAAAAGTACACCAAGAAGGTTCCATGTCTGAGTTTTTAACAAATTAAAAAAGGTTGTATGATAAATTCGGCACCATGGAGGTAGAAGTAAATAGGTTTAATGATGAATAATGGTTTTGAATTTACAAACTTAGTGCACACGATGTTCTAAATTCAATTTACTTTATCCTCTAGCGGATAAAAACGGGTTTTGCACTCCGATATCGAAGAGCAAAAATACTCTTTCCGAGATTGGGAGATGAAAAATCCATTTTCTCACCTCCGGGCGGAAAGCGTCAATTTTCCTCCCGCTGCGCTAAACGAAAATGTCGCTTTCCGCCTCCGTCGAGGAGAAAAATAGTATACACACCACGGGCAGTAAATAAGAAAGCCTCAGATCACATGTTTATTGACCTCGGCTTCGCCTCGGACAACAATTACATGTGATCTGAGACATTTCTTATTTTACTGCCCTAGATGTGTAATATACTATTCTACCCAGTTATTCGGAAATCATAATTCTGTGGTATTCATGTAGGTAATAGTTAGCTCACGTGGCACTGGCACACGAGCGAATAGAGTTGTGTGTGTGTGTGTGTGTGTGTGTGTGTGTGTGTGTGTGTGTGTGTGTGTGTGTGTGTGTGTGTGTAACTTTGAGTATATAAGGTGTGTAACGAAGTATGTATAATATGTACAGTCCATTCACTATAACTTGACCCATGCCGTCACGTTGGCATCATTGCTTATCATGTAGGGTTTTCATTAAGGTGGATTATACGGGTCCGCCCGCGAAATTCAAAATTAATTTGGTTTTTCGCAATTTGTAAACTAACACGACAAAGTAGGCTTATGGCATTCTAATTGCGACAATGGCAGTATCATCTTCACAGGTTTTGATCGGCAACTTTTAGACAATCTGGGGGTTGATTTATGGAGAGGTCAGACTTGCTACTTTTTAGCGATCGGGTGAATACTCAAAGTAATACAAGTGTAAATTAAAAATTTTATTTTTAAATGCAAGCTTTTAGTAGCTACATCATTAGACTCTGGATATCATCTAGGATCAGAGTACTTGTTATGACGAATCAAACGAGCCCAAACTCGATGGGGTTACGTCGTTTTATTACAGAGTTCCGATAGCCATCTACCGTCTTCATCATCAGATCAGCTCCATGTCACAATAATATTGTGATCCGATTTACACATAAATGCAAAATTTCAGCTCGATCAGAAACCGGGAAGAGGTTCTAATTAATCTTGCAAGATTTGACCCAAACAAACAAACAAATAAATATACTTGTCAAGCTAAAAGTAGCGAAGCGCAGCGTTTATAATTTAATATAAAAAAATGCTTTTAAAAAACCGCCTTCAAACGCCGGCGCCACTACCAAGTAGCTGTATATAATTTAACATTCTGGAATGAAAGTGTGTTAAAAACATTCCACTTCATCAGTTTTCATTTACACTGCACCCCTTACACTTATGCCCCCTGCCATTTAAGACTGCCTTGTCACTCACCATCAGTTGAGATCGCAGTGAAGAGCTAAGTTGTTATAGAATAAAAAAAGCTTAAGAGGTACTAACCTGTGCATCAGTGCAACAGAATAACAGTAGTTGAACAATTGTGAGTTGAGATTTACACGTGCAAACACACAGGTGGACAGGAATTCTTGAAGTTGGTTCTCTGGTACAGCTGAAAAAATTAACTTTATTAGAAAAATGTTTTATTGTAATTGGTACAATTATTTATTAATTAAACAATTAAATATACTCATAATTTATTGTTGACATTTTAAAAACCGCTCGACCGATTTCGATAAAATATAAATGGGACCTGGGAAGCATACCTACCCTTTAAAACAAAAAAAAATAATTTTTCAAATCGGTTCAGGCGTCTTTGAATAATCGGTGAACATACCTAGACGTAAAAAAAAATCCGACGAATTGAGAACCTCCTCCTTTTTCGAAGTCGGTTAAAAATCGCGAAACACCGTTGCTAGAAAACGCAACTCTGTCGCTGCGACTGGCGTTTGTTGTGTGCCATCTGAAGCGACGCGGAATCGAGCGTCCGAACTCCGAACAGTAACTCGGAAACATAAAAATCGGCCAAGTGCGTGTCGGGCCACGCGCAGTGTAGGGTTCCGTAGTTGAAAGTCTCAAATATTATTGCTGACCTAGGACAGTGCTTTTGTTTTATTTATGAATATTGAATACATTTTGAGTTCCATGGTTTAAATACTATAATATACTTACTACAAAATTAACAGTTTTCCTTTAAAATTCATTAATGAATTTTAAAGGAAAACTATCATATAATTATATATACTACTGCTGTGAATTTTTTCTTGTATCCTCTATACAACCATTTAGCTAGCAGAGGGGGGGGGGGACACTTAACTCTAATAAAATTTAGCACTTTAAAATATCATATTTCACAAACGGATCCCTGAATTGAAAAATGGTGTTCCCACACCCACAATATTTTTGAAAGACCTACTACCAACGACACCCTACACTATGGGATAGACAAAAAAAAAATAATTCATCCCTACTTTATACATGTAGGGGAGCTACATGTGGTATACATTTATGGTCTTTTCCCCATGTTGGATTTTTAATGACGTACCTATTGAGCGTTTGATACTAGACATGCGTAGGTACCTACACGCACGCACAACGCTAAAAACAGTCACAATGACATCGCATTTTGTTGAAATAGAGAGATATCATCGAAAAAATCGTTTCATACCAAATATACCTAGCTATATAAGCATAAAATAAGCATTTTATTTATTTTTATTATTTTGTACATCAGCCTAAGATGGAGCGCGCTTGCCTAGAAGATGCCTATTCACTCTTGATTTAAAGGTACCCAAGTTATAGTCAGTTGGAAAAACGGAAGCCGGAAGGGCATTCCAAATTTTAGCGGTGCGTATTAGGAATGAGGAAGCAAAACGCTTAGTGCGGGATCGGGGAATTTCGATCACGTAGCGGTGCAGATTCGAGCGATGCCTTGCGGTTCGATGGTAGAAGGGTGATGGAGGAACTAGTTCAAATATTTCTTGAGCACACTCTCCGAAATATATCCTGTAAAATACCGACAGACAGGCAACTTTGCGCCGATGTTCCAGACTTTGAAGTTTGGAGTTACTTAGCGATTCGTCGCCAATGAGTCTTCTGGCGCGTCTGTCTTGTCTGTCTGGCGGTACTTGGCAGAGCCGTTCCATAAATGGCTGCAATACTCCATGCACGATCGAACTTGTGCTTGATACAAGGTAACAAGCTGTTCCGGCGTGAAGTAGCGCTTGACTTTATTGAGGATACCAAGTTTCTTGCCAGCAGTTTTTGCCTTGGATTCGATGCATCGTCCAAAGTTAAGATTTGACGAGACATTTATGGCAAGAAGATCAATACTGTCAGTGACCGGTACGGATATATTTCGGAAAGTCAGAGTCAGCGGGAATGGACTCCGTTTGGCGGTGAACAAACACGCTTGCGTTTTGGTAGCATTAAATTTGACAAGGTTGGCATCACCCCAATCCGATACCTCTTTCAAAGCCAAATTTATGCGTTCTACCATAGCCTCTCTAAGCTCGAAAGTTTCAGCGCCACTAGCACGGGGACCGGACATGTATCTCTCCGTAACGGTGCTGTCATCCACATACCCAAAGATACCGGGCCTGAGGAGGTCATTAATGTGCAGCAAAAAGAGCGTTGCGGAGAGAACTGATCCCTGAGGGACACCGGCGTTAATCGCCATCAGATCAGACGAGGTGCCATCTATGACCACTCGAAATGATCGCCCACTCAGGAAATCCGATATCCAGTTACAAAGTCCAGTGGGTATCCCATAAGCTGAAAGTTTGCTCAAAAGGCCTTCATGCCAGACCCGGTCAAACGCCTTCGATACATCAAGTGAGACGGCTAGCGCCTCACCATGCTTATCGATGGCTTCACCCCAGATGTGTGTAGCATACACTAAAAGATCTCCCGTGGACCTGTTACGGCGAAAACCGTACTGTTGGTCCGACAGGAGGTCATTAAGCTCGAGGTATGCCAGGAGCTTGTCGTTCAATACACGCTCCAAACATTTACATAGTATGGAGGTGATTGCGATAGGCCTGTAATTGGCCGGGTCGGCACGACTACCGGGTGTTTTCGAATAGTCAATGAATCTACCACTGGTTCGGAATGCCCTTCCTACCGAGAAGAACCAGCAAGAAACTCGGCGGTTGCTCTTTTTCAATACAGTTCACAATAGGTACAATGATATCTAAGCAATGTTTCCACAACGAGGCGAAGTTCCAAAAATGCATACTTACAATTACCATTCCCGCCGGTGGCATACGTTCACGAGCATGACGTATTGTATTGTTTATTTCTTCAATTGAGGCTTACAAAAGCGCTTACGAATGTCAAAAATGTTATAACTTATATCATTAAGGGCCGATTTCACCAACGTACAATAAGTCTTATCCGAGCGTAAAATTGATATTTTGACAGTATTTTCAATACAAAAACTGTCAAAACGCCCAATTTATTCCTCGCTAAAACATCACTCGACGTTGGTGAAATCGGTCATAAATAAATTACAAAATCTACATGCGTGCATGATACAGCCGTTGCTTCGCTCAGCCATTATTTGAGGGAACGTAACAAGTGCTAACAACCCGCACCACACACAAATGCGATGGCATTACCACATGAGTAATAAAATGTTTACTCGTGTGGCATTACGCTGTTGAATTATGTACGTCCTATAATTGTATTGTAAGTATAAGAAGTCAGATTCAAAATGTTTAAATAACAGCGAGTAACCTGCTGTAACTAAGTGCCACCAAATTAGGAGATTTTCGTGCACTGCCCACTTTTTATGTGACCTAAAATACCGTGTAAATGTGACAAAAAATTACATTGTGTTATGTAAAACTACCACTGTTTAAGTTATAGCTTGGCATAAAAGTAGAAACAAGAGTAAATTAAAAAATTTATTTTTAAATGCAAGCTTTTAGTGGCTACATCATTAATTAGACTCTGGATGTCATCTAGGATCAGAGTACTTATTATGACGAATCAAACGAGCCCAAATTCGATGGGGTTACGTCGTTTTATTACAGAGTTCCGATAGCCATCTTCCGTCTCCATCATCATCAGATCAGCTCCATGTCACAATAATATTGCATTGTCATCCGATTTATACATGCAAAATTTCAGCTCGATCAGAAACCGGGAAGTGGGTCTAATTCATCTTGCAAGATTTGAACCAAACAAACATTGCAAGATAAATAAAAGCTTGTAAAAATAGGGGCGCCACCAATTGCTGAGAGATTTCAAAAAGCAATGCAATGGCAGTATCATCTTCACAAGGCTTATATAAAAATCTTTACTTGAAAGTGTCCAGTTTAAGAAATTAGTCCGAGTATCTACTAATTTGTGAGTAACTCACGTCAAACTCGATATATAGAACGCCATAAGCCTACTTTGTCGTTCTAGTTGACAAATTGCGAAAAACCAAATGAAACAAATATTTCGCGGGCAAACCCGTTATTTCGCCTTAATCGTATAATAAATAATCTACCTACTAATTCCCATAAAGAGTTTTCAATTCCGCATGACGGGAATTTTAGTGTTACCGGCTCCCGGACCATTTGTGAGATTATAAACGAAAAGCCCACCCTTGCGAAGCCATTAACATTATTTTTTGTCGACAGTGACAAAATCCTTCCTACCTGTCGAGAGTGATAAATGTGTCCCGGTTTTTGTCGGGAGATATTCTTACGCTTGTTATGCTAAGCTTTTTTTGTCATTTGGCAGCCTAATCTTTTTTGCTTTGAATTAGAATGTATCCACGAGGATTAGGTACGAATTCCTTCATTAAAAAAAAATCTTGAGTGTGAGTTTCTTTATTCCATCATAACTTCTAAATGCCCGTACACGGTACAGATCATTTGGATGTGTGGGGTATCGATAAAATCCTTACAGCATTCCAAGTGACCAAGCTATTTTTCGTTTACTGACATTCAAGTGTAGTTTATTCATTAATTCAACTTTATCCGCGTGAATCTCTAGTTTTTCAAATCCTGCGGGAAATCTGAATTTTCAGGATAAAAAGTAGCCTATATCACTCTCCAGGTCCTCGACTATACCCTTGCAAAAAATCACGTCGATCCGTAGCTCTAATTTAATTATAATACGTAATTGAAGGACAAACCAATAAACCAACTAACAAACACACTTTCGCATTTATACTATTAGTAAGTAGAAGCAGTGATAGCCTAGTAGTTAGGACTGTGGTCTCCTATTCGGGGGGTCGCAGGTTCGATCCCGGGTACGTACCTCTGACTTTTCGGAGTCAAGTGCGTTTAAGCAATTAAATATCACTTGCTTCAACGGTGAAGGAAAACATCGTGAGGAAACCTGCACACCTGAGAGTTCTTCATAATGTTCTCGAAGGTGTGTGAAGTCCGCCAATTCGCATTGGGCCAGCGTGGTGGACTATGGCCTATAAACCTTCTCTGAGAGGAGACCTGTAGTGAGCCGTTGATGGGTTGCTAATGATGATGGTGATGACTATCAGTAAGTATTAGTAAGGATAAGGATAGTAAGAATTATGTTAAATAAAATATCATAGCCGTCTCTATCTCCTAAAAATATCCTTTTGGCGCAATGCGACGCAACGTCGCAAAAGTGAGCAATTTGAACTACGCGTATACCTTACATTACATTTTGATTACAAATCAATTTGTTAAGCAATGTATTAAACCTGCTTACTTAGCTACAAAGTTATAATCAAAGTGAACTTACGTGCAACACGAATTCGGCTGGAGAAAGTAATTAGTTAATTACCTAATTAGGCACGTACCTAGTGGCCCGGGAGCCAGTTACATTAAGAACACACACACACACACACACGCACACACCACACATTTTCTTCACAAATTATTTTGTAATCTAAAGAGGAAAGATTTTTTGTTTGTTTGTTTGTTTGTACCGAATAGGCTCTGTAACTACCGGACCAATTTTAACCATTTTTTCACCAATAGAAAGCTAAGTTATCAGGAAGTAACATAGGCTATAATTTATTGTCAAAAAAAATTAGAGATCCTTAAGAAAATTGCAATAATGTAACCCAAAGTAGGAAAATTTTGCCTATAATATGCATTATTTGGCGCGTGCTGAGAAAACTATTGATGATACATAAAAATGATGTACTACAATCTACATGATTAAAGTACCTACTCATTATATTTTGTACAAAAAAGTTCCGGAGGGAATATATCTAACTATCATATTTAATTCACAATAGTAGGTTTTGTGTTCTAAAATTTAATTGGATCGCCTTTATTATCGTGGTATTAACTCTTCCTTACTAATACGTCATACCTACTAATATTATAAATGCGAAAGTGTGTTTGTTTGTTGGTTTGTCCTTCAATCACGCCGCAACAGAGCTACGAATCGACGTGATTTTTTGCAAAGATATAGTTGAGGACCTCGAGAGTGACATAGGCTCCTTTTTCATCCCGGACAATCAAAGAGTTCCCGAGGGATTTTAAAAACTACATCCACGCGGGTGAAGTCGCGGGCATCAGCGAGTAAGTATATAATATTATTTTAAGCTTTTTAGTGTAGCTTCATAGGATAAATCTACACTTTCTCTGATCGCGAGCGATTCGTTTCAATTCATTGAGGAGTTCCGTCCTCTAACACCGAAGATATTCATCAGATCTTCACTAACTAAATATGGTTACGTAGTTTCATTACAGAGTGCTCATAACCACCGTTCAGCTTCATCATCAGACCCTGGATATTATCTAGGACCAGAGTACTTCTCAAGACGAATCAAAGGAGCCCGAACTCCATGGTGTTACATCGTTTTACTACAGAATTCCCATAGTCATCTTCCGCCTCCGTCATCAGATCAGCTCCATGTTACAATAATAATTGCATTGTAATCCGATTTACATGTACATGTACATTTTCATTATCTATTACGGTCCGGTTCCCGGAAGAATGGACAGTAGGAGGCTTAGTAGTAATAGTAAAATCGGCCAAGTGCGAGTCGGGCCTCGCTCTTTTAGGGTTCCGTTAAAAAAATTAAATTAAAAGATTTCCATCTACCCACCTACCCATTTTAATTTAATTTTTTTAATTTAATTTAATTTTTATTATTTGTTGTTATAGCGGCAATAGAAATACATAATATGTGAAAATTTCATCTGTCTATCTATTACGGTTTACGAGATACAGCCCGCTGACAGACGGACGGACGGACAGCGTAGGCTTAGTAATAGGGTCCCGTTGGTACCCTTTGGGTACAGAACCCTAAAAAAGTAAAAATTGGTTGTATGTAAAGTCGGTTTACGGACGATAGTTTTTCCGTGATAACGTCATAAAGAAACATTGACGATGACAGGCGGGCGGCGGCGCGGTCACAAGCCAACGCTTGGGCCGATCGTACCTTTCTATCGCTTGTTCCGCGCTCTCGCTTGCACGCTCAGGCTCAGGCGGAACGTGAAACTTTTTCGTGCGTGCAGCCGGTGTTCATCCATAGACGTTATCACGTCAATAATAGTTATAGCTGTGGTAATAGGGTCCCGTTGACACCCTTTGGGTACGGAACCCTACGTTTAACTTACCCATAGATATTCCAGCCATGTAATACCATCGTGATACACCTGCATACGACTAATTAGTCAAGTCGAACGTATAAACTGATAAGAAGTCTCATTTTCGGTTCTTGCAATTCACGAGGGCGACTGACTTATGGTTGTGTGTGTGTCGTATGACGTATCTGTATAAGTGTGAGCGAGCGCAATGCTCGCGCCTGCCCGCTCCCACCTAGCCTTTGACAGGCACGCACACTTATGCAATGTGCATGTACACGAAGTAACCACGAGTAGAGCTCCCTCGCCTTCGTGAATTGCAAAAACTATAATAGCTGTGGTAATAGGGTCCCGTTGACACCCTTTGGGTACGGAACCCTACGTTTAACTTACCCATAGATATTCCAGCCATGTAATACCGTCGTGATACACCTGCATACGAGTAATTAGTCAAGTCGAACGAATAAACTGATAAGAAGTCTCATTTTCGGTTCTTGCAATTCACGAGGGCGACTGACTTATGGTTGTGTGTGTGTCGTATGACGTATCTGTATAAATGTGAGCGAGCGCAATGCTCGCGCCTGCCCGCTCCCACCTAGCCTTTGACAGGCACGCACACTTATGCAATGTGCATGTACACGAAGTAACCACGAGTAGAGCTCCCTCGCCTTCGTGAATTGCAAAAACTATAATAGCTGTGGTAATAGGATCCCGTTGACACCCTTTGGGTACGGAACCCTACGTTTAACTTACCCATAGATATTCCAGCCATGTAATACCGTCGTGATACACCTGCATACGAGTAATTAGTCAAGTCGAACGAATAAACTGATAAGAAGTCTCATTTTCGGTTCTTGCAATTCACGAGGGCGACTGACTTATGGTTGTGTGTGTGTCGTATGACGTATCTGTATAAGTGTGAGCGAGCGCAATGCTCGCGCCTGCCCGCTCCCACCTAGGCTTTGACAGGCACGCACACTTATGCAATGTGCATGTACACGAAGTAACCACGAGTAGAGCTCCCTCGCCTTCGTGAATTGCAAAAACTATAATAGCTGTGGTAATAGGATCCCGTTGACACCCTTTGGGTACGGAACCCTACGTTTAACTTACCCATAGATATTCCAGCCATGTAATACCATCGTGATACACCTGCATACGAGTAATTAGTCAAGTCGAACGAATAAACTGATAAGAAGTCTCATTTTCGGTTCTTGCAATTCACGAGGGCGACTGACTTATGGTTGTGTGTGTGTCGTATGACGTATCTGTATAAGTGTGAGCGAGCGCAATGCTCGCGCCTGCCCGCTCCCACCTAGGCTTTGACAGGCACGCACACTTATGCAATGTGCATGTACACGAAGTAACCACGAGTAGAGCTCCCTCGCCTTCGTGAATTGCAAAAACTATAATAGCTGTGGTAATAGGATCCCGTTGACACCCTTTGGGTACGGAACCCTACGTTTAACTTACCCATAGATATTCCAGCCATGTAATACCATCGTGATACACCTGCATACGAGTAATTAGTCAAGTCGAACGAATAAACTGATAAGAAGTCTCATTTTCGGTTCTTGCAATTCACGAGGGCGACTGACTTATGGTTGTGTGTGTGTCGTATGACGTATCTGTATAAGTGTGAGCGAGCGCAATGCTCGCGCCTGCCCGCTCCCACCTAGGCTTTGACAGGCACGCACACTTATGCAATGTGCATGTACACGAAGTAACCACGAGTAGAGCTCCCTCGCCTTCGTGAATTGCAAAAACTATAATAGCTGTGGTAATAGGATCCCGTTGACACCCTTTGGGTACGGAACCCTACGTTTAACTTACCCATAGATATTCCAGCCATGTAATACCATCGTGATACACCTGCATACGAGTAATTAGTCAAGTCGAACGGGTAAACTGATAAGAGGTTTCATTTTCGTACCATAACAGTTATCAGTTATCACTTTAATTTGATAAACTTCAACCTCCGATAAGCGTGTCTCAGCCATTTATAGGAATACCCCGCACAAAAAATATGTTTTAAATTTTTTTAAGAGCAATGACGAAGAATTTTGTATTCAACTAGCTTCTGTCCGCGACTTCGCTGACGTTATTCCATTTTTCAAACCCTAATCTTTTTTTTTAAATTTATTTATTTTGTACATATTAAACGCATTCAGCAAGCAGTGATAGCCTAGTAGAAGCAGTGATAGCCTAGTGGTTAGGACTGTGGTCTCCTATTCGGGGGGTCGTAGGTTCGATCCCGGGTACGCACCTCTGACTTTTCGGAGTCAAGTGCGTTTAAGCAATTAAATATCACTTGCTTCAACGGTGAAGGAAAACATCGTGAGGAAACCTGCACACTTGAGAGTTCTTCATAATGTTCTTGAAGGTGTGTGAAGTCCGCCAATTCGCATTGGGCCAGCGTGGTGGACTATGGCCTATAACCCTTCTCTGAGAGGAGACCTGCGCTCAGTAGTGAGCCGTTGATGGGTTGTTAATGATGATGATGATAATGGGTAGGTACGGAACACTCGGCGCACGAGTTCGACTCGCACTTGACCGGCTTTTTTAAACGTCATCGAACATAATCTGTACTAGATACTTACGGTAGTAAATACATAATTAGTAGTTATCAAGTAGTTATCACTTTCAGTATAGTTCTTGCAATTCACGTGGGCGACTGACTTATGGTTGTGTGTGTGTCGTATCTGTATAAGTGTGAGCGAGCGCAATGCTCGCGCCTGCCCGCTCCCACCTAGGCTTTGACAGGCACGCACACTTATGCAATGTGCATGTACACGAAGTAAACACAAGTAAAGCTCACTCGCCTTCGTGAATTGCAAAAACTGTATATAGATACATAATTAGTAGTTATCAAATAGTTATCACTTTCAGTACGCTATCTTAACCGTGTACAACATGTCATAGCGAGCCAGTCGCATACCTACACAAACATGCTAATTACAAGTTTTTGTATGGTAATTAAGCTCGATAACTCGATAATAAATTCATTTCCTCGCCGCGCCGCGTGACCCGACCGTGGCTACCGCGTGCTGGTTGACCTTTTGGAAAAAACTGTAGACATTATAACAGACAAGGCACTGACATGATGACCGATTTTGAAACACTGTTGCATGATGTTCGGAAGTATAGTACTAACTACTACTTACTCATATCAAAAACAAGTGTAAGTAAATTGAAATCTTTTACAAAAAGCTTCTTCTGCACTGGGCCTCGTTTATATTTATCACTTACCCAGAGAAATTATTGAAACGCAGGAGATCCCTATGTTTAAAAAAAAGGTTGAATTTTTTTTGATAGATAAGACATATTATACAATCTGTGATTACCTTACGGAAAAATTTTAAATATTGTATATTATTTTTTTGACATTCATTTAATTTTTTTGACATATAACAGTAACATTCCTATATTTGTACACCACACTTTGGTAGGATATGCGCATTCTAAATTGTATTTAATATAACATCTTGACTGTACCATATTCACAAATTAATAAATGAATTATGAATTATGAATTTAAAACACCCCTACATGAGAATCTATGGCTGTCGAAGTTATCAATTAATTGTCATTTTAACGATTATACTGGCACGCGTGAAGCACTTAATCGAGTAATCACACGCCAAAAATGCCTTACATCATTTTGGAAAAGAGCTGATACTCTTACACTGCTGGACCGATATTAACCAAACATAGCTAAGAACCACCGCAACTGACTTTCAAATGAAAAAAACCGCATTGAAATCGGTCCATCCGTTTGAGAGCTACGACGCCACAGACAGACACACACACACATCGACGTCAAACAAAACACCCCTCTTTTTACGTCGGAGGTTAAAAATAACTTATTTCAACAAAAAAAAAAGAATGGTAATCTGTCAGTCTGTCTGTCTGTCTGTCTGTATGTCTGTCTGTCTGTCTGTCTGTCTGTCTGTCTGTCCATCCGCGGTTTAGCTCAGAGACTATTGGTACTAGAAATCTGTAATTTGACAAGAGTATAAATATCAATCACACCGACAAAGAATTTTAAAGGAAAACTATCACGGCTAAAATATTATTCAATATTCATAAATAAAATAAAAGCACTATCCTAGGTCAGCAATAATATTTGAGACTTTCAACTACGGAACCCTACACTGCGCGTGGCCCGACACGCACTGGCCGGTTTTTATTTTATAGCAGTTTGTCAAAGTTTAAACATTAGATGTGACGTATCGCTCTGATTGGTGATCAATCCAATATGGCGGATTGCTGTGTTTTATAGTTTTACGAGCTGATGCCCATCTCCGTGGATTTAGTTTTTAAATTCCCTCGGGAAATCTTTGATTTTGCGGGATAAAAATAAGTACAATAGTCTATTTTAGTTAAGACTATCTCGCAATCTAACATCGTTCGAGATTTAGGTTACTAATAAGAGACCACAGTCCTATGTCCTCCTAACTACTATCATATACAGGTCATATCATCATCATCATTAGCAACCCATCAACGGCTCACTACTGAGCGCAGGTCTCCTCTCAGAGAGGGGTTATAGGCCATTAGTCGACCATGCTGGCCCCAATGCGAATTGGCGGACTTCACACATCTTCGAGAACATTATGAAGAACTCTCAGATGTGATGTGGTTGAAGAATGTGAAAATTTGCTTTAACGCACTTGACTCCGAAAAGTCAGAGGTGCGTGCCCGGGATCGAAACTGCGATCCCCCTCCACAGTCCTAATAAGTCCTAACTACTATCATGTAAAAGCAGTGATAGCCTAGTGGTTAGGACTGTGGTCTCCTATTCGGGGGGTCGCAGGTTCGATCCCGAGTACGCACCTCTGACTTTTCGGAGTCAAGTGTGTTTAAGCAATCAAATATCAGTTTCTTCAACGGTGAAGGAAAACATCGTGAGGAAACCTGCACTATGAGAGTTCTTCATAGTTCTCGAAGGTGTGTGAAGTCCGCCAATTCGCATTGGGCCAGCGTGGTGGACTATGGCCTATAACCCTTCTCTGAGAGGAGACCTGCGCTCAGTAGTGAGCCATTGATGGGTTGCTAATGATGATGATGATGACTATCATATAAGTAAGGTATATACAGTCATATAGGTATATGTACATTATACATGTTGGTTGTTACAGTAAAATGGTTAATCAAAGCTTGCTAGCTCGGTATTTAATCGTCAGTCGGTATATCACAACAATAACATATTTTATCTGGAGGTGGAGCAAGTGTCGCCATTTTTAATTGGGGACATATTTTTTTCTTTAATCTTTAAATATACAAATCTATAAAAATAAATAAAAAAGTGTGTCTGTTTTCGCAATGACTCCCTCTTCTTCTTCTTCTTCTTTATCAACCGATAGACGTCCACTGCTGGACAAACGTATATTGCATGGACTTCCACACTTCTGTCTTGCGCCGCTTGAATCCAGCGGCTCCCTGCGACTCGTTTGATCTCGTCGGTCCACCTAGTGCGGGGTCGCCACTCCAACACCTTAGGACCCCAACGACCATCAGCTCTTCGAACTATGTGCCCCGCCCATTTCCACTTCAGTTTCGGGACTCGCTGAGCTATGTCGGTGACTCTGGTTCTCCTACGGATCTCCTCAGTCCTGATTCGATCCCGCAGGGACACTCCGAGCATAGCTCTCTCCATCTCCCGCTGAGCGGTCCTGAGCCTACTTATGACTCCCTCTTATTATATTCATAATTATTATTGCATGAGTAATTGAACGATATAGCATTACATAACTTTTACTAATAAACAAACATGCATTACTAATATTAGAAATGCGGAAGTGTGTTTGTTGTTGGTTTGTCCTTCAATCACGTAGCAATCGGAGCAACGAATCGACGTGAGTTTTGCATGGGTACTTGAGGTTTTTTTTTTACTATTCGATGACAAGATAGTCCTTGGCTGCGATCTCACCAGATGGTGAGTGACGATGCAGTTTAAGATGATAGCGGGCTAATTTGGAAGGGGTATGGCACTGAACATTCAATCCATACCCCTAATCTGTTTCTACACGCCATCGTGCCGGAACGCTAAATCACTTGGCGGCACGTCGTTGACGGTAGGGTTAACTAGCCACGGCCAAAGCCTCCCACCAGACCAGACCGGAGACAGTTCAGAAATCAAAAATTCCCAAATCGCGCCCTCCGGGAATCGAACCCGAGAGCTCAAAGTTATAAGACCACAGCGCGCACCATTGCGCCTGGGGGGGTCGTCAAAAAGTCTATAGTTGAAGACCGAGAGTGACATAGGCTAAATTAGATACATCCAATCATTATTACATAAGCAGTGATAGCCTAGTGATTAGGACTGCGGTCTCCTATTCGGGGGGTCGCAGGTTCGATCCCGGGCACGAACCTCTGACTTTTCGGACCATGTGCGTTTAAGCAATTAAATATCACTTGCTTCAACGGTGAAGGAAAACATCGTGAGGAAACCTGCACATCTGAGAGTTCTCAATAATGTTCTCGAAGGTGTGTGAAGTCCGCCAATTCGCATTGGGCCAGCGTAGTGGACTATGGCCTATAACCCTTCTCTGAGAGGAGACTTGCGCTCAGTAGTGAGCCTCTGATGATGATGGCTGTTAATGATGATGATGATGAATCATTATTACTAATTACTATGTAATTGAGTGTTTTGCTATATTATAATCTTAAGGATCGAACCCGGGATGTCCGACTAACAAGTCCTCATGCGTTAACCACTGAGCCAGAGAGGTCGCGTTTGTTACCAACCAGTCCATGTTACCAGCCTAGAATTTCTAGAAAGTCACGTGTCCATATCCTTATCATTGGTAACAAAAACATCGCTTATGTTATTCATAAAATAAAGTTTAATTTCCATTGTACACTAAATTAATATATTGCGTACTTATCACCCTTTATCACTAACCTCTTTAGATTCATTTTAATAATTATTATTTACTAGCGACCCGTCCCGGCTTCGCACGGGTAGTAGAGCATATTACGTCTATGCTTTGCAAACTTCTTGAAATGTTCCATAAGTTATATTGAACAGTACGTAGGCTTATAAAAGAAGTATCGCTAGGCTTATAAATAAATAATAATATAATTTGCAAAGTTAGTGTACAGCCATGTAGATACCTTGGTACAAACCCTGGCGCTACTCAGTTTACCTAAGCCGCATGTCTGTCTGTCATTACAGTATTTCTCGTAAACTAAGACATCTGCGGTCTGTGGCTTGGTATCATTATATCCGATGACGACTCAATTTATCTCAATAGCCCATCGATGTAAACTGCACTGGCAGTTATTATACGAAAAGTCGTAGGCTCTTAAAACTTAATTAAAAAAAAAATTAAGTGGCACTCGGGGACTGCCGCTATAAAGCTATTGCATAGCATTTTTTATCAACTTATGCAATTACCTATAATATTTATGCAATATTTTTTTTGCATAATAAAAATTATGCAAAAAAAATAATTAAAAAGCAAACAAACAAGAAAAGCGCACTGTCACTACTTCGCGAGTGAGATTCAAACCTGCGACATCTAAAGAAAGCGGCCGCTCGCCCACTGCGCCAAACAGAGCTACTTGTGTACCTCTAAAATGTTGAACGCTTACTGAACGACGGTGTTAGATTTTTTCGTTACGGAATTTCTTGATTCGGTCGCCGCGCTCAAACTGTCCTAGTTCAAAGCCCGCAATAAGAGCTATGCAATAGCTTAAAAATTGGTTGTCTGTAAAGTCGGTTGACGGACGATAGTTTTAGGTGATAACGTCATAAAGAAACAAGTCACAAGCCAACGCTTGGGCCAATCGTGCCTCTTTATGCTTGTTCCGCGCTCTCGCTTGCACGCTCAGGCTCAGGCGGAACGTGACACTTTTTCGTGCGTGCAGCCGGTGTTCATCGATTTATAAGACGTTATCACGTCAAATAAAAATTAGATTCAGTTGATGAAAAAATCATGCTCAAAATCGGTTCAGAAATCTTAATTTTGTTACGGATGACGGAACTCAATAAGAATTCATGTTGATTTCTGAAAAACGTAAGCCATTTATTTTAGGCAGTCCGGAAGACTAGATTTGGTAAATATTAATTGGTTAATTTTTTATACTTAATTAAAAATGTACTTGATCCCTAGAGGCCTAGACACATCTGTGCTGCCCTGCGATTATCTTATGTTATTCCATTGATCGTAATAGTACTCGATGACATTAGCGACAAAGTTAAATAAACCATAACAGCATTGAATTAGAGCTCAATTTCGTGTACGCATTCTTATACGTTTACGTATGTACGATACGCTCCATAACGCTCCATGTTAAAATCGGTTGTACTGAATTTGTGACTTTAAATCAATACAATCAAGGATTATTTTATTTCGACGCTAATGTCATCGAATACGAATACGATCAATGGAATAACTTTTAGACAATTGGTACCCAGATGTGTGTGTATTGTTTTGAGAACGTCGAGATCCTTATGGTTGATTATACGGGTCTGCCCGCGAAATTCAAATTTAATTTGGTTTTTCGCAATCTGTAAACTAATACAACAAAGTAGGCTTATGGCATTGCGACGAAAGTATAATCTTCACAGGTTTATATAAAAATCTTTACTTGAAAGTGTCCAGTTTAAGAAATTCGTCAGAATATCGACTAATTTTTGAGTAACACACGTCCAACGCGATATTCTGACTAATTTCTTAAACGGGACACTTTCAAATAAGATTTTTGTATACCTAAACCTGTGAAGATGATACTGCCATCGTCGCAATTAGAATGCCACAAGCCTACTTTGTCGTATTAGTTTACAAATTGCGAAAAACCAAATTAAATTTGAATTTCGCGGGCAGACCCGTATAATCAACCTTAAACGACACCCCACAGTTATAATAACACAAACAATCGAAGTACAGCGAGGATATCCGTTCGCCTATGTGACATTGTTATCTTGCGCTCTTTGACCTACCCTCATTCATCTGACCCTGGTAGGTATACAGCTACTACTCAGTAAAGTACCAGCTTGCTGCATTGGATTCGGTGGATAGACGCGCCAGAAGACTCATTGGCGACGAATCGCTAATTAACTCCAAACTTCAAAGTCTGGAACATCGGTGCAAGGTTGCCTGTCTGTCGGTATTCTACAGGATATATATTTCGGCGAGTGTGCTCAAGAACTATTCGAATTAGTTCCTCCATCACCCTTCTACCATCGAACCGCAAGGCATCGCTCGAATCTGCACCGCTACGAAATTCCCCGATCCCGCACTAAGCGCTTCGCTTCCTCGTTCCTAATACGCACCGCTAAAATTTGGAATGCCCTTCCGGCTTCCGTTTTTCCGAATGACTATAACTTGGGTACCTTTAAATCAAGAGTGAATAGGCATCTTCAAGGTCGAAGACAAGGGTCTGCCCGCGAAATTCAAATTTAATTTGGTTTTTCGCAATTTGTAAACTAATGCGACAAAGTAGGCTTATGGCCTTCTAAAGTTCGACCGTTCAGAAAATGCGTTCCTGACACCTGTCAGTTAGTCACGACAACTGTCACAAAATTATAACATTAATTGATTATTGATATAATAATGTTGTTTTAATGCTCATCAATTGTTAAAACGGTAAACAACCAGCAATAATATTTTTATCGTAACTGCAGCGCCATTACAAAGTTACGTCGTCAGTTCAATCGCGACGTGTCAGGAACGCATTCTCTGAACGGCCGTAGTATAATTGCGCCAGTGGAATTATCATCTTCACAGGTTTACATAAAAATCTTTACTTGAAAGTGACCAGTTTAAGAAATTAATCAAAATACTGAGTTGGACGTGAGTTACTCACAAATTAGTCGATATTTTGATTAATTTCTTAAACTAGACACTTTCAAGTAAAGATTTTTATGTAAACCTGTGAAGATGATACCTACTGCCATTGTCGCAATTAGAATGCCATAAGACTACTTTGTCGTATTAGTTTACAAATTGCGAAAAACCAAATTAAATTTGAATTTCGCGGCCAGAACCGTGTCTTCAACCTTAAGTTTTGAAATTCACACAAAAACGCTCGCTGGTGTCATGGCGTCGATACTCAGAGTAAATATTAATACTTACTCTGAGCGTCGATATGACACGCCATGTTCGTGGTTTCGTGACGTCACCTCTATGTTTTTCATAGTAGGTAGTTTGTCAAAGTTTGAAGATAGATGTGACGTATCGCTCTGATTGGTGTTCAATCCAATATGGCGGATTGCTGTATTATATAGCTTTATTTTATAAAAACAAAAATATATCTCGAAATCCTACTAATATTATAAAGGCGAAAGTTTGTGTGTATGTTAGTTCCTCTTTCACGCAAAAACTAATGGATGGATTTGGCTGAAATTTAGAATGGAGATAGATTATACCCTGGAATAACTCATAGGCTACAAATTATCCCGGAAAAATCCAAGGTACCCGCGGGATTTTGAAAAACCACCGATAGATGGCGCTGATCATCAACTATGCTAATCCAAAAAACCACGTCAATCTGTAACTCCGTTGGCGCATAATTGCAAGATTAATTAATTGTTCATTATTTTAAGATTCTATTATAAAATACTTAAGACGAGACTTATTTTATTATTCTTTAATATTTTTTGTTTTTAGGGTTCCGAAGTTTCGCCATGTCCGTCTGTCTGTCCGTCCGCGGTTTAGCTCAAAGACTATTTGTACCTGGACCTGGAGGGTGACATAGGCTACTTTTTATCCCGGAAAATTAAAGAGTTCCTGAGGGATTTGAAAAACTAATTCCACGCGGACGAAGTCGCGGGCATCAGCTAGTAGAAAAATAATTATCTAATACGTTTTTTATAAACCATGAATCCTATTTCAACAGATAAATTCATAATTTCTTTGATTCTTGGATACTTTTATCATGCCTATTAGTGCAACTGCAACGGGTGAGGATCGAACCTGCGACCTTTCAGTTTTCAGTCCGCACCGTTATCCCTTGAGCTATTGAGGCATTGATGTAACATTCCTTACATCAATTTATTGAGGCCACTACTGTTGCAGCTGTGGATTGTCTAAAATTGATTGCTACATTGTGACAATCAAAATCATCTCTGATTGGCCGAGCCCACCTCACTATTGGCTAAAATATATTGCTGTAGCAGAAACGCCATAAAAAATAATAATAATAATGATTTATTTGCCACAAAAGAATGTATAGTCGACGTCAAAAGTCCATACATAGCTTAAAGGCTAAAATAGGAACAATAAACGTAATGCGGCCCTGGCAGCTAAACTGAGTTTATATACTCGTATGATAGCTGCCAGTGCTTTTCCCGATATAGTCAAGCATACAAACATTCGTAGGTCTAATATAAAAAGCATTCATAATAATAAATAAATTCAGCCAAACCACAATGCTCTCAAAAAATGCGAGTTTATTGCCAGCTCTTTTCAGCAGAATGTGCTTCACGAACCGATGGTAGAGTCTTGACGTGTCAAAAGAGCCACAGGTTGTCCTACAGGAAATAATAAAATATAGAAAAACAAGCTGATACTCGCGACTTCGTCCGCGTGGATTGAGTTTTTAAATTCCCTCGGGAACTCTTTGATTTTCCGGGATAAAAAGTAGCCTATGTCACATCTCCAGGTCCTCAAAAAACCCATGCAAACAATCAGGTCATTCCGTTGCTCTGTTGCGGCGTGATTGAAGGACAAACCAACAAACAAACACACTTTCGCATTTATAATAGGTATTAGTAAGGATTAGTAGGATAAGTATAGTCTATTTGGGTTAAGACTATCTGGCAATCTAACATTGTATCATTTAACATTATCTAACATTGTAACATTATATCATTTATACAGTTCGAGATTTAGGTTGCTAGGCAACCTAAAGCTCGAACTGTATAAATGATTGTCTTGTAATTAACATAATTATTTTAATTTGCAATAACAAAATATTGATGTCAATAATTAAGATAAAAACTATCCTATCTTTTTCGAGTTTATCGCGAACATACATCGTGACACGAGATTTTTATATTTAATGTATTTATAGATTTTGTGTAGAAATAAATCGTGCCAACCACCAAATCACCAAAGTCTGGTAGAGGTACCAATTAATGCCTAGTGTGTTTAAAACGACTTGCATTTTTTCAGGCAATTAATTTATTAATCAGTCGTAAGGTGGAAAGTCTTCATAATATTTCAATGTTATTATATCCACAATCGCGAATGACCGCTCTTGACATAAGTCTTACATTTAACATCATCACCTTGGTGTATTGTATTATTAAACTCGATCGTGCCGTATCAAGGAGAAAAGGCCAGTTTATTTTTAGTACATCTCATTTTTATATTATGACTAGCTTTTGACCACGCCTTCGCTCACGTTAAGTTCGATGTTTCAAACCCCTATTTTACCTTTTTGGCTATCACTACCATAGTCCACCACGCTGGCCCAATGCGAATTGGTGGACTTCACACACCTTCATACATTATGAAGAACAGCTCTCAGATGTGCAGGTTTCCTCACGATGTTTTCCTTCACCGCTGAAGCAAGTGATAGTTAATTGACTAAACGCACTTGACTCCGAAAAGTCAGAGGTGCGTACCCGGGATCGAACCTGCGACCCCCCGAATAGGAGACCACAGTCCTAACCACTAGGCTATCACTGCTTACACTACATACTACAACTTTGTAATTATGTTTCACGAACCAAGCACGCCTTTGATTTATTGATATTACTCATAAAGTATAGTTATTAGGGTTCCGTACCAAAATGGTAAAAATGGAACCCTTATGGTGAGACTTTCTCCGTCCGTCCGTCCGTCTGTCACAGTCGATTATTTCAGTAACTATTAAAGCTATCGACATGAAATTTGGCATAGTTGTGTATAATAGTGGCCCAACATCATTGGAATAAAGAAAAATCTAAAATTATTTTTAGTTTTATTAAAAAAGGGGGAAAATCGGGGGTTTGAAATTTTAAAGTAAAATAACTATACCGAGTGGGGTATCATATGAAAGGCCTTTACTTGTGCATTCTAATACAGTTTTTTATTTATTTCTATATGTAATAGTTTTTGAGTAATCGGCCAAAATGTCGAAAAAAATACCGTTTCCCCCCCTTATCTCCGAAGTTTACCAATCGAAAAATCTGAAATAATTATGGTCAATAGAGGTTTATGTATATTTTACAGGAAAAATAAAAGCGACGCGAAAATTGTTTTAGTTTGATTAAAAAAGGGGGAAAATCGGGGGTTTGAAATTTCAAATTAAGATAACTATACTGAGTGGGTTATCGTATGAAAGGCCTTTACTTGTGCATTCTAAAACAGTTTTTTATTTATTTCTATATATAATAATTTTTGATTAATCGGCCAAAATGTCGAAAAAAATACCATTCCCCCCCCCCCCCCCTTATCTCCGAAGTTTACCAATCGAAAAATCTGAAATAATTATGGTCAATAGAAGTTTATGTATATTTTACAGGAAAAATAAAATCAACGCGAAAATTATTTTAGTTTAGTTAAAAAAGGGGGAAAATCAGGGGTTTGTAATTTCAAAGTAAGATAATTATACCGAGTGGGGTATCATATGAAAGGCCTTTACTTGTGCATTCTAAAACAGTTTTTTATTTATTTCTATATGTAATAGTTTTTGAGTAATCGGCCAAAATGTCGAAAAAAATACCGTTTCCCCCCCTTATCTCCGAAGTTTACCAATCGAAAAATCTGAAATAATTATGGTCAATAGAGGTTTATGTATATTTTACAGGAAAAATAAAAGCGACGCGAAAATTGTTTTAGTTTGATTAAAAAAGGGGGAAAATCGGGGGTTTGAAATTTCAAATTAAGATAACTATACTGAGTGGGTTATCGTATGAAAGGCCTTTACTTGTGCATTCTAAAACAGTTTTTTATTTATTTCTATATATAATAATTTTTGATTAATCGGCCAAAATGTCGAAAAAAATACCATTCCCCCCCCCCTTATCTCCGAAGTTTACCAATCGAAAAATCTGAAATAATTATGGTCAATAGAAGTTTATGTATATTTTACAGGAAAAATAAAATCAACGCGAAAATTATTTTAGTTTAGTTAAAAAAGGGGGAAAATCAGGGGTTTGTAATTTCAAAGTAAGATAATTATACCGAGTGGGGTATCATATGAAAGGCCTTTACTTGTGCATTCTAAAACAGTTTTTTATTTATTTCTATATATAATAGTTTTTGAGTAATCGGCCAAAATGTCGAAAAAAATACCGTCCCCCCCCCCCCCCTTATCTCCGAAGTTTACCAATCGAAAAATCTGAAATAATTATGGTCAATAGAGGTTTAACCTCTACAAACAAAGTTAACGATAAATAAGCAAATTAATATAATATTATCGTTTTACTTTTACTTTTGGAGTACGGAACCCTCGGTGCGCGAGTCCGACTCGCACTTGGCCGGCTTTTTTTTTATAATACGCTACTAATAATACTTACTATAATTTATTCATAGAACTCGGAAAGGTAAAATCGTTACTTTAACATATATAAATCAGCAAGAAGAATGTCTAATAATTGTTTAAAAAAATGAAAACGCGTATGTTTGTTGGTTTGTTCTTCAATCACGCAGCAACTGATCGACGTGATTTTTTGAATAGGTATGGTTGAGGGGCTGGAGAGTGACATTAGACGTGCGCATGATTTTTGAACAGCAGTGATAGTCTAATGCCTATAATGAATAGGACTGATAATCTCCTATTCGGAGGGTCATAGGTTCACACCTCTGACTTTTCGGAGCTAAGTATGTGCGATAAGCGATAAATATATCACATGCTTCAACCGTGAAAGAAAACATCGTGAAGAAACCTGCACGCCTGAGAGTTCTCCATAATGTTCTCGAAGGTGTGTGAAGTCCGCCAATTCGCATTGGGCCAGTGTGGTGAACTATGGCCTATAACCCTTCTCAGGAGACCTGCGCTCAGTAGTGAGGCGTCGCTTTGAAGGGTTGTTAATGAAGATGATTTTTAAACCCTTATATGTATAACTCCAATAGGAAGAAGCCTACCGGGGGCTAAACTAACTAACACAACCATTTCTCAGGATCTTTCAAAATTGCCCGGGATAGGATAAACAAAATTGCCCCCATTTCTCATTGAAGATATTTATATCCCGGAGAACAGTAGTTTTTTAACAAAAACCGCTGGCCGATTCTATAAAAGCCATAAACATAGTATAGTATTACCGTAAGGTAAAATCTGCATCGTTATTTGCTGCATAGTTTAATAATTTAATATAAAAAAATATTTTTAAAAAACCGACTTCGCCCGCGCCAGTACAAAGTATATACTTTATTGTTGACTAGCTGATGCCCGCGACTTCGTCCGCGTGGATTTAGTTTTTAAAATCCCTCGTCAACACTTTGATTTTCCGGGATAAAAAGTAGCGTATGTCCTCAACTATAGTACCCATGCAAAAAATCACGTCGATCCGTGGCTCTGTTGTGGCGTGATTGAAGGACAAACCAACAAACAAACACACTTTCGCATTTATAATATTAGTATGATTATAATATTAAATTGCATAGGAAAACACTGTAGCATTAAGTCCATACGATGTATTACATCCATACCTACTATGTAGTATGTAGGTATAATGATGGTTTGGCAAAATCTGACGCCTTTGGAGTAGTTTGACTTTGACAAAATAGGGCTATCCACGATGGCTATATACGATAAAGTACGCTTGCCAGCTTAAGATGAGCCATTCATTCAAATTATCTTGTAGATTCCGGGGTTCAAGTTATTTGGACCTTATACTGAAGATCGTGATGTCTATAATTTCTGAACTACGAAATTGACGACCTTGAAATAATTACAGGACAATCTCTAAAGAACCTGCTTTCTAACAAAAAAAGAATGGATTAAATCGGAATACGCCTTAATGAATTACAGCGAAATACACATTTTGACTTTCATCCCCTCTCCCAAGGGAACCGTGCTGAATTTCGGGATAAAAAGTATCCTATATTATACCTCGTTGTATTAACTTGAATCGTGCCAAGTTTCATTTAAATCCGTCTAGTAGTTTCGGCGTGATGCGCGGCCAAGATACAGACAGACAGACAGACAGACAGACAGACAAAAATTAAAAAAAAATTGTTTTGGCTTCAGTATCGATTATAGAGTGCCCTCAAACAAAAATTTTCAAAATATCTTCAATGTACAGAATTGGACCTGTTACAGTTTTATTATATTATAGATATTTTAAAAATGTGAGAGTGAGTGAGACTGAGCTGTCAAAAGTAAAATAAACGGTCGGACAGGGTATAAAATTGATTAATATTTCCTCTCCCCTTCAAATAAGGGGAAAGCCTGTGGTAGGAGTGGGTACGACAATAGTGCAACGGGTGGGGTTCGAACCTGCGACCTTTCAGTTTTCAGGCCGCAGTCCGTACCTTTAACCGTTGGGCAGTTGAGATATTTCAAGTGTGGTGATTAGGTGACTTTATCACGTTCTTTCTGCAACAATGCAATTCAGCCAATAGGGAGTGAGTATCGGCCAATGTGGGTACCAATTGTCTAAAAGTTATTCCATTGATCGTATTCGTATTCGATGACATAAGCGTCAAAGTAAAATAGTCCTTGATTGTATTGATTTGGAGTCACAAATTCAGTACAACCGATTTTAACATGGAGCGTTATGGAGCGTTCATAAATACGTAAACGTATAAAAATGCCTACACGACATTGAGCTCTAATTCAATCCTGTTATGGTTTATTTTACTTTGACGCTAATGTCATCGAATACGAATACGATCAATGGAATAATTTTAGACAATCACACCTCTGAGGTGCAATTGTCTAAAGTAAAATAAACCATAACAGCATTAAATTAGAGCTCAATCTCGTGAAGGCATTCTTATACGTTTACGTATGTACCATACGCTCCATAACGCTCCATGTTAAAATCGGTTGTACTGAATTTGTGACTTTACGATCCCTCAAATATGGTTGAGCGAAGCAATGGCTGGGTCATGCGCCATGCTCATGAACGGGTGCCACCTGCGGGAATGGGGCTGCTTTCTGTCTGCCCGTCTTAACATGTGTTGAATTATAATTAGTTATAATTAGGTAAGTATGCTTTTGTGGAACTTCCCCCACATTCTGCATAAGTACATAGCATAATATCTATTATATTGTAAACTTGTTTTGAAAAGAGCAACTGCCGAGTTTCTTGCTGGTTCTTCTCGGCAGGAAAGGCATTCCGAACCAGTGGTAGACTCATCAACGATTCAAAATCACTTTTTGAATAAAAAACATTAATTCTATTCTATTCTATAAATCAATACAATGAAGGATTATTTTACGTTGACGCTAATGTCGTCGAATACGAATACGATCAATGGAATAACTTTTAGACAATTGGTACCCAGAGGCGATTGCATTCGTCACACTGTGTCAATAATTTTTAGAAAATCACACAGTCGAGTTCTAGTAGGACGAAGTCGCGGACAAACGCTAGTTTTCAAATATTAATATTAATTTATTCATAGACCTCGAATTGGTTATACCCAAAATTAACTATAAAATACTCTATCGGCTCAAAAGGGCTTGCCGCTTGTACCCGGAACGGTAAAATACAATCAATGTAATAATAAATAGCTAAAGTGCGCGTCAGAGCGCGTCTAAGGTAGGGTTCCGTAGTTATGATTGTAGCGAAACTTCTTCCTCACCCGATAGACATGCACAGCTGTACGTAGGGTTTGGGGTTTTTACTTGACTACGGAAAAGCCAAAATGAAATAAATACAAGAGCGTTTTTATGCGGCATTTAGATGCCACATAAAAAAAACTTAAAATAAATAAGTAAATAACAAACAACCTTATCGCAAAAGCTATTTCTGCGATAGCAGGTAACCACTTCTGAGAGAAAGGGTTAAAACACCGACATATATTGTACCTACTAGGTACAATATATGTCGGTGGGTTAAAAGTACGAGTCTATCTATGTGTGTATGTATGTATGTTTGTATTAACGTTTTTTCACAACTAAAACATAATCACTAAAAGAAATATGAAAATCCAAAAACCTGCAAAGACCCGTTTTTACCGCCATGTTCAGACAAATTTGATAAGTTTTTAACAAAAAAAGAAAATAATAGAAGCATAGATATACTTTTCCTCTAAATTTTGATAAAAGAATTTTTGGAGTTTACTCCTTAAGAATCGATTTTAGCAGCCCGGTATGAGAAAAGTCCGAGCACTAAAATCCATTTATCAATGACCTTGTTACGTTTTTCACAACGTTTAAATTTCTACCCTAACGTTGAGTAAATAAGGTTGGTTTTCGCTTGAGTTGTCGAATGCCCGTGTCACGTTTTTCACAACGATGCAAATTTCTACCCTAACGTTTTTACTAACTATAAACTATAAACTATATAACTATAAACTATATATGTACTCAGTACAACACCCGTGGCTATTCAAATAGTTTACACATAAGCCGAAAGATGGCGCTGATATACATGTGAACGAAAGCCAACCTTGTTTACTCAACGTTAGGGGTGGAGATTTGCATCGTTGTGAAAGGCGTAGCGCGGCCATTCGACAACTCAAGCGAAGACCAACCTTATTTACTCAACGTTAGGGTAGAAATTTCAACGTTGAGTATGAAGTAAACTCCAGTTGCGCGTCGTGCTGACACACACAAATTTTTTTGAGATCTGTCCAGTTTTGAAGAAGGAAACAGCAGAAACGTCTTTTGGTCAAGGTTTTTGTAGGTAAAATCAGCCTGGGCTGCAGTCCTCCCTTTCGTACTTAACGGGGCCAGGTGGGAGGTAGGTGCGACGGCAATAGTTTCATCAAATACCTATTTTTCAAATTCCTTCGGACTAGAGTTCCCTACGGAACCCTAAAAAATATAATTGAGTAACGCCACCTACCATTGACCTACCGAGAATTTATAGTAAAAATTTACATAAGTTAAGCCGCGCGCGCATCGTATTTTTTTTTTAGAAAAGTTGGTAACGTATTAATCTGTTAAATCTGTTATTAGGTCCAGAATACACGTACGTCGGCTTTTACCTTCCTACATACCTTATACGAAAATTCATTTACCGTTTAGCCGCCGAATTAACATAATAATATTATAGGTTAACCAGCTGACCCAGCGAACTACGTACCGCTAACAAAAATATTTAGTGATTGGTCACCCTTATCATTTAGGGGTATGAAAAATAGATGTTGGCCGATTCTCAGACCTACCCGATATGCACACAAAATTTCATAAAAATCGGTCCACCCGTTTCGGAGGAGTAAGGTAACTAACATTGTGACACGAGAATTTTATATATTAGACTAGCTGACCCAGCGAACTTCGTACCACCAACAAAAATATTTAGTGGTTAGTCACCCTAATCATTTAAGGGTATGAAAAATAGATTATGGCCGATTCTCAGACCTACCCGATATGCACACAAAATTTCATAAAAATCGGTCCAGCCGTTTCGGAGGAGTAAGGTAACTAACATTGTGACACGAGAATTTTATATATTAGACTAGCTGACCCAGCGAACTTCGTACCACCAACAAAAATATTTAGTGGTTGGTCACCCTAATCATTTAAGGGTATGAAAAATAGATTTTGGCCGATTCTCAAACCTACCCGACATGCACACAAAATTTCATAAAAATCGGTCCAGCCGTTTCGGAGGAGTAAGGTAACTAACATTGTGACACGAGAATTTTATACATATTAGACTAGCTGACCCAGCGAACTTCGTACCGCCAACAAAAATATTTAGTGGTTGGTTACCCTTATCATTTAAGGGTATGAAAAATAGATGTTGGCCGATTCTCAGACCTACCCGATATGCACACAAAATTTCATAAAAATAAAAAGTAAGGTAACTATCATTGTGACAGGAGAATTTTATATATTAGACTAGCTGATGCCCGCGCCTTCGTCCGCATGGATTTACTTTTTAAAAATCCCGCGGGAACTCTTTCATTATCCGAGATAAAAAGTAGCTCTCCCGGTCTGAGGAACCACTACTACATCCATTACTATACCCATGCAAAAAATCGCATCAATCCGCTGTTCTGTTGCGACGTGATTGAAGGACAAACCAACAAACAAACACACTTTCGCATTTATAATATCAGTAATGCTTTATTATAACACTTTTTATAATTGTCAAATTTTTTACCATACTTAACCAAAGACAAAATTACCTTTAGCTGTCATTTATTTACGTTTTGTTATTCCACTGTCATTTGGGTTTTGTTATTCCATGTCAGATGCGTTTTTGTTATACCACGTTTTATAGTGACTTGACGGAAACGCGGTCGAACGGGATAAAAAGTATCCTATGTCCGTCTCCTGGTTCTAAGCTACCTCCCCACCAATTTTCAGCCAGATCGCTTCATCCGTTCTTGAGTTATAAATAGTGTAACTATCACCACTTTCTTTTATATATATAAGATTATTCGGCGCGTATTTTTTTAAATTATTTTTGTCGATATTACTCCATGACTCCGTCAAATCTGGGAGCGACTTCAAAAATTATTTTTCATTACTCATACACGGAAAGTAGGTCTGAAGTTGCCTGAGAAGCGGGTTGAAAGTAATACTTTTCAGCCCTAGGGAGAATCGTTTTCAACTGACAGCTGTCAAATAATAAAAAAAAACTAGTTGTCACATTTTTATTGGAGTTCAAATGAAACACGACATACCCGAGTGCATCCATAGACAAGAAGAAAGATAGACTTTATTCATAAAGTAAAGACAACTGATTCATAGACATTCATAGACAATCATAGACAATACTTGACTATTAAAAAGCTAAATGCATAGCCCGCCGGCTAGGCCAAAGAAAAAAAAAGGCGGGAAAGTGGCAAGCGGCAATCCGATCTTCATTTGTTTTTCGAGTTGTAGAGTTTTGTTTAGGCTTCTGTTTAACAGTGATTTTTATTGACACAATGAGTTCATCTGATTCAGATATGGATTTAACGCCTGATTTTGTGAGAGAAGAGGCTCAAGCAGTAGTGGAAAACCTTTTACCACCTAAATCAAAACAAAGATACCTAAAATCATACGACGATTTTATGAAATGGCGCGCTGAAAAAAAAGTGAAATCGTTATCAGAAAACGTTTTGCTAATATATTTCAACGAATTATCAAAGACTTATAAACCTTCAACATTATGGAGCGTGTATTCTATGTTAAAGACAACATTAAGTACTAAACACAACGTCCATTTAAAGGATTTTGAGAGACTCACATCATTTCTCAAAAGACAGTCTGATGGGTTTAAATCGAAAAAATCCAAAGTTTTCACTTCTCAAGAGGTAGAAACCTTCTTAAACAAAGCGCCTGATGAAATATACCTAGTAATGAAGGTAAGTTAATCTTTTTATTGTTTACGCACATAAGTAATTTGTATCAAATTGTAACTTTCTATACATATTTTATTTATCTCGTCTCAACCCCTTTTTATGTCCCACTGCTGGGCACGGGTCGACTCCTCTCAGAATGAGAGGGATTTGGCCATAGCCCACCACGCTGGCCAAGTGCGGGTTGGTGGGCTTCGCACACCCTTAAGAACACTTATGTGAACTCTCAGGCATGCAGGTTTCCTCACGATGTTTTCCTTCACCGCTAAGCAAGTAATATTTGAGTTTTCGAAAACGCACATAACTTCGAAAAGTCAGAGGTGCGTGCCCGGGATTCGAACCCGTGACCTCCTGATGAGACGCAGAGGACTGAACCACTAGGCTATCACTGCTCTCATATATTTATACATCTATTAGAGAAATATTTTTTTTTGCAGGTAGTGTTAATATTGGCAATAAGTGGCGCTTGCAGAAGTATCGAGCTAGTAAATATGAAGGTTGATGACATTGAAAAACAAGGTGATATAATATTGGTGAATTTACGTGGCACTAAAACCAAAGTTGACCGAACCTTCGTGATTAAAAAAGAATTTGTAAATATAATAGAAAAAATTTCCGCAAAATTTCTAGTGTCTCTCTGCCAGCTTTTCTTTCCTCTGCTTATAGTACACACACTCTCTTTGAAAAAATTATATCCCAGTCTTTGGGATCAATTGAGGTGTCGTACTTGGCAGAGGCAAGAAATGGTTGGTCAGCGATTAGCCCAAATCAATTGCCGGTTTCTCTTCCTTCCCAGAGACAGTGGGATGACATTATTTGTAAAAAAACTTTTGACGCAATGTTAATGCAAGCAAATTCCAAAGACCGTGCTCGTCTTCTCGCTGTCTCTGCGAAAGAATCCGGACACTGGCTCCATGCTATCCCTTCTGCTAATCTGGGCACTCTTTTAAACCACGCCACTCTTGCAGTGGTAGTTGGTCTTAGGCTTGGCGCCAAAATAACCCAGCCTCACCGTTGCCACTGCGGTGACCACGTCGACGCTTACGGTCATCACGGGCTCTCCTGTTCGAAGAGCGCTGGTCGTTTCTCCCGCCACAATGCCCTCAACGACATCATCCGCAGGTCTCTTGCTACTGCTCACGTGCCAGCTGTATTAGAACCTATTGGTTTGGCACGTAGTGATGGCAAGAGACCTGATGGTATGACGCTTGTTCCTTGGAGGACAGGGAGGTCGCTTGTGTGGGATGCCACCTGTGTAGATACTCTAGCTGCTTCCCACATCCATGCGACCTCCTCTGTGGCGGGTGCAGCGGCTACTAGCGCCGAACAGGCTAAGAGGCGCAAATATGAGAAACTTGACAGTGGTTTCATATTTGCGCCTTTTGGTGTAGAGACCCTGGGGCCGTGGGGCCCGGAGGCTCGCGCACTTTTTTTAGAGATATCAAAAAAGGTGATCGAGTCTACCGGGGATCCAAGAGCTGGCAGCTACCTTGGCCAAAGGATTAGCCTGGCCATCCAAAGAGGTAATGCTGCCAGCATCTTGGGTACTATGCCACACTGCGGTGACTTGGATGGGGTTTTAGATTTTAATTAGTTTTTATTTTAGTTTTAAATTACACTTGCAAATGAATCTTATAAAAAGGGTAATAGAAAAATACCAAAAGTATATATAAGTGGTATAGAAACAAACCGTTTTTTCATAAACTATCATAAAGGGAAGTGTCTTCGGCAAGTAATTGGCAAAAACAAGATGTCGAGTATTCCTAAAGAGATAGCCACATACCTTAATTTGCCAAACTCACATCTATATTCGGGTCACTGTTTTCGCAGAACATCGGCAACTTTGCTAGCCGATTCTGGTGCCGATTTAACTGTCATTAAAAGACATGGAGGTTGGAAGTCGAGTAAAGTAGCTGAAGGCTACATAGAAGAGTCAGTGGAAAATAAAACTAAGATATCACACATAGTAACAAAAATGATAAATCTGCACTCCACTGATACCCCACAGCCCAGCACTTCAAAAGATTATCAGGTGGAATCCAACAATATAACTGTAACAGCTGAAGAAAAGACACCAATACCAATGTCGCCAACATTCACCCAAGAATCCCTGGATACTGTAGAAACTCAATTTTCCCAGAAAATATCAAATATCAATATACCCGGCAAAAACCTTTCACTAACTATTACTAATTGTTCTAATTTTAACATAAACTTTAAATAAATATCTCACCAAAGTTGTTGATTTATGTAAAATAAAGTTCACTCAATTTTCTTTAGCTAATTTCTATTTTTATTTTGACTTTCCTTATATTCGTAATGAAAAGCACAGTGTTTACCTCGGGATAAAGACTTATTTACAATCGAACTATAGGCCCCCTCGCTACGCTCGGGCGCCAAACCCCGTCTCGGGACTAAATAAGTTACTTTCATCCCTAAGGTAACAATGTACTATGAAAGGACATATATTATCGAAAGATTGGTCCAGTTTAAATGTGATAGTTAAATATATTCCCTCGGGGACTTTTTTGTGGAGAATAATGAGTACCTACTTTAATCATGTAGTAGGTACATCATTTTTATGTATCATCAATAGTTTTCTCAGCACACGCCAAATAATGCATTTTATGGGCAAAATTTTTCTAATTTGGGTTACATTATTGCAATTTTCTTAAAGATCTCTATTTTTTTGACAATAAAATATAACCTATGTTGCTTCCTGATAACTTAGCTTTCTATTGGTGAAAAAATGGTTAAAATCGGTCCAGTAGTTACGGAGCCTATTCGGTACAAACAAACAAACAAATCTTTCCTCTTTATAATATTAAGTATAGAATAAACTAATTTGTAGAGGCGTTTGAATCCGGTTTTTTAAAAAGAATTTTTATATAATAATTATTATTAGGTATCTAGCGAATTTTTTACGTGGCATCTCGTATTTAACCATGGAACTATTTTAATAACATCGTTGATTTTAACTATGAAATATACAATGTTGAGTGCATATAGGTAAGTATTCATAGGTTGAGTGACTATTTATAATAATATTATTATTTTAATGAATGCATAGGAATCAGGCAATCGAGCGGTTAATCTTTAAACTAAAATAATAATATTGGAAGAGGTCAACAAACTTAAATAATGACTTAATTATCGTTAAAGAGGCGACATTTTCACCTCTGCAAGCAATTTATAAATTAAAGCAAATAATTATGTGAATGTCAGAGTAAGTAAATAAAAAATATTAGTGTTAAAAAAGTGCATTGATAAAATAATAAATACTAGCTGATGCCCGCGACTTCGTCTGCGTGTATTTAGTTTTTATAATCCCTCGGGAACTCTTTGTGTTTTTTTGATAAAAAGTAGCCTATGTTACTCTCCAGGTCCTCAGCTATACACAGCAAAAAATCACGTCGATCCGTAGCTCTGTTGCGGCGTGATTGAAGGACAAACCAACAAACAAACACACTTTCGCATTTATAATATTAGTATGATAAAAGCCTGAGATATTACACAGAAATGTTACAATCTTTTCTTACCAATCGATACTCGTTAGAGGTCCACTGCTAGACAAAGTTCTCTTGCATGAACCTTCACAGGTCTTGGTCTTGTGGCGTCTGTATCCAGCGGCACTCTGCGACTATTCTTAGTAGGTTCATTTAGTGGGGGGTCTGCCAACACTGCGCTTCCCGGTGCGGGGTCGCCACTCCAGCACCTTGGGACCCCAGCGACCATCAGCTCTTCGAACTATGTGCCCTGCCCATTGCCACTTCAGTTTCGCGGCTCGCTGAGCTATGTTTTTTTAGGGTTCCGTACTAAAATGGTAAAAATGGAACTCTTATGGTGAGACTTTCTCCGTCCGTCCGTCCGTCCGTCTGTCACAGTCGATTATTTCAGTAACTATTAAAGCTATCGACATGAAATTTGGCATAGTTGTGTATAATAGTGGCCCAACATCATTGGAATAAAGAAAAATCGAAAATTATTTTTAGTTTTATTAAAAAAGGGGGAAAACCGGGGGTTTGAAATTTCAAAGTAAAATAATTATACCGAGTGGGGTATCATATGAAAGGCCTTTACTTGTGCATTCTAAAACAGTTTTTTATTTATTTCTATATATAAAAGTTTTTGATTAATCGGCCAAAATGTCGAAAAACATAACGTTCCCCCCCCCCTTATCTCCGAAGTTTACCAATCGAAAAATCTGAAATAATTATGGTCAATAGAAGTTTATGTATATTTTACAGGAAAAATAAAAGCAACGCGAAAATTATTTTAGTTTGATTAAAAAAGGGAGAAAATCGGGGGTTTGAAATTTCAAAGTAAGATAACTATACCGAGTGGGGTATCATATGAAAGGCCTTTACTTGTGCATTCTAAAACAGTTCTTTATTTATTTCTATACGTAATAGTTTTTGAATAATCGGCCAAAATGTCGAAAAAAATACCGTTCCCCCCCTTATCTCCGAAGTTTACCAATCGAAAAATCTGAAATAATTATGATCAATAGAAGTTTATGTATATTTTACAGGAAAAATAAAACCAACGCTCTAACTAGCATAGTTTTTTTTATATTAACAATAAACCTCTACAAACAAAGTTAACGATAAATAAGCAAATTAATATAATATTATCGTTTTACTTTTACTTTTGGAGTACGGAACCCTCGGTGCGCGAGTCCGACTCGCCCTTGGCCGGCTTTTTTTATTTCATGGCAAGATAGTCCTTGACCGCGATCTCATCCGATGGTAAGTGACGAATGACGATGCAGTCCAAGATGGTAGCGGGCTAACTAGGTAGGGGTATGGCAGTGAACATTCAACCCATACCCCTAATCTGTTTCTACACGCCATCGTGCCGGAACGCTACACCGCTCGGCGGCACGTCTTTGATGGTAGGGTGGTAACTAGCCACGGCCAAAGCCTCCCACCAGACCAGACCAGAGACAATTCAGAAATTATGAATCCCCAAATTGTAAGTACCCGCCGGGAATCAGGACCTCCCAGTTATAAGACCACAGCGCTCACCACTGCGCCAGGGAGGTCGTCATATATCAGCAGGTGTTAGCCTAGTGGTTAGGACTGCGATCTCCTATTCGGGGGTCGCAGGTTCGATCCCGGGTACGCACCTCTGACTTTTCGGAATTATGTGCGTTTAAATGCAATTAAATATCACATGCTAGAAAACATCGCGAGGAAACCTGCACGCCTGAGAGTTCTTCATAATGTTCTTGAAGGTGTGTGAAGTCCACAAATTCGCATTGGGCAAGCGTGGTGGACTATGGCCTGTAACCCTTCTCTGAGAGGAGACCTGCGCTCAGTAGTGAGCCGTTGATGGGTTGATGAATGATGATGTTTATTCCTGCAGCCCCTGCAGGTCACAGCGCTATCAAAATACCTATACGACAAAGGTACCTATCACACAATACACATACCTTTGTCCAGCAGTGGACGTCTATCGGTTGATAAAGACTTATCTTATAAACGCACATAACTCCGAAAGGCGAATAGTTAGCTGGTGCCACTGCCACTAAACTATTTACAGTTTTTGCAATTCACGAAGGCGAGTGAGCTTTACTCGTGGTTACTTCGTATACATGCACATTGCATAAGTGTGCGTGCCTGTCAAAGCCTAGGTGGGAGCGGGCAGGCGCGAGCATTGCGCTCGCTCACACTTATACAGATACGACACACACACAACCTTATGTCAGTTGCCCTCGTGAATTGCAAGAACTATACTGGTCGTGAAACTATTCAAATAAGATTCGGTCATAAACAGGTGAAAGTCAGGGCCTACCAAGTACCATCAGTGATCACTCAGTCACGCGGCCAACACGTGCAAATGTAAATAGTGTTTAGTTAATTAACATACAAGTTAAATATTGAGTTGGTTCAAAACCTGTTCGTGCGCGGAGTTGGTGCTGCGATCGGCAAAAACCTATATCTATAGCTATACTATAGAATGTTTTGCTTCTACCCACTATTTGCTGTATGAGCAATGTAGACATTATGATCTCTACTGCCTATATACTACATTATTATTATACCTACTTATAACAAGTGACGGTGACTTGTCCTGACCGACCGAATTTTTAAAAAGTAGGTACTTCTTTGTTTCAAATCAAGAGCCAAAATCATCATCATCATTATCATTAGCAACCCATCAACGGCTCACTACTGAGCGCAGGTCTCCTCTCAGAGACGGGTTATAGGCCATAGTCCACCATGCTGGCCCAATGCGAATTGGTGGACTTCACACACCTTCGAGAACATTATGAGGAACTCTCAGATGTGCAGGTTTCCTCACGATGTTTTCCTTCACTGTTGAAGCAAGTGATAGTTAATTACTTAAACGCACTTGACTCCGAAAAGTCAGAGGTGCGTACCCGGGATCGAACTTGCGACTCCCCGAATAGAAGACCACAGTCCTAACCGCTAGGCTATCGCTGCTTCAAAGAGCCAAAATACCAAGCTTAAAATGACGCACTTTCATACAAATTTCCTTCCCCTATTTAACCCCTTGGGGGTGGAATTCACAAAATCTGTGAAACACGTAATTCTTTATATTTACTTGATCAAAAGCCAAAATACCAGTTTCACAAACATGAAAAATAACTCGAAAACTAAACGACTGTCATAAAAACAAAATCATTAATTCCCTATATCATGCCTCGGGGGGGGGGGGGGGGGGTAGAATTTTTAAAAACTGTGAAATACGTTATTCTTTGTTTTTATCAAGAGCCAAAATACCAAGTTTTATATATATAACTTGAAAAATAACGGACTTTCATACAAACTTCCACCCTCCATTAAACCCCTTTGGTGGTAGAGCTCAAAAAAAACTGTGAAACACATGGAACTAGGAATTACGACTACGCACGTAGTTCCCAATATTCAATCAAGAATCAAAACACCAAGTTTCATCTATATAACTTGAAAAATGAAACACTGTCATAAAAAATTTCATCCCCTATTTTATGTCTTTGGGGGTAGAATTTCAAAAAATTCTTTCTTAGCCTACATCATAAAAATAACCTATTTCAAGTTTCTAACTTGAATGGTTTAGGCTGTGAGTTGATAGATCAGTCAGTCAGTCAGTCGGTCATCTTTTCCTTTTAAATATTAATATTAGGTAAGAAGGAATACTTATCAATAAATAATAATAGTATTATGTTAAAATGTCAAAAGTACCTATTGTTTTATTTGACATTGTTCTTTTCATAACTTCTTTGTTTGTAGAGAGAGGTCATTTGGTGATCTTTCGTATTCAGAAATACAATCTACGATGTTATATTATTTTTAGGTCTTGTTCTTCTTTACTACACTTTTAAAATAATATTTGTCTGTCTGTTGACCGATCCAAGATGTAGTAGGTAGGTAGATATTTTCTGGTAAAAAAACCATTGTCTATTCATGGAAGCCATTGCATGGGAATTGAATTGAATTGTCTATTATTTGGCTGAATTCCTTACTACGGTAGTAACAGATTTATTATATTTACTACCTACTTTAAATAAGTTCCAAACAAGGTCCAAAGTCCGGATCCGGAGTCCGGAGTAGTCCGGAGTAGGGTCACCAAATGAACGTAATACAAAGTCAAAGTAAATCAAACCAGTTGAACTTAAGGTTGAAGACAAGGGTCTGCCCGCGAAATTCAAATTTAAATTGGTTTTTCGCAATTTGTAAACTAATACGACAAAGTAGGCTTATGGCCTTCTAATTGCGCCAGTGGAATTATCTTCACAGATGATACATCTAAATAACATTAAAATCTTTTTATTTTATTTTATTTTGTTTTATTTGAACCACCAACAGAATTATACATATTTTCTTTACATAATTTAGGTGCTAGGTCAACATATAATTCCACTTATAGGCGGCTACAGCATGCAGATTAGACGGATAAGTCGTGCGAAGGGACTTAACTAAAAGGATATAAAATTAACAGCTTAAGTAGAGAACATAAAGGCAAAGAAAAAATAAAAATTTAAATTGACTAAGAAAAACACACAACATAATATACAACCGCAAGCCACAAGATTAGTGCTTGGCATCTCCCACTTGAGGGTCAAGTGATTTGAAAAGCTTTCCTTTAAATTTTTTCAATTTATTACAGAACAAATCAATGGATATGTCCCTAGCTGTGAATTCCCTGTGTAATCTGCTTAACCTAGGTATGAGGGAATGATGGCCGAGATTTGTTCTGTTGATTCGATGGACAAAAAGTGATGTAGGATACCGCGGCATACGAGAGGGGACTTTGAAGCATATTTGGCTCAACAGTTCCGAGTTATCGATGGTACCGTTTACCAGTTTGTGCAGGAATATCATATCATGTATTTTGCGTCTGTCCGACAGTGAGGTTAGTTTGAATCTTTTTAGACGAGAGCTATAAGTTGATCTTTTGTCACGTCCAATGGAATAAAACTGTGTGAATCGTCTTTGGACACTTTCTAACCTATCTTTGTGCACCTGATAACTGGGGTTCCAAATTACCGTGCCATACTCAAGTTTACTTCGTACTAGTTTGACGAATAATATTTTTTTGGTTTTAGGATTTTTAAATGGTTTTGCATGTCTAAATAAGAAGCCGAGCATTTTACGCGCTGATCTGCAGATATTTTCTATGTGAACATTAAAACGTAGTTTAGCGTCAATGGTGATCCCCAGATCGCGGACAGATTCAAGTTTCTGTAAGGGACAGTCGTTAATTTTATATTTGCCTTCTATTTCACTGCGCTTACGTGTAAAACAAATATAAGAACATTTGGTGGGATTTAGGTCCATGCCAGTTAAACGACACCAGTCAGCAATTCTATCAATATCTTCCTGTAAAGACAGAGTGTCATCTTCTTTTAAAATTTCTTTAGCGAGTTTCAGGTCATCGGCAAAAATTAAACACTTAGAATTTTGTATACAACACCTTACACCTTTTCTTGAAAGTGACCAGTTTAAGAAATTAATCAAAATACTGAGTTGGACGTGAGTTACTCACAAATTAGTCGATATTTTGATTAATTTCAAATTGATTAATGTCCAAGCAACCGGCGGTCAGGGCCCCAGAGAGAGGAACCTCCTGACTATGCGAGCCGTGTCCAGGAGAACAGCCTTCTGGATCTGGCCCTTGACCCAGCTACCCAACGAGAGCCTCGAAAGATGTTGGTCGAGGCTCTTGGCTATAAGACCATTAGCGGTGACGACTATCGGTACAATGATTGCTGAGTCTACATTCCACATGGCGACAACCTCGTGCGCCAAGTCGAGATACTTGGTGAGTTTCTCTTTCTCGGCTTTCACGAGGTTCTCGTCATGCGGGACAGCAACATCAACAATCATTGCACGGCGCTCTGATCGATCTATCACCACTATGTCAGGCTTATTGGCTACAATAGTCCTGTCTGTAATGATAGATCGATCCCAGTACAGTGTGATATGACCATTTTCAAGAACTGGGTCGGGCACATACTTGTAGTACGGTACCTCCGATTCCACAAGATTGTATTTCAAGGCAAGTTGCTGGTGGATAATCCTGGCCACTTGGTTATGTCTGTGTAAGTATTCGCCGTTAGCCAGATGAGAACAACCAGAGACAATGTGACGGATAGTTTCTCCAGGACGGCGACATGCCCGACATATGTCTACCGTTCCATCCTTCACTATGTATTTTCTGTAATTGTTCGTCATCATGACCTCGTCCATAATTGCACATACAAACCCTTCGGTTTCCCCAAAGAGGTCACCAAAGCGCAGCCAGGACACGGACGCTTCAAAGTCAACATCAGGCCCATGGAGGGCCCGATAAAAGCGTCCGTGAAGCTCCTTACCTTGCCATACAACCCTGCGGTCATTGGTACTGAGCACCACAGGTATGCGCCAGTTCTCTTTAGCCAAGGAGAGCGGCGTCAGACCCCTGTCCACTGCGACCACATCGCGGTGCATCTCCGTCTCGGCGTGGAGAAAGTACTCCCTGAGACTGCACACCTCGCGGTTGTGGAGGGTTTTGGCATTCAAAAGGCCTCTTCCCCCACACTTCCGCGGGATGTACAGCCTCATCACCGAGGAGCGCGGGTGATGCATCCGATATGTGGTCAGCAGTGCACGAACTTGTCTGTCCAGGGCGTCAAGCTCAGTCTGAGTCCACCTGAGTATGCCGAAGGAATACATCAAGACCGGCATGACCCAACCGTTGAAGGCGCGCACCTTATTGCCGCCCGACAAAAGGCTTTTCAGCACTTTCTTCAGGCGGCCAAGGAAACGCTCCCTCACCGACTGCCTCATGTCGGCCTCTCTGATACCTAACGCCTCCGCCATGCCCAGGTATTTGTAGGTTTCAGTTGGGGGGAGCGATCTGAGGTATATGGAATCCGAGAGCTCAACACCCTCAGATTCCACAATCCTCCCTCGCTTTACATGCATGACCGCACATTTTTCCACACCAAATTCCATCCTAATGGAATCACTAAAGGCTTTAGTTACCTTTAGTAACTCTAGTAGATGTGATTTGTTGGGGGCAATGAGTTTTAGGTCATCCATGTAAAGGAGGTGTGATATAACCTGACCACCTCTCCTCAACCGGTAACCTAGCCCTGAATTCTCCAAGAGAGTGCTCAGAGGATTCAGAGCCAGGCAAAACCACAAAGGACTGAGGCTATCGCCCTGGAATATGCCTCGCTCAATCCTTATAGGCTCCGCGTTCCCCAGGGTCCGGCGACACCCTGGATAGTGAAGGACTGTCCTCCACTGCCCCATACACGTCTGTAGGAAGGCGCGTAGTACTGTGTTTACTTTGTACAGTTCCAGCACCTTCATGAGCCATGTATGGGGCACAGAGTCGTAGGCCTTCTTATAGTCTATCCAACATGTCGACAGATCCTTTCGGGAGCGCCGAACCTGTTGACAAATGGCCATATCAATGAGGAGAAGCTCCTTAGTACCACGGGAGCCATTCCTACATCCGTTCTGAGAAATAGACATGATCTATTATTATTATCTTTATTTACTTTTACTCATATTCTTTACATTTTTAAATATTTCATTATAAAACAAAAATAAAAAAAATATTTAAAAATATAAAAAATAGCGGTCCACCGGTCTCGGGAACAGGGTCCAAGCAACCGGCGGTCAGGGCCCCAGAGAGAGGAACCTCCTGACGATGCGAGCCGTGTCCAGGAGTACAGCCTTCTGGATCTGGCCCTTGACCCAGCTACCCAACGAGAGCCTCGAAAGATGTTGGTCGAGGCTCTTGGCTATAAGACCATTAGCGGTTATCACTATCGGTACAATGATTGCTGAGTCTACATTCCACATGGCGACAACCTCGTGCGCTAAGTCGAGATACTTGGTGAGTTTCTCTTTCTCGGCTTTCACGAGGTTTTCGTCATGCGGGACAGCAACATCAACAATCATTGCACGGCGCTCTGATCGATCTAACACCACTATGTCAGGCTTATTGGCTACAATAGTCCTGTCTGTAATGATAGATCGATCCCAGTACAGTGTGATATGACCATTTTCAAGAACTGGGTCGGGCACATACTTGTAGTACTTCTTCTTCTTCTTCTTTATCAACCTATAGACGTCCACTGCTGGACAAAGGTCTCCTGCATGGACTTCCACAGGCTTCGGTCTTGCGCCGCTTGGATCCAGCGGCTCCCTGCGACTCGTTTGATGTCGTCGGTCCACCTGGTGGGGGGCCTGCCAACACTGCGTTTCCCGGTGCGGGGTCGCCACTCCAACACCTTGGGACCCCAACGACCATCAGCTCTTCGAACTATGTGCCCCGCCCATTTCCACTTCAGTTTCGCGACACGCTGAGCTATGTCGGTGACTTTGGTTCTCCTACGAATCTCCTCATTTCTGATTTGATCAGATACTTGTAGTACGGTACCTCCGATTCCACAAGATTGTATTTCAAGGCAAGTTGCTGGTGGATAATCCTGGCCACTTGGTTATGTCTGTGTAAGTATTCGCCGTTAGCTAGATGAGAACAACCAGAAACAATGTGACGGATAGTTTCTCCAGGACGGCGACATGCCCGACATATGTCTACCGTTCCATCCTTCACTATGTATTTTCTGTAATTGTTCGTCATCATGACCTCGTCCATAATTGCACACACAAACCCTTCGGTTTCCCCAAAGAGGTCACCAAAGCGCAGCCAGGCCACGGACGCTTCAAAGTCAACATCAGGCCCGTGGAGGGCCCGATAAAAGCGTCCGTGAAGCTCCTTACCTTGCCATACAACCCTGCGGTCATTGGTACTGAGCACCACAGGTATGCGCCAGTTCTCTTTAGCCAAGGAGAGCGGCGTCAGACCCCTGTCCACTGCGACCACATCGCGGTGCATCTCCGTCTCGGCGTGGAGAAAGTACTCCCTGAGACTGCACCCCTATTATTATTATTATTACAATTTTCATTATATTAATTTTTCATTTCAAACCAATAGAACCTAAGTGCCCTGCCAAGTGGACACCTGAATATTTCTGTACAACCCTGACCTAACCTAAGATTTTGGTAAATATACCGATCGTGCGGCAACGGAATAAGGCGCGGGAGGGGAAGTGGGGCTGTATTTATTCCTTTGGGTGCCTTTAGCCAGCTATTATGATTAATATCCAGAGAAAGTGATGAATTTATCACATTATCTACACATGACCAGTCATTATAATATTATCTAGCAATGTACTCACTATGAGTGGACAAATCGATACCGTGTACTATTTGTATTATTTATTTCGTAATCCATCCCTAATCCCTAAGAAATTTTCCATTGCTAATGAAAAACTTCAATAACTGTGTTTATAATAAACTAATTAGTAGGAAGATTGCAAGATTGAATTTGTCTCACATATCGAAAATCTTATTGTCACCCTGTTAGAAAGGGACACACGGCCTCTGTACTAACTATCTCGCTCGGCTCGCTTTTCAGCTGCGAGTACTCGGTCCTGTTTGTTTATTACGTCCATGGTTCCACCCTACGATTCATTTTACGCCTATTTAACTTTTATTTTTATTTTTTAATTATTTTAAAAGAAACGATTTACATTATTCTGAGGCATAGACGAATTATATTTACTACTGAATTGTCAAAGTTCTGAGACAAATGTAAATGTAATAGAATCACAACTACGGATCACAACAATCATTTTTAAGTTGATGATTGGAATTCGAAGCAATAACAAAACGCTCTATAAAAAACAAACGTCAAGGCTTTGTTGTCAACTTGCTGTCAAGATGCTGTCATGTCATGACTGTCAAGTTAAAAATGCAAATGCCAAATCGAATCGCTGCTGAAGCCTGAATGAAAATTGAAATCAAAATGGCCGATGGTTCGAGAAAGGTGTGTCGTGAAATTGAATAGCGATTATCGCCTGCATTGAACTTCTGTGAAAGTTTTCGTGTTCTATACTGGTTCGTAACATTGTTTTGTGATTAATTAAGGTGGATTTAGTAAGTTTGATGTTCAGCCGGAGTCGATGCAGATGGGAGTTGGATGACAAAGGAATTTGAGCAAGCAATGGAGGTGACCCGTTGTCGTTCGGCCTGGACCGCGAGGCCGCCGCCGCGTTCGCCCGGAGGCTGCTTCGCCTGGCGTGGGCTTGCACCGCGCGACCGTTCTGTCGCGGGTCTCGCGTGTCTCGCGTCGCCGCGCCGCGTTTACGTGATGATAAGTATGACGGTTGGCTTACAGCGGCGTAGCTGGACATCGCGTCCCGCCGCGTGGCACCGCAGCCCGCGCCGCCCCGGGGCTTCGCCCCTCGCGAGACGTCGCGCGCGTTCGGAGCCCTCGCTCCCGGTTACCGTGCGGAGTAAACGAGGTAAGCTTTTCAAAATTCATGTCAGGTGAGTGGCTACCGAAAAATCAATATTCGTCGCCATTTTGTGAAAGTAAAAATAGGTTTCATTCCATCTGCAAGTAGGTAGCTGTAAGATGAAATTAACAAGTAATTAACGATTTTGATTAGCGAAATCCTAAGGATTCGTTGTTTCGCGTGTGTATGCCTAAGACCATGAACTACTACAATATTAGTCACTGATTTCACTCAGTCTCCACATCATATTCCTAGTTGCTGAGGGTGGTTACCCCTTCTCATTATTCATAAAATGATACATGTTTTCCTGGGATAATAATGATTTTACTCTAGTCTGTCACCTACAGCTTTGAAAAGTTTTTCTTACTTTGGGTGTGAGGGTTTGTTTTTTTTTTGGTACTGTGTTTGAGTTCATAACAAAACATTGTTAACTTCTCTGTAGTGGGAATCTCTGAACTTGGCTCAGATGATAGGTTCCCTTGGGCAAAGGTTTTTGTGAATTGTATTATCAAAAATATTACAATAGTTACATAATGATAAATGTTTTAGTTGCAACTGTTTATATTTCAGTCCAGTCAAATGGGCCATAATCACAGTAGGACCAGCTCTGCGATTGTCTAAAGTTATTCCATTGATTGTTATTGTATTCGATGCTTTGAGTAATAAACCAACACAGGAGAAGAATTGACGCGCGTACCCCTCTGTAAGTTGGGTATGAGCAGTGGTCCTACTCGTTATATAAAACTGTTTGACTCGAGTCACGCGCCTGTCAACTACGTATGGTTAGCGGGGAATGAGCTCCGCTATAAATGCCGAATATGAGAGTATTTTCTTCTAAAAAAATATTTAAAACATCCAGTTTACTAAAGGATAACATTTATTTACTTCTGATGTATTATTTTATCCAAATAATGCAATACTTATGCAGAAAACTTAAGAAAACTGTCGATCTGAAAATGTTGCTACTTAATCGTACATGAAATAATTTGGGGAAAATATTGAAAATTAATCTTCCTACTTACTATTCGTTTAGAGACATTTATCTTGAACTGCATTATAAATTGATCCCATAGAATTAAAATCACGATAGAATAGGAAGGGGTGAACGACTAATTTATAAGCTTTAAGTAAAATATGACTAGATATATAAATACGAACTTTGATCGTCTGTGGGATTATCAAATAATGATAAAAAATTCTTTCTATAAAACCGACTTTAAACGCCACTACAAAGTATAAAACAATTTTAATTTGTACATGTATGTTGAAGTCGGGCGGGCCTAAATATAAATGATGAAACTAATGCGCGACGCTAGCCCAACTTTGCCCGATCGGCGTATGAAGTCGGTTTTTTAAAGATATTTTTATTTACATTATTATTTTAAGCTTTTTTGTGTATATCTCTGATCGCGAGCAATTTGCTCTTAATCATTGAGTTCCTTCCTCCATCACCGAAGATATGAATCATCTTCTCTTCACCTTTTAAATAGGCCCAACCTTATTATGCTTTCTTTCAAAAAAAATTGAAATCGGTTCAGATTTGACGTAGTTATGGAGTAACATCTAACATTATATCAACAAAAATTTATATGGGAACCACCTCTGAAGTATGCCCTACTAAACAAAAAAAAATTATCAAATTCCATTCATTATTTGGCGGAATAATTGGGTAACAAATATACAAAAAATTCAAATTGAGAACCTCCTCCTTTTTTGAAGTCGGTTAAAATGATTGCATTATTATAACGATCGCAATGGTGTCTTATTGGCTGGTACTCTCCCACTATTGTTTAAAATGAATTGATGCAGCTAGAGCTCCATAAACTCAGCGAATTCATAAAATTAGTTTTTTTACTCAATTATTTCAAAATTTATAGGTATATATTTCCATATAGCCAGTGTGATATGATTTTCTAAATATATAAAATGAAAAGGTGACTGACTCACTGATTTATCAACGCATATCTACTATGACGTAGGCATCCGCTAAGAAAGGATTTTTACAAATATAATACAAAAAATAATGAAAACGAGACTAAAAAATTGTTAAATAATAATGATAAGTTCTACGTAAGTCTTTCTTACTCGAAAATTAGGACTTTAATTTTATGAAGTCGGCCACACCGCAATAAAATTAGGGCTGGACAGCAAGATTTCATATGTCGATATTGGTGGGGGGATTGTATAAATTATTTATACCGAGATATTTTTATCGTCTTACTAATGGTTCATTGACGAAAAAAAATATTTAAATTCTATACATATTTGGTTCATTAAAACTTGGCAATTGAATTAAAGTACCCATACTTCTTACTCATCCCGCTAGGTTTACCGGAAAGCTAAATAGCTTGGCGGTGTTTTATTACAGATGGGGTGGCCACTATAGCCATGGCGGCAGCCTAGCATTACAAACAAATATACACTTCGTTCAGATGAAGTAGATGAAAAAAATAAGCCTTCCAAGTAAAGTATGTAGGTACAAGTTTTAACTTACCAATCATAACTTTAAATAATTTTTTTTTTAGGTTCAGTTTTTCCTTTTTATGTTTCCTCCATACTGGACTGAGAGAATATTATTCAACGCTGGAAAACGATCTTGTAAATCGAAAAAGTGAACTTTAAACCAGAGCCAATAACGTTTTAAAAAATCATAACAGCTCATAATAAGCTATCAGGAGCAGATTTTTTTCAAAAAGCATATTTTTTAATGTAACACATCAGATGATACTAATTATATAATTCTAAAGTAGAATTACTTTAGTTTTATACATTAGTTTTATATCAATTTCGACTAATAGTTTTTCAATTTCAAGAAGCAATGTTGCTGTAACTTGGTATTTGATACATATGCAACCACGAAATAACTCTAAACTCTGAAATGCTAATTATGCTGTATTTATTTTTAAGGAAACATGATGTAGTCCTAACAGTTTGTATTTAATATACTTTTTAGAAATAGATACATCGTAAATTTCGCTTTAAACATAAATAAAACAAATGATGTTTCATTAAAAATGCTGTATGTTTATTTAAACAAGATTACTTAAAAAATCAATGTGTTCAATATTAATACCCACTACGTATTCAAATAAAAATTAAATGTCTCTCAACTTAATAAACAATATTATTAAAAATCTATGACAAAGTACAGCACTCCCTGGTGGCTTATAACCTTAAATCATAACTAAACAGCTGCTCTAAGGTGATATACTGTGGTACCTACAGCATGCTTTCAGCATGAGATTGAGAGTATAGTGACGGAGTAAATACCTTGGTATCTACAAAATCTGTTAATAATCAGATAATCCTAAGTCCTTACAGTAGGTACACCTAAGTGCACTGCACTGCTAAAAAGTATTGATAACTTTTTTGAAGTATCTGTATAATATTGAAAAATAGATGGTGTCTTAGTATTTACAGCATTTTTGAGTACGTTGAAAAATATGAATAACAAAAAATATAATATAAACATGTAGAGAAGGTCAACATAGTATCTTAGAAAAATAATGTCATAGGAAAACGAAAATCCGACAATCCGACGCAGTATCTTTTCTTCCAAATATATAAAAAAGTAATTTTGTTATTTTTCGAAATAAGCTAGATCGCTTTCCAGCGTCAATATAGTCCAAAGTTTCTAGCTGTATCTTTACGCAAGTACTAAAAGCCTACAAAGAGTCAATCTAATAGCAAAGGCATATTATGACTAAAATAACGGCAAGAACCTCGTTTCCTAGCACTTCTATATACCTACCATGTTAAAGATCTCGAACAAAAAAATTTACTCTCGAATAAAGTAACTCTGTTGTAAATAATTATTAGAAAAACTTATCGAAAGTCGATAATCGATAGTGTCAAATCCCTAAAATGCTTACACAAATGATGCGATTGTTTCATGTAATGATAGAGCGTCCCTGTGTGTGAATGTGATAGTGTGCATATACTTTAAGGTAGTGTTTGCTAATTATATTGTGTGCGTGCATAGCGACGTGATGGAAAAATGCACCTGTAGTAAGCAAGTTTTCATGTGTGCTACCTCGCCCCCCACCGTAATTGACAGACTTTTTTGCAAATAAATTAGGCGTCAATTCCTCTCCATTGCTGGTTTATTACTCAAAGATTCGATGACATTAGCGTCAAAGTATATTAAACCATAAAGGTGTTGAATTAGAGTGTGGCGACCCTAGGTTTAGGGAAGTGTGGCAACGCCGCTCACTACGGTTTGCTTGCCGGCCGTACCTGACGAGCCCGGGGATGGACGCGCGGTCTGGCAACCGCGCCTGTGCGCACGGTTGTGAATAAACTTTTTGTTCAGTTATTATTTAAGTATGTACCCCACAAGAGCTCAATTTTGTGTATGCATTCTTATACGTTTACATATGTACAATACGCTTCATATTAAAATCGGAGTACTGAATTTGTGACTAAATCAGTACAATCAAGGATTATTTTACTTTGACACTAAGGTCATCGAATACGAATATGATCAATGGAATAACATTTAGACAATCGGGCCCTGATCAAAATATCAATAGTTTCAAGTAAAACCTTTATTGTGGTACTAGCTTTTGCCTGCTGCTTGGCTAATGTTAAATTTAATTTTTCAACCCCCTATTTTACCTCCTATCCTTTTTTAGCAGATGCCTATGTCATAATAGCTATCTGTATGCCAAATTCAGCCCGATTCCTCCAGTGATTTGAGCTGTGCGTTGATAGATCCTATAGTATATACCTATTCCTTTTATTATATTTAGATGAACCTGTGTAGCAAAACTTAATTATGTTGTTAAACCATGAAATAAGTCCTAAATGTTTAATTTTATTAGTTTAGAGGTTGTAATTGCCATTTAAGGTTGAAGACAAGGGTCTGCCCGCGAAATTAAAATTTAATTTGGTTTTTCGCAATTTGTAAACTAATACGACAAAGTAGGCTTATGGCATTCTAATTGAGCCAGTGGAATTATCATCTTCACAGGTTTACATAAAAATCTTTACTTGAAAGTGACCAGTTTAAGAAATTAATCAAAGTACTGAGCTGGACATAGATTTTTCATTTTTTTTTTTAATAAAATAAATGAACCCTAACAGTATAAACCAAGTTAGTGAATTGTTACAAAAATCAGTTCTTCTAATGATAGTCCAGTGGACAGGTAGTTTCAGATGGAAAAAGGTCAGAAGTTAATGAAACTTTAGGATGTTGTTTAGGGATGGCTAACCTTATGCCCTACGGCAGTATAATTTCTATACTTTTATATAGAACATTTTTACTACAAGTTTGCCTATACAAACATGTTTGTATAATCAAAATTGTAGAAAATTTAACACTACAAAAATGTATAGAAACGCTACTGCTGTAGGACCTAAGGATAAGTGTTATTGAGTAAAAACCAGAGGAAGGTCAAAAATTTTGCAGTGCCAAAGCCTGTGGAGGTCCATGCAGTAGACCTTTGTCCAGCAGTGGACGTCTATAGGTTGATAAAGAAGAAGAAGAAGAAGAAGAACAACATCCTAAAGCTTCATTACCTTTTTCCACCAAACCCCACTTTTTCCTACCTGTTGTCTACTGGGCTATGAGTATATCTTTTTTCAGGGTTCCCTACTCTGTACTAAATATGTCGGACTGTCTGTCCGTCCGTCAAAAGCCTTTTTCTCAGGAACACATTGAGTTATCAAGTTGAAATTAATATCAAATACTCAGGTCTGCAATCACTTGCAGCAATAAAAAAATCAAACTTCTAAGTTGATGCAATCAAAAGATACAGCCTTTTATGCTCAGTTTTTGCCACATATTTTTACACTTGCAAGGGAATCAACCTATAGGGTACTTCCCATTGACCTAGGTCCTAGAATCATGAAATTTGCCATGAAGCAATGTCATGTAGCGCAAGTAAAGAAAAAAATCCGAAAAACGTAAATTTGTAGTTGCATCACAAAAAAAAAACTTCTCGATTGTAAATTTATGTGCAGTTTGGTAAGCTAACCGCGACCTAAAAGTTTGTAAGAGACCTTCGGTGCGCGAGTCCGACTCGCACTTGGCCGATATTTTTCTCCATTAGGACAACAAAAGCTGATAGTTCATAGTGCGACAATCTTGGGTATCACCCATACAAACTTTTGACGTGATAACGTCTTTTAAATCAATGAACACCGGCTGCACGCACGAAAAAGTGTCATATTCTGCCTAGCCTGAGCGTGCAAGCGAGAACGCGGAACAAGCGATAGAGAGGCACGATCGGCCCAAGCGGAGAGCGCCTGCCGCCGGGCCTGCCACTCGCCAAACATCGCGTGCGCGCTGTGGTTAGCGGTCATCAATGTTTCTTTATGACGTTATCACGTAAAACTATCGTCCGTAAACCGACTTTACAGACAACCAATTTTTTAAGCTATTGCATAGCTTTTATCGCGGGCTTTGAACTAAGACAAACAGTTTGAGCGCGGCGACCGAATCAAGAAATTCCGTAACGAAAAAAAACCTAACACCGTCGTTCAGTAAGCGTTCAACATTTTAGAGGTTCTCATTTAGCTCTTTTTGGCGCAGTGGGCGAGCGACCGCTTTCTTTGATGATGTCGCAGGTTCGAATCTCACTCGCGAAGTAGTGACAGTTCGCTTTTCTTGTTATTTTGACTAAAAAATTACTGGAGTCGTTGATGATTCAACACCATCTGTCTGCACGTAAAAAAATTAGAATGCAACGTGATAGCGGACCTCATGGACTTGACAAATGGCCGCCGCCAGACTTTTGGAAATTTTTTACAATGTTTTGTTAGAAATAATTATTTATTGAAATATTCTTTTTAATTGAAATTTTAAAAAACTTGACTATGGCTCAAACGCTACATAATTTTGTTTGGAAAAACAGTGAAGAGGATCATTTTGTGAAAAACAATACAATGCACTAATTATAATTGTAAAATTAATAAGCACTTTGGACTATGGCTCAGACGCTCGACGCGCGGAGCCACTGAACGGAAGAAGAAGAAGAACGTGATGGCGCACGATCGGCATATAAAGTAATGCGATGCTATTGCAGGAGATGGCGCTTTAAATAAAGTGTTGAAACCTTTCACTAGATCTCTCTATCACTAATTTATAATAATAAATTATTTTATTTGCGAAGAATTCTAATAAAAATATCGTTTTGTTTGTAATCACTAAATTAGACGCGAAGTCGACTTTTTTATTGCATTTTGCCTCTAGTTCATTGGCCTTGTCCAGACCTGAAATAATATTTAATTATTTTTATGCATAATTTTTATTATCCAAAAAAAAAATATTGCATAAATATTATAATTGCATAACTTGATAAAAATGCTATGCAATAGCTTTACCGCGGCAGTCCCCGAGTGCCACTTAAGTTTTTTTTTTAATTACCATGGTTGAATTCAATCAGTGTGTCAATAATGCTCCTGTTATTCCAGAATGTCGTCCCGCAGGAACGGGTCGGTGTCGCGAGCGGCCGAGGCGGCCTCCAAGAACCGCCTCCACATGGACCGCAACCCGCAGCACTCGCGGATAACGGGTAAACACTGACACTTGAAACAACAGGATTTGTTTTTTTATTATTAGGGTTCCGTACCCAAAGGGTGCCAACGGGACCCTATTACTAAGCCTCCTCTGTCCGTCCGTCCGTCTGTCAGCGGCCTGTATCTCGTAAACCGTAATAGATAGACAGTTTAAATTTTCACACATTGTGTATTTCTATTGCCGCTATAACAACAAATAATAAAAATTAAATTAAATTGAAAAATAGGGGGGCTCCCATACATGGAAAAGGAGTCGAAATAAAATTTTATTTTTTTACCCCGGCATGTGGGGTGTTATTGTCTAGAACTCATTAAGTCGAGTTCAAATATATATTTTTTTATTTTTTAACTACAAAAATGAAGAAATGGGGGGCTGTCAAAGTTTTCGGTTTTAGACCAATTTTGTTAGGGGGTCTATCTCAAAAACTAAACTAGTTAGTAATTCGAAATTTTGGTATATTATGTACTATATAGTGTATTTAAACAACAAATACTGAAAACACCGATTTATAATGCGGTTGGTAAGTTGTGACCAAAACAAACGAGCATTTTTTCCCCATATACTAATTTAGTACTTTCTAACAACTAAGATATCTAAATATGTATCTAGTTTAAAAAAATGATTTGGTCTTATGTACGGAACCCTAAAAGAGCGAGGCCCGACTCGCACTTGGCCGATTTTTTTCTTTACTCTACTTATTTTTTTTATATTTTTCTTTACAAAGAATATCAGCCAAGTTGAAGTTGGCTAATATCCTCCTCTCCCCTCCAAATAAGCGGAAAGCTTGTGTTAGGAGCAGGGTTCGAGGATATATATCAATGGATATATATCAAGATATATATCCGATATATATCAAACTGGGTTCGACGATATATATCAATGGATTTTTTTATAATATATTGTAATACAAAAATGGTTTAAAAATAACTAATATTATTAAGTTTGTTACTGTATTTCTACTTGCCAAATGAAGATGATGTGGGAGTAGAGTTAAAACATACTCTCTAATGGTAAGTTCTAATCCATAAATGGCAACACTTCTGCCGGCATTTGGCATCCGTCCTTCAGTCGTGTCAGAAAAATTTCTTCAAAATAATAAAAAAAGGTTTTATGGTTTTGAGTAGATTTTTTGTTAATAATATAAGATTTTATGTTTTTACACTAGCGGCACGCTATGATGGCCGGTTTGACGTTTGTCCGCTCATGAAGTTCCGTATTAATTGATAACGACTTTGAAGGAAATAATTGTATTACTTTATTGACGATAGTGATGTGCAGAGATTCATAAATTTTATCGAATGTAGTTTTAGGTTTAGGACTCAAAATTTATTTATTAAATTGATTTCTAAAATGTATACAAGTGTAGAAAAATCAGTTTGCACCATTTAAGGGGTGAATGTACTTGTGAATATGAACAATTTTCACTATGTGGACAAACCTCTGAAATCGCAAAAAAATATCAGCTGTTTCATACAAAAGGTAAAATTTTTATTTTTATATGATATATACCACAACTCGGCATTTGGTTTTCTAAATTGAAAATTTTTAAAAATGGAATCTAATACTATCGTCACATAGGATCGCTGGCTAGCACAACTACTACCTCCGGCAAACTCGCGTCAATGCTCAATGCAAAACAAAGCAGTTTCGAATTGACGTTGCTTCGAAAAGTATAAACTGTCAGTGCAATGCGATTGTGATATAGTTTTGACCTGGCTTTGGATTTCAAATATTGATACTGCATTACTGTTGACCCTTGCTCGTTAATTTGGACTCTGTTCAAGCCCTTTGTTGTGGATTTCGTCGATATGACCGAACGTAAGCAGAGAACTGTAAACCTATTTAATCAGGTACAAAAACAAAACTTAATTGTTTTTTGTTCGAGAATAAATTGACATTCCACATCACTATTGTAATGTGTCAAACCGGCCATCATAGCGTGCCGCTAGTTTAGTTGATTTTGCCTGATCTAAAAGAAGATTTTATATTTTTTAGTTAATTTTGCCTATATCTAAAAGAAGATTTTATGTTTTGGTTTCATTTGTCTGATTTTAAGTACCTAAATAAATAAAACATAACAAAATTATCAAAAAAAAAAACTAAATGTTTCTTTTTTGATAATTATAGTATGTTTATGTAACATAGTATTCATAAATAATACAATAAAATAATAATTTGGCTTTCATACAAAATCGATATATATCAAACTTGATATATATCTGATACTAGCTGATGCCCGCGACTTCGTCTGCGTGGATTTAGTTCATAACATCCCGCGGGAAATCTTTGTCACCCTCCAGGTTCTCAACTATACCTACCTATCCAATAAATCACGTCAATCCGGAGCTTTGTAGCAGGAAACATTTGATCGTCTTGCTCGCGGCATTGTTAATGATGATTCAAAGAGAAAACATATTACTGATGATATTATCAATAATTGTTTTTACCATAATTAACCAAATACAAAATTACGTTTAGCTGTCATTTACGTTTTGTTCTTCCACTGTCATTTTCGTTTTTTTATTCCATGTCAGATGCATTTTTGTTATACCAGGTTTTATATTGACTTGACGGAAACGCGGTCGAACGGGATAAAAAGTATCCTATGTCCGTCTCCTGGTTCTAAGCTACCTCTCCACCAATTTTGAGCCAAATCGGTTCATCCGTTCTTGAGTTATAAATAGTGTAACTAACACCACTTTCTTTTATATATACAGATATATCATAAATATCCGATATTTTGATATTTATAATAAATATCGGATATTTTCGAACCCTGGTTAGGAGTGGGTACGACAATAGTGCAACGGGTGGGATTTGAACCTGCGACCTTTTAGTTTTCAGTCCGCACCTTTAACCATTGGGCTATTGAGGGTTTAAAAACAAACTACTTGAAAAACAAAAATCGTTTTTTACATAATATACCAGTCATTAAGGTTACCATTTATGGTAAGAGGGATCTTGATGAAATAAGTGTCGCTGCTGTAAAGAGTGGGGCTAGTCAGGTTTTCAGTTCTCCTTATAATGTCATTGGAAAAACGCTGAAGTTGCACAGTTTGGAATCAGCTGCTAGTGTTATGAAGAAAAATTTCAGCACCTTGTATATCTCAAGTGAGCACAGTTTTGAACCCAGAACCTGATGATGAAGAGGATACTGAAGTTATTCTGTCTTCAGGGGATACCGCATTGCTATCCACGAATACAAAAGAACTGGAAGCTATCCAATGCGTGGACCCTACATACATAGTGCCCGCATGCAGTCCTGCATACTACCCTAATGAACCGAAAGGTTCTATCCTTTCCTTTCCACCAACAAAAGCATTCCCAAGGAGGGTTGACGTCAGGCAGGCGGCCGGTCGTAAAATCTCAAGCCGAACCACTTACATAGGGTGGGAAAAGGAGAGGGAGATGATGATGATTTAAGGTACCAAAAAAAGATGGGAAAAGTGTGTGAGTGTCGTAGAACACTCAGTTGGAATGAAGTTCCTTTTAATACATTATAATTATGCTCTTTATTTAAACATTATGATGAAAATATTATCTTCTAATCATGAAAACATTACCTTTTAGAATTAACGCCATCTCTCGCCGCATGTTAGAACCATCTCGTTATAAATCGCACCTGTGACTAGGCACAGCCAATAGCATACGCGTTATGGATAACCATCTACACTATAGAAAGGGGGTCGTGACGGTAAATTCTTACACTTTTTTTCGCCTAGCCTCATCCGCCAAGAACACACCGTGCGATAAGGAGCTTCTTTCCAATAAAAAAAAAAGTCGTGTGGTGTCGTGGGACACCAGATAGGAACAAAGTTATTATTATAAAAATATTAATATCAAGTTCTATTCGAGGTATAAAGAAAATAATTATTCGGGTATACATTTTTTATCATGATTTTTTTATCGATAAAAATCAAAATGACCCCAGGGAAGCCTAAATATCGATTTTATAAAATATTAAAATAAAAACAAATAATTTTATAAAATAAAACATGAAAATAAGATTGCGCGCCCCCGGGTGGGCTCGAACCACCAATCTTTCGGTTGGCGGCCGCACGTGGGCCAATTGAGCCACGGGAGCGATGCACAACTTGTTGAAATTATTATAAAAGATATTTTTTAGGCCATCAAAAAGTGTTGAAAGTGTTGTTACAACTTTTGGTCTTAATTTCCGTCTAGCCCCCTTTCGCAACGCGCGATAAGGAGCTTCGTTCCAATAAAAAAATAATATTGTTTCCCCATTTGTCACTAGATCCGTCAAACCCTGCCGGCCGTAGGAAGGAGATAGACAACGTGATGAAGCGAGCGCGCCAGGCGTCGCCCGGCAGTTGGGACAGGAAGCTGCTGGAGGTGGAAGAAAAGGACCCCAACAGGTAAAGTGCTGTTGCTGTAGCTTTAGAGAGCACGCAGACTTACAATCTATACATGGTCTAAGATCCGAACCTAAGTCGACCTTCACGGGGGTGATTATTGAATGAGACCTATTTTATAATAAATTTAGTCTATTAAAAAATGTATTAAAAATGGGTTTGCTGGAAAAATCCTGGACAGGATATTTTTAATTAATTATTAAAAAATCCTTATGCTCTGTCCTTTTTTATTACATGGTATACTTACCTCGGATCTCTCTGTCACTCATTTCCCCACGCGTTGAAATTTAAATTTTTAAAATTCGCAAACCTCTATTAGGACTATTTTTCGCAGAAAACCCTATATCAACGTGTTCACAATAAAACAGCGCTTATGCTGATATAAAATTTAAATTTTTCCAGCAACCCCATTTTTAATACATTTTTTAATAGACTAAATTTATTATAAAATAGGTCTCATTCAATAATCACCCCGGTGAAGGTCGACTTAGGTTCGGATCTTCTACTAACAAGACTAGCTACAAATCGAGTTGGACTAACTAAATCGCGAGTACAGTAATAATAATAAATCGGCCAAGTGCGAGTCGGGCCTCGCTCTTTTAGGGTTCCGTTAAAAAAAATTAAATAAAAATATTTCCATGTACCCATGGAAATATTTTAATTTAATTTTTTTAATTTTATTTAATTTTTATTATTTGTTGTTACAGCGGCAATAGAAATACATAATATGTGAAAATTTACAGACGGACGGACGGAAAGCGTAGGCTTAGTAATAGGGTCCCGTTGGTACCCTTTGGGTACGGAACCCTAATAATAACAAATCTTTCAATTCAATTCGCTTTATTGAAAGGTATGTAATAAAATACAGACAGACAGACATGGCGAAACTATAAGGGTTCCTTATTTACTATGGAACCCTAAAAAGCCATATTTAGTACCGACCTAGAACAGTCTCCGATCACCATGTTGGAGGAAAAGAGGGAGGAACACATTAAAAAAAAAGGAAAATAGTGAAAAACGAAATAAGGAAGGAAGCAAAAATAAGGAGCTTTTACTGTACTTATAGTTGTAGCGATTTATGGTCCGCACATCTTATCCTACTAAATGGTCCAACTATATGCTTCGCGGAATTCCTTCCTATTTACGAACACAATATAGTTGATAATTGTAAAAGTACGCAACATAGTTGTACGATAGTTGTCCAACTTTAAATTGTAAGTCTGCAGGTTCTCATTAGGACATATTAAGTGTACTTAGTTTTTATTTTAGTTCATTTTCATGCTTTAGTAATACTTCAAAGTAGTAGTTAGACCAACTCTTGCTTACAGAATACATGATACCTAAAAATTGACGCGCGTCATGTTGCTTCGACAATGTCGCGTACGGTTGTAAAACATATTAAAGCCTCAATAGCCCAACGGTTAAAGGTGCGGACTGAAAGGTCGCAGTTTCGAATCCAACCCGTTGCACTATTGTCGTACCCACTCCAGGCACAAGCTTTCCGCTTATTTGGAGGGGAGAGGAGAATATTAGTTAAGTTTGACTTGGTTGATATTCTTTAAAATAAAAATTGAAAGTCACGTGTTGCGCTACCTAACAATTTGTGAGACGATTCAGTATCATTCACGTTGAACTAGAGCTGTCTCGATCAATAGATTTGCTATAGCTTTAGTCCATACATCTATAGAATAGTATAGAATATAAATATTTTTTATTCAAATAAACTACAAGTGCTTTCGAATAGTCAAATTAATCTACCAGAATACAGCCAGAGCACCAAGTTTTAGTAGCAGTTTGCTGAACACAGTAATACTGAATTTACGGCTTTATTACGAGGGGCTTGTTAAGAGGACTTAGTACCCGGCGATATATATTGCACATCAGCCTTTGGAATAAAACGCTATTTCTATTCTATTGCAAGGAAAGCTAGCCAGAAATTCACGTAGTAATTACTGAAATCTCTTCACAATCGGCGAGCACATCACGTAACATATATAAAAAAAATGCAGTTGAACTGTGAATAGAATAGAATAGCGTTTTATTCCAAAGGCCGATGTGCAATATATATCGCCGGGTACTGTACATTTTGCATCCCTCTCTCTCCCACATTCTAATATTTTCAATGATTGTAAAAGTCTCAGATACTTTGACAAAATGTGGTCTAACATTATCCTTAACAATAAAATTTCAAATATTTTAGATAATATAGTTTACCTAGATTTTGATAGAGAAAATTGGCGAAAACCACTATTAACTTTTATCTCTCTTATTCTCTATCAAAAACTAGGTACGTGATAATAATACTATATCTAAAATTTCCGTAATTTTATTGTCAAGGATAATAATGGACCACATTTTGTCAAAAGTATCTGAGATTTTTACAATCATTGAAAATATTAGAATGTGCGAAAGAAAGGGATGTGAAATGTAAAAGTCCTCTTGGTTGTGGATTAAGCCTCCATGATTGCTAATTTGGAAAGGATTTTCATGAAAGATGTTGCCGTGTTAGTGGCATAGACAAGAAGCCTATATTTTATTTGAACCATCGACAATGTAGAAACTTGTCTATGCATTTAAGCTTTAACATACAATACAACATGTCTGTGTGGGTGGCATAGACAAAAAGCCTATATTTTATTTGAACCATCGACAATGTAGACACTTGTCTATGCATTTAGGCTTTAACATACAACACAACATTGTATTTAAGCTCTTACATACAATGCAACAAGGCTTAAGATTTATTTTACTCCGTACAATTTCCGATACTAGGAGTCTATGAACGTCGTGGAGGCGCGAACTGTTACTAACCCTACAGAAAGTCAATGTCCGTTGTAGATGGCGCCACACGGGCTATAAGCAGTTGTATCTGGACGGCTCCGGGTCGGTCTCCCCGCGACGCTCCCCGCTGAGGCGATCCAGGTACCATCTGTATTCCCGTATACTTCGATATGCTGCAGCTACAGTTGGGACGTTATGGGCTCACCTCTCACGGGGGATTTTGCGCTCGCTTCTCTCGGGAGGTTTTGCGCTCGCTCTCTCACGGGGGATTATTCGCTTGCTTCTCTCGGGAGGTTTTGCGCTCGCTTCGTTCTCGGGAGGTTTTGCGCTCGCTTCGCTCTCGGGAGGTTTTGCGCTCGCTTCTCTCACGGGAGATTTTGCCCTCGCTTCTCTCGGGAGGTTTTGCGCTCGCTTCTCGGGAGATTTGGAGCTCACTCCTATCGGGAGGTTTTGCGCTGGCTACGTTCGTGATTAGTAAAGAGGTAACGCCGACGGTCGTTTCTACATACAAACGTATTATGTTGTTTTCTCCGTGGTTAGTAATAACAATAGAGAAAATTTTGTATGAAAATAATATCATATCACTCCATATCTATCGATGCCATGTCCTTATGTTTTGCTTTTTTCAATAGATTAATAAATAATTACAAGAACAAGGAGCATTCAAAAAAATTACAATTATGGCCCAATTTTACCGCCATTATTAGACATAGCAAACAAACCAAGACAAAATATATAATTTAAGAAAAAAAAACTTTAGAGGTGTCAAGGGACACCTGGATGGAACGAAGTTCCTTTTGATTAATTAATTTGGCATTGTGTTCAATATTTTCACACTACAATATTAGATCTCCGTAGCCTTGTGGTTTCTACAGTCGCATAAAGGTCGATAAGGGTCGATGGTTCGAATCCCAGCTCCACAGACTGAATTTTCTATTTTCAATTTTATTTTAAATAATTTCTAAATGTGGAATTTTTCCCTAATTTTTTTAAAAAAATTAGGGAAAAATTCCAAATTTTTTTCCAAATTAGGGAAAAATTCCAAATTTTTTTAAAAAAATTAGGGAAAAATTCCACATTTAGAAATTATTTAAAATAAAATTGAAAATAGAAAATTCAGTCTGTGGAGCTGGGATTCGAACCATCGACCCTTATCGACCTTTATGCGACTGTAGAAACCACAAGGCTACGGAGATCTAATATTGTACTGTGAAAATATTGAACACAATGCCAAATTCACATTCAAAAAAGTGTCGGTTTCAAAAAAGTGTCGGTTCAATTTTGTCTTAATTTTTTCCGTCTAGCCCCCTTCCGCACCGCGCGATAAGGAACTACGTTCCAAAACATACCGACAGCGAAAATCATTCTCAAAATTGTTAATGAAATTAAAAAAGTAGATCCAGCTTATGTGTAAGGACATGGGAGAATACGAGAGTAATGCACCTTTTCACCAACGTTCCCTAACTGTTACGGGCTACCTAAGCTAAGTTAGGAGACACTTTCTGTCGATTTCGTTATCACGAATCTTTAGAGAACGCCTAAAGATGAAAATGACCTTCGCTTAGGGGTTGCATTAGGGAGTTATCTACATTAGGGAGAGTGCAGACTGGCTACTTTTAGCGGCAGCTTGATTCCGCGTCTATGCTAACAACACGCCCACACACACACGCCAGTCGCGGCGATCGAGTTGAGTTTCGCGATTTTTAAAGGCTGATCTTGCTACTTTTAGCATCGTATCGAACGCTTTTGAGTCGCAGAAATGCCGATCGCTGCCGTAAAAGTAGCCAGTGTGCTCGCTTCATTAAGTGACTCCTATAGTATATTTTTTTAACAAACGAGTACTGGGTATGTCTCGCACATTTCCGATATTGACACAGTGAGATGGATCATTGTTAGGGGTGGGGTACTGAGTATGTCTGGCACACTTCCGATGTTGACAGAGTGAGATGGGTAATGGCCATACTCAGTACCCCAACACTAACAATGGTTAGTGTTGGGGTACTGAGTATGGCTCTCGCACATTTCCGATATTGACAGAGTGAGGTGGGTCATTGTTAGGGTTGGGGTACTGAGTATGCATTTCCGATGTTGACAGAGTGAGATGGGTCATTGTTAGGGTTGGGGTACTCAGTATGGCTCTCGCACATTTCCGATATTGACAGAGTGAGATGGGTCATTGTTAGGGGTGGGGTACTGAGTATGTCTCTCGCACATTTCCGATATTGACAGAGTGAGATGGACCATTGTTAGGGGTGGGGTACTGAGAATGTCTCTCGCACATTTCCGATAGTGACAGAGTGAGATGGGTAATTTTATGGTTGGACTATATTGATTACGTGGACCAAAAGCAACACAGTCAAAATTTTCGGTACTCGTTTGTTAAAAAAACAGACTTTAGATGGGTGATTTATATCGTAGGTATCGTAGTAGGTAGGTAGGTATCGATAGGTATCGGTGGTGAAAATAGGCATAATTTGACGACCTCCCTGGCTCAGTGGTGAGCGCTGTTGTCTTATAACTGGGAGGTCCCGGGTTCGATTCCCGGCGGGGTCAATTTGGGAATTTATAATATCTAAATTGTCCCTGGTCTGATCTGGCGGGAGGCTTTGGCCGTGGCTAGTTACCACCCTACCGACAAAGAGCCGCCAAGTGTTTTAGCGTTCCGGCACGATGGCGTGTAGAAACCAATTAGGGGTATGGGTTGAATGTTCACTGCCATACCCCTTCCGAGTTAGCCCGCCGAGTTAGCCGAGTTAGATGAGAATTGAGATAAAACAGTTGCAGCGAATGAGGGAAAAAGTTCATAAAAGTTAAAATAGACCATTGGAAAAATGATTGGAAATCATTTAAACGACAACAGCTGGCATTCCACCTGAATGCAAAAGCAAATCTCTGTTGAGATAGAAAGTCATTCAGAAAGTGGTTGTGTCTTATATAAACAACTAGCTGATGCCCGAGCGTTCGTCCGCGTGGATTTAGTTTTTAAAGTCCCTCGGGAACTCTTTAATTTTCCGGGAGAAAAATTAGCCTATGTCACTCTCCAGGTGCTCAACTATACCCATGCAAAAAATCACGTCGATCCGTAGCCCTGTTGCGGCGTGATTGAAGGATAAACCAACAAACAAACACACCTTCGCATTTATACATCGGCACTTACCAATTACCATCAGGTGAGATTGCAGTCAAGGTCTGGCTTGTCATCAAATAAAAAAAAAAATTTCGCCTGTTTTTTAAAATCTGAGTCGATAGAAGTAAGTCAATCGTAACCCGCCTCTCCTGTTGTCCACAGATCACCCCTGGGCCCCAACAGGTCGCGCTCCATGCGCCGCTCCCGCTCCCCGCTGGGCCGGTGCACCCGCTCGCCGCTCGGGCTGGCGGCGCGCTCCCCGCCCGGCCGCCGCTCGCGCAGCCCCGCGCTGCGCCGCTCGCCGCGCAAGTCGCGCTCCCGGAGCCCCAGGAGGAGCCCCAGGCGCAGTCCCCGCAGGAGCCCCATACGGTAACAAACACCCCTCTTTCACTATCGACCGATAAATAGAATAGAAATATTTTTTATCTACTCCAGCATCGAAAAGTTCCAATTTCGAATTTGACAGCTGAATCGAAATGAACCCTCTTTCGGTTTTGCTTCTCATTTCGATGCAGCTCGTTGTATGGGAGCTGAATCGAAATGGTTATCTTCTTAAAATAGGATACCTAAAGCTAAGGCTCTGAGTTCTGACACTTTTGTACCGTTCATACGACAGAGGCGCCACAGGCGGCTGATGGCGGCTTACGGAGTTACTTTTTGTTACTTTATTGAGCCTACGGCGTATTTTGTTACTGATTATATGATTATCGGATTTATTATATTGGATTATGATTATCGGCGTATTTGATACTCGGCAAGCCTCGTATCAAAAAACAGCACTCGAATTAAAATGACCCTCATTACGATGCAGTTGCATAAATAGCTATTACAAGCTTTTATTTAGAATTTTAGATTGACCAGTTTATTTATTTATTTGTTTATTTGGGTCAAATCTTGCAAGATGAATTAGACCCACTTCCGGGTAAAATTCTGGTCGAGCTAAAATTTTGCATGTATGTGTAAATCGGATGACAATGCAATATTATTGTGACATGGAGCTGATGTGATGATGGAGACGGAAGATGGCTATCGGAACTCTGTAATAAAACGACATAACCCCATCGAGTTTGGGCTCGTTTGATTCGTCATAACAAGTACTCTGATCCTAGATGATATCCAGAGTCTAATGATGTAGCTACTAAAAGCTTGCATTTAAAAATAAAATTTTTAATTTACACTTATTATTCAAATAAACTTTTGACGTGATAACGTCTTACAAATCGATGAACACCGGCTGTACGCACGAAAAAGTGTCACGTTCCGCCTGAGCCTGAGCGTGCAAGCGAGAGCGCGGAACAAGCGATAGAGAGGCACGATCGGCCCAAGCGTTGGCTCATAACACATTTATTCATCAATATTTCTTTATGACGTTATAAAACTATGGTCCGTAAACCGACTTTACAGACAGCCAATTTTTTACAAGTGTCCATACAATAATATCATACGAGACATACCTACATAATAAAATAATTCTAATAATATGTTAGTTATAACTTTAATTCACTGGACATTTAATTTAATTTAATTTTTTTTTGTATCTAATAAATTGTAACTATATTAAATGTAATTTATATCTGATTGTATGGAATTAAATAGAGCTTTATTATTATTACTTACTGACAACTAAGAACTAGCGATTGACTGTGACACCTGATGGTATGTGAACATCCAACCTAAACCAGTGTTTTTTTCCCAGGCGTGCCATCAGTCCCCGGCGGGCTGTCAGTCCCCGGCGCGCCATCAGTCCCCGGCGCGCCATCAGTCCCCGGCGCGCCGTCAGTCCCCGCCGCAGACGCAGTATCAGTCCCAGACCGAGACGCACCCGTCCTCCGCCGCCGCCGAGAGGGGTCCGACCCCCCAGCCCACCGGACCCACGAAAGGTAGGGTATAGTTCCGCCAACTTATCTGTTCGTAGGATGGGGTGTCGCTAGTGTATAGGGTTGCCAACAGCTATTTACACAAATATTAGGCAATAATTAAGCTACGTGTACAGAAACATTACAGTTACCCAATTATAAACAAACTAGCGTGCCTATAAACGGTGACGTGCAAGTGTGGATTTGACAATTACCAAATACTTAAGACCTACTTAACTTAAGATTAAGTTTGAGCTGGAACATTTAAAAACACAGAAGTAAGAGACAGAGACCAAGAAAGGAAACAAAAGGGAAATATATGCACATAGGAAAAGAAAGGCCAAAGAATGCGACCTGGTACCAGAAGATAAAGTAGTAGAAGTATGTTAGGAAAATAGACAAGAAAATAAACGTTCGAAATGATGAAACATGTTAAAGTTATAGAAATGTAGTACATATAGTTATTTGAAGATGCACGTAATTAAAACTGTTTTTACCATTTATAAAAATACTTTTATTAGCAACTAAAAACCAAATACAATGATGTCACTTGGTAAGGAGCATACAAGGAGGACTACAGAACACTATTACTTTTTGTTTCTGAGTGGCCAACATAAAAACAGAAATGCCATACTTAATTAACAAATGCCTTAAAATAATACTAATCTATTGTACTTGATATTATCTTTTAGTAAGCTACATTTAAAACAATTAGCATAATCAACAATTCTTATATTTTTAACACATACCAGTCAGCAAGAAAAGGTTAGAATTATTTTGCTATAATCCGCCAACAGAAAAAATCTGTATGATTTTTACACTACTCTCGACGCACGTTTCGCCCCGACACCGGAGCATCCTCAGGAGATGTTGACTCTACAACGATGCATTGTCTAGTCACTCTAGACTAGTCACTAGACAATGCATCGTTGTAGAGTCAACATCTCCTGAGGATGCTCCGGTGTCGGGGCGAAACGTGCGTCGAGAGTAGTGTAAAAATCATACAGATTTTTTCTGTTGGCGGATTATAGCAAAATAATTCTAACCTTTTCTTGCTAATCATGGACTTCCGCAAAGTAACGCTTGCTTCTATCCAATACATACCAGTCAAACATCTTCTTTAAAGTGGAAGACACAAGTCTGCCCGCGATATTCAAATTTAATTTGGTTTTTCGCAATTTGTAAACTAATACGACAAAGTAGGCTTATGGCATTCTAATTGTGTCAGTGGAATTATCATCCCTTCAGATGAGACCCTTGTCTTCCACCATAAGGAACTTCGTTCCAACAGACTATAGTGTTGTATATTTGATCTTGTCTTTACTAATATCGTTGTTCACAGTCGTCTCCGTCCGGCTCGTCGGCCAGCACGTGCTCTGACGAGTCCTGCTCTGTATGTTCCGGCAAGAACAAGAAGGGACCCCCCAAGCCCGCCGGCAAACCGCCGCCACCGTGAGTCTGTGTTTATTGACCCCCAACAAAGACAGACCCATACAACAAAACAAATTACACTGTGTAACAACTCGCAACTTGGTGGCCCGTGCTACATTGGGAATTTAGACCGCGGTGGGGTCTAACGATTACGATGTTTACACTTTGAAATAGGCAATAACAATACAATGCACGTACGTACCTTGGACTGCTACTTGCACTCGATGATTTCCACCAGGGTCAGGGATTTTTTTGGTGAATCGAGCCTTTTCTTTTTAGGTGAGGCTTCGCGCGCGATCAGAGTTGTTGCAACGGTTCTTTTCGGATTCGGATGTGCGTTGGCAGTGACGTTTAGTGACATTTCGGAGTGCGTTCGCTCCAACTTCGGACGAGAACGTCGTGCATGACAGCCGATTTGAGCTGAGTGTTGCTATTGCAATAAATACAGTGCCAAACATCGTTCATCGGAAGCGCGAAATTCGCACTGAGTTAACAGATTTAGTTGAGGAATAAAGTTCTGACCCCCGATTGTCTAAAAGTGGCCGATCAAAACATTTATTTTACAAAACTTAATTATTATTAACCTTCAAAAACTGCCCCCCCCCCCGATTGTCTAAAATTGCCGATCAAAATCATATTCATTTGATGGCATTAGCGTCGAAGTAAAATAAACAATAACATTATTGAATTAGAGCTCAATTTTGTGTATGCATTCTTATACGTTTAGGTATGTACGATACGCTCCATAACGCTCCATGTTAAAGTTAAGGAATATTTTACTTTGAAGCTAATGCCATCAAATGAATAAGATTTTGATCGGCAATTTTTAGACAATCAGGGGGCAGTTTTTAAACGTTAATAAAGTTTTGTAAAAAAAATGTAGAAAGTTCATATCAATATACTATGTCATATTATTTAAACAGGAAAAATCTAGTACTTTTTATGTAAATGACATTACATGACATGTTTATGACAATTACGACATTGACAATATAGATTGAACCCAATTCGATGGATGTCCTTTGCACGCTATTGGTTGTCAATTGATTGTAAATTGTTCGTACCGTATATTTACAATCATGCCAATAAATTCTTTCTATTCTATTCTATAACAGAAAATCGAGAATCGAACCAGTGCTGTGAAGTGATTCTCTAGAAGTGAAGTAATCCAATGAAATAGGGTTCATGGAATACAAAATAACGTATTTATTTTTCTGTTTCCTCCTCGTGCGTATAACCTCGCTCAGGTTAGATATTTATTTTAATAAAATTACACTATAAAATACAGCAATCCGCCATATTGGATTGAACACCAATCAGAGCGATACGTCACATCTATCTTCAAACTTTGACAAACTATGACAAACTATGAAAAACATAGGGGTGACGTCACGAAACTTCGACAATTTAAAGCAGGACGTGCCTAAAGCAGATTTAGTACTAAATAAATTCTGCCACTTTCCGTGGGAGGTGAGGTAAACACGTACTACACACATTTACTCATTCACTACGTCTCCATGAGCGCACACTAACTCAAAAGCTGTCACACCTACAGAAAATGAGCACACAAGCAAATAATTAGTAATTACTATAAACTGACACGTGCGTCGTACATGTACTTCGGCAGAGGGGAATGTGTGCGCTTGGCAAGTTCTCTTTCTCATCCAAGTCACGAAATCACGAACATGCCATGTCATGTCGACGTCGTGACACCGGCGAGCGTTTTGGCGTGACTTTTAAAACAGAAAATTGAATTGACAATTTTAATCTACCAGACTTTTTACAAGCTTTTATTTAGCTTGACCAGTTTATTTATTTGTTTGTTTGGGTCAAATCTTGCAAGATGAATTAGACCCACTTCCCGGTTTCCGATTAAGCTGAAATTTTGCATGTATGTGTAAATCGGATGACAATGCAATATTATTGTGAAATGGAGCTGATCTGATAATGGAGACGGAAGATGGCTATCAGAACTCTGTAATAAAACAATGTAACCCCATCGAGTTTGGGCTCGTTTGATTCGTCATGACAAGAACTCTGATCCTAGATGATATCTAGAGTCTAATGATGTAGCTACTAAAAGCTTGTATTTAAAAATAAAATTTTTAATTTACACTTGTTTTTACTGCGGTTTATAAATATAGGGGACTCCTAACTATATATTTTTTTAATCCATCGCAGAGTCCAACCCCCGCCCAACGCGCCCGCCGTCAAACGTCCAGCGCCGCCCAACGCGGCCCGAGCGGTGCAGCCAACGCGTGAGCTGCTGAAGGCCAGGGAGAACAGCAAGCGGAGTCGCGAGGAGAAGGTATGTCTAGCGTACTTAATGAGCAGTGATAGCCTAGTGGTTAGGACCGTGCTCTCCTATTCGGGGGTCGCAGGTTCGATCCCGGGTACGCACCTCTGACTTTTCGGAGTCAAGTGCGTTTAAGCAATTAAATCACTCATCACTAGCTCAACGGTGAAGGAAAACATCGTGAGGAAACCTGCACACCTGAGAGTTCTTCATAGTTCTTGAAGGTGTGTGAAGTCCGCCAATTCGCATTGTGCCAGCGTGGTGGACTATGGCCTATAACCCTTCTCTGAGAGGAGACCTGCGCTCAGTAGTGAGCCGTTGATGGGTTGCTAATGATGACTTAATGACGCAGACGCTGCTTCAACCGATAGACGTCCACTGCTGGACAGAGGTCTGTTGCATGGACTTCCACAGGCCTCGGTCTCTCCATCGCTCGCTGAGTGACCCTGAGCCTTCTTATGAGACCATGTCTAAACGCTGCCTAGAACTTAAGAGGCCCTCAGTACGCTCGACCGAAGTTGCCGGCGCACGTGGGTAACCTGCTTGCTATTTCACCTAACGTTGTGTGAGAAAGAGATAGAGTAGCGACTAGCGAGTGCATGTGCATACTTCCGTGCTACCGTCCCGCTCCCGCTCCGTGTCGGGTGAGAGGCGCGATAACTTACACCGAAATTAAGCGCGCGAAAAGGGTTGAACAGTCGTTTGGGAAAAGTGTTTTTGAGAAAAAAATACTAAATGTATATTTACAAAGTAAAGTTATTTGAACTGATGAATAAATAAACTATGTGTAATGATAATTTTTTTTGGAATTTTCATACTCCTAATGTTATTTATTTGCCCCCAAAGTTGTCATAAATTTAGTGTGAAAATGACGATATTTCGAGGCTCGTAACTTTATAACGAATATTTTTTTCAATATTTTATATATCAATAAACATAGATAATGACGAGGCAAATTGACATAATACTTAGTTTTGAGTGTTCAATATCAAATAATGTAGTAATTACTCATCTACGTTTGTATGAAGAAGGTACTGGCTTGAGTCACCTTAAGAACTGACAGATTAGTGTTTGATAACTATAATCTGTGCGCTGTAGCATGGTGCGGGTGACAAGTAATAGAATGTAAATCATTTTGCACCATATTGCTATCGTAACATCCCATAAAAAGACTTATAACCATTTTCAATCCACAAATGATTGGGGTTTAAAAAAAAAATACGAAAGAATGTACGCACGCTGAAGTACGCGCGCGCGACGCAAGGGTCCGCCCGGAGGTGGTCAGAGGGAGTTTTTTCTCTGCGTATCAGAAACGCATCTGCATCTTACAATAGCTTTTTTCTAGTTGGCTAATGCTCCTGTATGTTCTTTTTATAGTTGTAATTTACTAAATTGGTATCCAAAACACCACTGAAAAATGAATAAATAAATAATTCTAACTCGATTTGCATGAAATCCCCAATCCTACGGCGGATGTCGTCATAATAAAAAACCATCAGGCTACCGTGATGTATTAATTGATATACGTTTGAAATCTGTTGGTGGGTGGGGACGATTTTTTGCATGGTCGATCATTTGGCAAGAAAATATCCTCGTGTAAATGGGCCTTACGTCGGCCGCAGGATCCCCTTCGAGAAAATTTTAAAGAAATAGGCATTCTTACAGTAGCTTCACAATATATTTATAACAACATAGTATTTGTCAGACAAAACATTGCGAATTACAAAAAATAGGATGATTTACACGATAGGCAGGTTAGAGATCCAAACAGGCTCGTGATTCCTCGATTGCGCCTCAAGAGGGTCCGAAAGACGTTTGTGGGAATGGGCGTGACGTTTTATAATAAAATTCCACAGTCGATCTTAGAGTTGCCTTTACACAAGTTTAAGAAATCAGTTAAAACTAATCTCATGAAAAAAGCAAATACAATTGAAGACTATATAAATGACAAAAAAGCGTGGATAAAATTCGTTCCAGCGATTCATGAGACAGTAGGTAATGATTAACCTGTAAATTCTCTTTTTCCTCATTGTGGAAACACTGCATACATTAGCATAATATCTACTATATTGTAAACTTGTCTTGAAAAGAGCAACTGCCGAGTTTCATGCTGGTTCTTCTCAGCAGGAACAGCATTCTGAACCAGTGGTAGACTCATCGACGATTCAAAAGCACTTGTAAAAAAGTTTATTTGAATAAAAAAGTCGTGTGGTTTCGTGGGACACCAGATAGGAACAAAGTTATTATTATAAAAATATTTCAAGTTCTATTCGAGGTATAAAGAAAATAATTATTCCGATATACATTTTCTATCGTGATTTTTTTATCGATAAAAATCAAAATGACCCCAGGGAAGCCTAAATATCGATTTTATAAAATATTAAAATTAAAATAATTTTATAAAATGAAAAATGAAAATAAAATTGTGCGCCCCCGGGTGGGCTCGAACCACCAATCTTTCGGTTAACAGCCGCAAAGCCGAGCCAATTGCGCCACGGGAGCGATGCACAACTCGTTGAAATTATTATATAAGATATTTTTTAGGCCATCAAAAAATGTATAAAAGTGTCGTTACAACTTTGGTCTTAATTTTTCCCGCCTAGCCCCCTTTCGCAACGCGCGATAAGGAACTTCGTTCCAAAAACATTTCTATTCTATTTTTAAGTATCACATCATCCCCAGGTGCTGGAGTGGCAGCGTTCGCAGCTGGCCGTGCGTCCGGCCGCGCCCATCCCGGCCGCGAACATCAAGCGCGAGGGCGAGCGGCGCCGCTCGCGGCCGCGCGCCGACCGCGCCGAGCGGGCCGAGCGCGGCGTGTCGCCCGCCGCCATCGCCGCCGCGCTCAACGACAGCGACAGCGACTCCGAGACCGACGCCAGCTCCGAGCCGCAGCCGCAGAGGTACGTCGTGGATACATATATACGTGCTCGTGAACAGGTGCCGCCGGCGGGAATGGGGCTTACTTTCTGTCTGCCCGTCTTAACATGTGTTGAATTATAATTACGTATGCTTTTGTGATAGCCTAGTGTTTAGGACTGTGGTCTCCTATTCGGGGGGTTGCAGGTTCGATCCTGGGTCACCTCTGACTTTCCAGAGTCAACTGCATTTAAGCAATTAAATATCACTTGCTTCAACGGTGAAGGAAAACATCGTGAGGAAATCTGCACACCTGAGAGTTCTTCATGATGTATGAAGGTGTGTGAAGTCCGCCAATTCGCATTGGGCCAGCGCGGTGTACTATAACCCTTCTCTGAGAGGAGACTTGCGCTCAGTAGTGAGCCGTTGACGGGTTGCTAAAAGAGCAACTGCCGAGTTTCTTGCTGGTTCTTCTCGGCAGGAAGGGCATTCCGAACCAGTGGTAGACTCATCGATCAAAAGCACTTGTAAAAGAAAGTTTATTTGAATAAAAAACATTTCTATTCTATTCTAAAACTCCAAGCTTTTTGCATCCGTCGAGAGATAAAACAGATGATACATGCATAATTTTTCGTCGACAGACTAACGCTGTCGGAGCGCTTCGGCAAGATGGCGCAGTGGTCGGCGGCTCGCTGCGCTCGGCTGGAGAACATGCGCATCACGCGGCGCGAGAGCCAGCTGCACGTGCACATCGAGCGGGACGAGCCCGTCGACCCGCGCGAGCCCGCCGCGCTCACGCCGCACGAGGACTACCCGTGAGTGCTCAGCTACGCCTCAACACACCCTGAAAGTCGTTTGTGGGAATGGGCGTGACCCTCTTTAACTAAATTCCACAGTCGATTTTAGACTAACTAAAAAGATTGTGAGCCGTCACGCGACGCCTGGCAGATGTGAAACATCGAAATTATTTTTTACTGGAAATATCGAGCTTGTACACACATAAATGCACACTCTTTCGAAATTATCACTATCAGACATATTGTTAAAATTATTTCTTTTAAATAAGACAGGTTATGTGTACTGTAGTAAACAACACTGTTTCGTAATGCATATATACATACTGCCAATAGTCGGTCTGACCCGCCACTATAGATGTTTCACATCAAAAACTCAATTTAGATAAAAATGTCGCTTACGATAAGTATGCATTCAAGTCTCGACATGCTGCATCTAGCAACTGATAACCCCTCGTTTCCCCAGGGGCGACCCCGCGCCGGTGGGCAGCTACCCCGAGGAGCTGCTGGCCGTGGCGCCGGGCGGCCTGCCGTCCTGGGACGACGTCAGGGTGCGCTACGACTACTACAAGAAGCGGGGCTACTTGAGAGGTGAGTGGACTCTCCAGCGGGTCACGTCTGTCCGGAGGCGACCCCGCGCCGGTGGGCAGCTACCCCGAGGAGCTGCTGGCCGTGGCGCCGGGCGGCCTGCCGTCCTGGGACGACGTCAGGGTGCGCTACGACTACTACAAGAAGCGGGGCTACTTGAGAGGTGAGTGGACTCTCCAGCGGGTCACGTCTGTCCGGAGGCGACCCCGCGCCGGTGGGCAGCTACCCCGAGGAGCTGCTGGCCGTGGCGCCGGGCGGCCTGCCGTCCTGGGACGACGTCAGGGTGCGCTACGACTACTACAAGAAGCGGGGCTACTTGAGAGGTGAGTGGACTCTCCAGCGGGTCACGTCTGTCCGGAGGCGACCCCGCGCCGGTGGGCAGCTACCCCGAGGAGCTGCTGGCCGTGGCGCCGGGCGGCCTGCCGTCCTGGGACGACGTCAGGGTGCGCTACGACTACTACAAGAAGCGGGGCTACTTGAGAGGTGAGTGGACTCTCCAGCGGGTCACGTCTGTCCGGAGGCGACCCCGCGCCGGTGGGCAGCTACCCCGAGGAGCTGCTGGCCGTGGCGCCGGGCGGCCTGCCGTCCTGGGACGACGTCAGGGTGCGCTACGACTACTACAAGAAGCGGGGCTACTTGAGAGGTGAGTGGACTCTCCAGCGGGTCACGTCTGTCCGGAGGCGACCCCGCGCCGGTGGGCAGCTACCCCGAGGAGCTGCTGGCCGTGGCGCCGGGCGGCCTGCCGTCCTGGGACGACGTCAGGGTGCGCTACGACTACTACAAGAAGCGGGGCTACTTGAGAGGTGAGTGGACTCTCCAGCGGGTCACGTCTGTCCGGAGGCGACCCCGCGCCGGTGGGCAGCTACCCCGAGGAGCTGCTGGCCGTGGCGCCGGGCGGCCTGCCGTCCTGGGACGACGTCAGGGTGCGCTACGACTACTACAAGAAGCGGGGCTACTTGAGAGGTGAGTGGACTCTCCAGCGGGTCACGTCTGTCCGGAGGCGACCCCGCGCCGGTCCAGGAGGGCTAACATGCAGCCATCAGAAAATTTTGTGTACTCATTTACTCCTGAATCTCTAAGGGATATCACGAGAAAATGGGGGGGGGGGGGCAGGATTTATGAAATAAAACTGTTGCAGCCACCGACTCATACTCAGTGTCTATGAAACCGGAGAACTACAGACCAATAACTCTCCTCTCATCACTCTCCAAGGTGTTCGAGAAACTCCTGCTGCGTCATCTGAAACCCCATATACCCTCTAGATCGGAGCAATTTGGGTTCAGGTCAGAGCACAGTACCACGCTCCAACTGTCGAGAGTACTGCCCCTAATTACGGCAGCACTAAACAAGAAAGAAAGCGCCACTGCAGTATTTCTCGACATGGAGAAAGCTTTTGACAGGGTCTGGCATGATGGTCTGCTCTACAAGCTGGCCCAGTCGACTGCCCCCCGCCGCCTCATCCGAGTGATAGCGTCCTTCCTAGCGGAGAGACGCTTTCGCGTCAAACTAGAAGACCGAATTTCTAGCGAAGGTCCGATTGCTGCCGGAGTTCCACAGGGTAGTTGTCTGTCACCCGTCGACGACATACCAACAACGGCAGACACTACCCTTGCACTATATGCCGACGATACGGCATACATCGCCACCTCACTGCCAACCCGTCCACAGCATGCAGTGGACAGAATACAACGGGTTTTGAATCTGCTCCCCGACTGGCTTAATAAATGGAGGCTTGCGGTCAACGTGGGGAAGACGCAAGCCATCATGTTCGGCGGAGCTCGAAAGCTACCCTCCCGGCTCTCACTATTGGACCAACCAATTCCGTGGTCCAACGAAGTGACGTATCTGGGAGTCACCATCGACAGACGCCTCAATATGCAAGCCCAAGTAAAGAAATCGGTAAACAAGACACGTGCGGCAACGATGCTGCTCCGGCCGGTGCTGCACTCCAGACTCCCGCTGCGTACGAAGCTTGGAATTTACAAGACCTACATCAGATCCAGGCTCACGTACGCAGCGCCGGCTTGGTATGCCCTAACTAGCGAGACCAGCAGAGTGAAACTCCGAACACAGCAGGCCATCGCTCTGAGGCGAATCACGAGAGCTCCCAGATACGTCCGCAATAGTACAATTGCGCGCGATCTAAGGATGGAGAGCATAGACGACTTCATCACCCGCATCGCGAACCAGATGTTCGGCAGAGCGGATGCCTCCAACCTTGATTACATCAGGGGGATAGCGCCGTGCCACAGGCGCCCCCCGGATGGAAGAAGATTTCCGCGCGACTTAATCGCGCCTTAGCTAAAAGGAAAACTAAACTCCCAACTAAAAAACTTAATCTCGATTGGTGGACTCCTGCTCGACCGCGGTAGGCATCTGCTGGGCTTCCTTATGGTCTCACCCGGTAGGGCCGGTCCGCGACAGTAGAGTCCACCAACTTACTTCAAGGTTCGACTACCAACCCAAGGACCCTGCCGTAAGAGACGGCAGGCGGCAGCACCCACATGCAGGGGGGCTCCGCCCCGAACATGTTTCACCAGCGCCCTTGCGGGCGCGAGTGCTCATTACGTTAGTCATACTCAGTGTTACTCATAGATCAGCTAGTGATCTATGAGTAACACTGGACAGGCGGCTGTCATATTTTTTGGACCTACTTGAATGACGCCATTTTGTGGCACTGTTAACAGTTACGAGTGTTCAAGGAACTAAAATGAGTGAGGGCTCTAGTTGACAACTCATACACACATCAAAAGTGTCTAGGGATCAAGCATTTTTATGCGGATTTCTTGAGATTGAGATGTGGCTTTGTAATAAATTTATGATTTTATAAATTTATATGGATCCTTTTTGGTGCATTTCATAATTTGAATCAGGAACTGTCAATCAAATTCGAGTAAAAGATGAAAATCAGCTGTCAATATTTTCCCTATAAAAACATACAACGCATTGAAGACATTATTAGTGCTACTGTTTCCCTACTACTGATTAAAACCAACGTTATTATGGAGCGGCGACGTCATTTAAGCAGGGAAGAAATGCTCAGAGCCGTGGGAATGATAGAAGCTGGTTCCCGGCAACGTACTGTGGCTTTAGCTCTGAATACAAGTCAGAGTGTTATCAGTCGACTTTGGACACGTTACCGAAGCACTGGTACCGTGGCTGAGCGCCATGGAGGACGGTATCGCTGCACCACACGGAGACAAGACCGATACATTCAAATCTTAACTCGAAGAGCTCCAACAATAACCGCCATGATGTTAGCCGTGAGGCTTCATCACTCTTCAGGGAACTTAATTAGCGACCAAACAGTCAGAAACCGCTTGCATGAAGTGAACCTTCATTCCCGAAGACCGCTACGGGTACCACCTATAGCAATGCACAATCGTAGGATTCGATATCAATGGGCTCTTGAACACAGAAATTGGGCAGAAGAACAATGGCGTTTCGTGTGCTTTTCTGATGAGTCTCGTTTTGGTATGAGACCGGATACAAGACGTATACGACACTGGAGAACCCCTGGACGCCAACAGCGATTAAAATCCTGCCAGGAAGTCCATCCTTATAGTGGTGGAACCATCATGGTATGGGCGGGTATTTGGATCGGCGGAAGAACTGAGTTGATTTGGATCAGAGGCAACCTCAACGCTCAAATTTATGCTGAGACGATTGTATCAGACGTCATCGTTCCTCTACAAGTGCAAATCGGTCCCTTATTTCAGTTAATGCATGATAATGCACGACCGCACACCGCAAGAGTTGTAAGACAGACTCTCGCCGCAGCTAACATCAATGTCCTGCCCTGGCCTGCTCAGTCGCCAGACTTGAACCCGATTGAGCATGCATGGGATATGCTACAGAGAAGAGCTCTGCCGAATATGGAGGGTATCCAGTGGCAAGAAGACCTTTTTTTGTTGTTGCAACGAACATGGGCGGCCATTCCACAGCGTGATTTGGATGAACTCATTTTGAGTATGCCAAACCGATGTTCTTGTGTTGTTAGTGTTCGCGGTAGAAACACGGATTATTAATTGTTTAAGTTACCCAATAAAATTTTAAAGAAAACTGTTATTTCAGTCTTTTTTTCGAACTTTAATGTTAGTGGTTCAAATGTCAAAAATCCCTTTAATAGGAAAATGGCAAATTTCTTTATTAATGCAAAGGTGACTTGGTTTATCGTTACTGTGACAAACGAAAACACTTTATTTGATGAATCCTTAAAGAAAATTTTAATTAATATCAATCAGGAGAAAAGTTATTGCAAAAATATATGTTGATCCCTAGACACTTTTGATGTGTGTAGTTGATACTTTTTGGCACTTCCTGCATCCTTATATTGTTAGTTCCAGAGACACTCGTACGTCAAATGTGGCGCTTCAAATTGATCCATAATTTGAGCTGTCATTATGTAGGGACAGCCAGTCCAGTGGTGTCATCAATTGGAGAGGTCATTGGTTGCAGCAAATGAGTGACATATTGGATCAGCCAGTACAAAATGTTTTTTTTTGTTCCAGGTCTGACCCTTGGCGACTACGTGAAGTGGGAGGAGTGGTGGTACAAGTACCAGGAGTGGCTCAAGCGGGAGCGCGCCTACGAGCGCTGGGCCGAGGGCGAGCAGGGCACGGTGAGCCACGTTAACATCCTCCCCCTCATTGCACCATTAACTTTAAAAAAAAATCACACTGAACTTGACTAATATTCTCCTCTCCCCTCCAATTATGACTAATGCACGTCTTCACCAACGTTCCCTTACTTTACGGGCCACCTAAGCTAAGTTAGGCGACGCTTTCTGACAATGAGAACTGGGAACACCTAAAAGTGAAAATGAATAATATTGCAAATGGCGCACCGACATGTATAATCTATGAAATTATATGAAATCTAGATTATTTATTTATAGAGTTCGGTGCGCCATTTGCAATATTAGTTCCAGAGACGCATAGAGCGTCAAAATGGCGTCAACCAAGTAGGTTCAAACAAATATGCCGCCGCAGCCTTCTCCAGTGATAAAATCATAGATTAATTATAAAGCTTAGGCCCGCTTGCAGAGACGCCGGGTTAAGTTTAACCCAGGAATTGTAATTTTGACAGAAGCTTTATACGAAATCTGTCAAAGCAGCAGCTAACTTTGGGTTGAAAGGATAAACCTTCCTAAGGACCAGAGCCTTAGTGGTCAAGACACATTGGCACAGAATGTACCCCTCTCGTAACGCGTGGTATGTCTTCAGACGCGTCGCGAGCGCCGCCGGCGCGGGGGCCGCCACCGGCGCAGCTGAGGGCGCGCGGCCCCCGCGGCGGTCCTCTGCGTGGACCTGGCCGCGGGGGCCGCGCACCGCTAAGGTGTGCGACCACCATCGCCTCGAGTCAACCCCCGCTGGTAATTTATTGACCCCTGTTGATAATTATTTGACCCCTACTGATAATTTTTTGATCCCTTCGGGTAATTTCTCGACTCCTACTGATAACTTTTTGACACCCGTTGGTTATTTATTGAACCCTATTGATAATTTTTTGACCCCTACCTACTGATATAATTTTTGACCCCTTCAGGTAATTTCTATACTACTGATAACTTTTTGACCCCCGCTGGTAATTTATTGACCCCTATTGATAAATTTTTGACCCCTAACTACTGATATTTTTTGACCCCTACTGATAGGTACTTTTTTGACCTCTTCAGGTAATTTCTATACTCCTACTGATAACTTTTGACCATCGCTGGTAATTTATTGACCCTATTGATTATTATTTGACCCCTACTGATAATTTTTTGGCCCGTTCAGGTAATTTCTATACTCCTACTGATAACTTTTGACTACCATTGGTAATTTATTGTCCTTATTAATAATTATTTGAGCCCTACTGATAGGTAATTTTTGACCTCTTCAGGTATTTTCTCGACTCCTACTCAATAACTTTTTGACCCCCCTGGTAATTTATTGACACCTATTGATAATTTTTAATCCCAACTGATAATTTTTTTGACCCCAGTGATACTTTTTTGACCTCTTCAGGTATTTTCTCGACTCCTACTCATAACTTTTTGACCCCCCCCTGGTAATTTATTGACACCTATTGATAATTTTTTATCCCAACTGATAATTTTTTGACCCCCAGTGATACTTCTTCGACCCCTTCAGGTGATTTCTCGATTCCTACTCATAACTTTTAGACGCCTTCTAATACTAATTTATTGACCCCCACTGATAATTTTTTGACCTCTTCTGGTAATTTCTCGACTCGTACTAATAACTTTTTGTTATAGGTTAATGATTGAAACCTATTTTCTTTTTTGTTTCAGACACTTCAACAATCTAAAATTAAAACCACTATAGATAAAATTTCTTCAGTGAAATTGTTCAACTCGACAATATTTTTCAGTGCTAGTAAAATTTTTGTTTTTTTTTTAAAGTTTAATCTAAAATGAGTTTTAAAAAGCAAGTGTTAGCGCGGTTTCAAAATGTCTGAACGTCGAGGTGATTTTGACTTTGTCACAAAGTGAGTGAACCTAAAAGTATATTATTGTTAAAATATATTAGTTAAGTATACATATATTATTATAATAGATATAATGATTTTGTAATTAATATGAAACTGGCCGATGCCCGCGACTTCGTCTGCATGGATTTAACTTTTAATATCCCGCGGAAACTTTGATTTTCCGGGATAAAAAGTAAGATGTCACTCTCCAGGTAAGAAGTTCGGGTTTCTAAGGTAGTTATGTTGAAGCGAACAAACTATTGTATATCTTCTTCTTCTTTATCAACCGATAGACGTCCACTGCTGGACAAAGGTCTCTTGCATGGACTTCCACAGGCCTCGGTCTTGCGCCGCCTGGATCCACTATGGACTATTGTATATAAGCTAGCGTTTTTCCGACGCAACCGATTTTGATAGTGTTTCGATTAATTTAGCGAACGTTTCAATGGCGTGTAACATAGCAACTTGTCGAAAACTACTACGACGCAACGTGATAAGTTGCGTATGTGTTGAAAACTGTTGTGGAATTGTCTAAAAATAATTGCTATAGTGTGACGATCATAATCATCACAGATATCGCAATCACCACAGATATCGGTATCACCTCAGATATAGCAATCATCTCAGTTTTCTAGGATTTAAGCAGTTCTTGCTGTATCAATGCCTTGCTTGTCTCAAAAATCACAATTTTTAGGGTTCCGTACCCAAAGGGTACCAACGGGACCCTATTACTAAGCCTACGCTGTCCGTCCGTTCGTCCGTCTGTCAGCGGGCTGTATCTCGTAAACCGTAATAGATAGACAGATGAAATTTTCACATATTATGTATTTCTATTGCCGCTATAACAACAAATAATAAAAATTAAATTAAATTAAAAAAATTAAACTAAAATATTTCCATGGGTACATGGAAATATTTTTATTTAATTTTTTTTCAACGGAACCCTAAAAGAGCGAGGCCCGACTCGCACTTGGCCGATTTTTTTTTTTTTTTTTCAAAATGTGTCAAGGTTTTAAATTTTCAAAATCTTTGTTTTTAATTTTATAATAGTCTTCTGTGAGTTTGCTTTTTAACCTCCGACAAAAAAGAGGGATGTTATATTAAGTTTGACGTGTGTATCTGTGTCTGTCTGTACCTTCGCAGCATCTGCATCACGATGCAGCTATCATAGATGAATGCGCTCATCACGATGCAGCTATCATAGATGAATGCGATCATCACGATGCAGCTATCATAGATGAATGCGCTCATCACGATGCAGCTATCATAGATGAATGCGATCATCACGATGCAGCTATCATAGATGAATGCGATCATCACGATGCAGTAATCATAGATGAATGCGATCATCACGATGCAGTAATCATAGATGAATGCGATCATCACGATGCAGTAATCATAGATGAATGCGATCATCACGATGCAGTAATCATAGATGAATGCGATCATCACGATGCAGTAATCATAGATGAATGCGACCATCACGATGTAGCCATCATTTCTAGACCATCGCACCACTGATCGCGAAAGTAGGCTTAATTATATTATTCATTATTAATAGTAATAATAAATAGAAGTACATAAATATACTCTGTAAATAGTTCAATTATAGCTTGTATATTATGCAATCTCCTTGTGTTTATTAATTATTTATGATAGATGTAGTGTTTTGTGTCCACTTAGCTTAGGCCCTTCGCCCCAAAGCTGGGTTTAAACCGGGTTTAGTAACTTCGGGTTAGGTCTGATTTACACTTAAATTAGTTAAGTAGTGAGTTTAGCTTACTAGAAAATTGACTTGTTTAGTTCGTAAGTAGAAGGTTGTGTCCAAATGTGATACAGGCGAGTTAAGATTAATCTATCTTCTATATAAATAACACTTGTTATGCACTTGCACTTAACTCGTCGAAAAAATAGAACGTGCTTCCATTTTTCCTACTTAATTTGCAAACTGGCAAACTGTTTAAGGACTTAACTCGCCAGTTTCGCAAGTTAACTCGCTACTTAACTAATGCAAATGTAAATCAGGCACTAAGGCTCGCTTGCGGAGACAACGGGTTAGGTTTAACCCAGGATTAAATTTGTAATTTTGACAGAAGCATTATACGAAATCTGTCAAAGCAGTCACTAAGTCTGGGTTAAAAGGATAACTCAGCGTTTCTGCAAACGGGCCTAAATGGTCTAAATTTAAACCTTATATGTATTGTGTTGTACCAATGAAAATTAAAAGAGTTGCAGTTTGGAAAAGTCTATGTCCTACATCATATAGAAAATTTGTGGCATGCCCCAATACAATAGCTGTTAAGTAATGCAAGAAGTACTGAAGCATGGAAGTAGGACTTAAGGCTGCCCTAGTCAGCCATTCTTCCATACAAACATAGTCTAGCGATTACACCACTGTTTGATGGTGTACGTTCAAAATAAAAAATAATATTAATTCATTTCATCATTATCTAGCCCTCTATGGAAACAAAAATGTAAAAAAAAACATACATTTGAAAGTTATGAGCGTCGAAAATTCCATATTTTTACACTAATTTTAACGCATCTTTGGGTGGAAATAAATACCATAAGAAGAAGGAAACTTGCAAAATAGTTACCATACAGGGATAGATTAGTTGTTCAAAAATGCAAATAATTTTATTTTGAACAGATACATTCAATAGATTTTTCATGATATCCAGATTCCCAAAGGTCTGTTTATAAAATTTTGCGCGCTCGTTTTCGCGCATGTATGCGTCACCAGCGTTAGGAGTGTGTATGTGTACGCGCACTAGCTTCTTACTGCTCATCACAGCGTCTATCCTTTTCGCGCGTGATGTCGGATGAAATAGCATGCATTTTAACCCCGCCCACCAAATAGTTCGTGCGGCCGACTAGTGGGTTCTTAAATAAAAATGGAGTACACCTATATTTTATCCAATTTTTGTTTATTGTTTATTGTGAGTGAAACAAAACATCGCCGTTTGTATTTATTCGATTACTAGCTGATGCCCGCGACTTCGTCCGCTTGGATTTAGTTTTTAAAATCCCTCGGGAACTCTTTGATTTTCCGGGATAAAAGTAGCCTAAGTCACTTTCCAGGTCCTCAACTATACCCATGCAAAAAATCACGTCGATCCATGGCTCTGTTGCGGCGTGATTGAAGGACAAATCAACGAACACACACACTTTCGCACTTATACTATTAGTAAAGGTAGAGTTCCGAGCCAAGCGACACTGACGCCACTAACGCCGCGTTAGTATCGCCGCGACAGAGCGATAGTACAATGTTCTATGTAAATACATGACGGCGTGTACGAACACGGCGATACTTGACGCGGCGTCACTGCCGCGGTGCCACTGTCGCAAAGCGTCAGCGGCCGAGCCGCGCTTCCCCTCGTAGTGTCGCGCGACAGCTCGATCAACGCGTGGTAATTTTTAGGTATGGAGCAATTAATTTGAAAATGGAGGCTTTTACCGAAGAAAATGATGAGCTGCTTATAAATTTAGTGTCTCAACATCCACTATTATTTGATTTAAGTGTTGAAGAATACAAAAATTCGAAAAAAAAGGACAAAGCTTGGGATGAAATTGGGAGGGTGTTAAATAAATCTTTCACAATAGCTTGATTCATAATCGGTTCACCGTATTTATGAAGTAAACGCAAGAAAATTTGACTATCTAGATCACTGGTCGCAAATTGACTGAAAACAGCAGTGATACTATCGCCGCTCTCGGCATCAACAGAGCGTCAGAGACGCTGCGGCTCTGTCGCAGCGTTTACTGACGCACTGACGCGGCGTCAGTGTCGCTTGGCTCGGAACTCTACCTTAAGGATCAACTGGTAACTAAGTCATGCACCATTCGTCATTTAAACTGTCAAAAAAATACCATATTCCAGCAGGCCCAGCATACACGTCGAAGTGATATCTCGCGAAGAGAGAGATATTGTCGATAGACTGATTTCTCGTTCACCTTAACATGCACGCAACGAGTGACTATTTTCTCGTCGAAGACTTGGCTTTCTCGTGACAGTAGACGTAGACAAACCGGTGCACGGTGTAGCCGTTTCACAACATACGATAAAATCTAATGGTGCAACACCGTTTTCGTTCATTCAGAAACCATGGAGATTTACTACTTCCATGTGTGAAACCTTTAAAAATGACGAGAAATATCCCTCTTTTAAACTTCAAAATTCGAGAAACTTACATCGCCATGTCAGAGTTCGTAGAGAAAAATAGAGAAATTAATTTTATCTCTACTTTTGACGTAACGAGACGAATCATGTGTGCAACCATGTTAGTTTCGATAAAGAAGAGATAATACGAGAAAAGGGGTAGACAAATTTTTCTCGTGCTAGGCGTGCTGGTCAAGCTACACATGTTCCACATAAATTTAATTTTGCCGCATATTTGTTAACTTGGAATTAAGTGACAAAACTACATCGACAACCTTTAGTACTACTTACTTCGTACTTAGTAAGTAACTTTGTACGTTTTCATGCTTTAGTACCACTTCCATGTCTTTATCAAATGTCAAAACGCATATATGGCAGCTTGTGCGAACTATTGAACTGTGACGTCATAAACATTTGACGCACCTTTGTAGTTTTATCGATAAATAATTTAACCACATTCAAAATTAACAGAGCGCGGACGTGTATTTAACTTATTTTGAAAGACCCCATTTGATAATAATAATTAATCGGTAAGAAATTATTTTTATCACAGACATCGCCATCCTGTTATAGCTCTCTTTCTAACACATATTCAAAATGTATTTGGGTCTATTTCACTACCTTCAAGTAGATTTTAACTGACGAATAAAGTTGACGTTTGCGTCATGCTCGTGAAGTGGTTCCGCTGGCGAGAATGGGGCTACTTTCTGTCTGCCCGTCTGGCGTCTTAACATGAATTGAATTGTAGCACTTTTTTTTTTTGAACTTCCCCTCATTGTAAAATATTATATTTTATTCTAACAAAGTTGCATAGGTTAAATCGGCTTGGCATCCAGCTGCCCACAAGATAGTATAAAAAACTTATTACAATGTAATAGCTGTATAATAATATTGTAAAATGATTATTTTGAAAAGAGCAACTGCTGAGCTTCTTGCCGGCTCTTCTCAGCAGAATCCGCTTTCCGAACCGGTGGTAGAGTCATGACTTATGTCATAAGAGCCACAAGGTTGGCCTACGTGAAATAAATATTGAATTTTTTGACAGTTTTTGTATGGGCAATCTGTCAAAACGTCTTTAATTGTCGGTTAAAGATTACTTGAAGGTGGTGAAACAAGCCCAAAAAGTGTTCTTTACACAGATCTGTGTAATATTTTCATAAATTGAAATGTATCGAAAATCATGTAGATGTTGTACCTATTCAAAAATAAATAATATTTGTAAAATGTAAAACTGTGTTTCATTGACTTTTTAAGTATGTCGCAGTAAGATGATATTATGAAGATATGCAGGATATAGATTATAGAATAACTTCGTACCTAACTATCTTACTAGATTCATAATCAACCCATCAACGGCTCACTACTGAGCGCAGGTCTCCTCTCAGAGAAGGGTTATAGGCCATAGTCCGCCACGCTGGCCCACTGCGAATTGGCGGACTTCACACACCTTCGAGAACATTATGGAGAACTCTCAGGTGTGCAGGTTTCCTCACGATGTTTTTCTTCACCGTTGAAGCAAGTGATAGTTAATTGCTTAAACGCACTTGACTCCGAAAAGTCAGAGGTTTCAGTCAGAGGATCGTACCCGGGATCGAACCTGCGACCCCCCGAATAGACCACAGTCCTAACCACGCGGCTATCACTGCTTGATTAGTTAATAGAACTAGATTAATCTAGTGAAATGATTATTACACTACATTAATTAGTCTGGTAAGATAGTTACGAAACGTATTCATTTATCTATGTTACGGACGTTGCGGTACATAGCTAAAGCATAGGGATGTAACTATATCACGGCTACATCAAAGTTCCTGTCTGCATTTATCAATAGAATCTGCTTTCCGAACCTCTATCACCGGTGGAAGAGGTTGATTAGTAGCTCTTGATCTACATGAAATAATTCATGTTGAATTTGAAAATTATACACAAAAAATAAACAATAGTATTTATGAGATACTTTTATTTTTGGAATTCATCTTAATTATCAAGTAAAATTAAGGTTGCAACACGATCTTTAGTTTTAATACAAATGCCGTCAGGTAGGGAGCTCATGAGGGCAATAATTACTGTAGCTTCCTACAGCGCGGGAAGTAAAATGTTGACTGACGAACCAACAGCGCGGCATCCACGACGTACCACCAAATAAATCGATAAATCGCCGACTTTGTGCGGTTTCAATTGCAATCCAGGTTTTCAAGAAACTATTCAAACCCAGGCTGCTTTACCCTTCTAGTTCGAGAAACTGGCTTATCTTCAACCAATTTTTCGGTCCTTTTTGCAGAAAGGCCCTCAATAGACCCAGTTTCAACTTTTCTCCTCGACCTTCGACCCGAATCCCTTTTAAGACTTAAATCTTCCTCAACAGGTCTCAAGCCATCTTTAGCAGGCTCTAAATCATCCTTAGCAGGTTTCAAGTCATCTTTACCAGATTTCAATTTACCATAACCAGTTGTCAAGCCATCTTTACAAGGTTTTAAGTTATCTTTAATAGGTTTGAAGTCATCTTCAGATTTCAATTCATCTTTATCAGGTTTCAAGTCATCTTTAATAGATTCCAAATTGTCTATATCAGGTCTATGGTCGTCTTTATTAGATTTGGAATCCTTTATTTTCTTAGGTCTCGTCTCCACTTTGGCTTTCGGCGTTAAGAATTCATTTTCCAAATTCTTCGCAATCAATTTAGGTTTTCTGGTATAAGTTTTTATTGTTGACATTGGCGTAAAAAACTCAACGGGAGTCGACTGACAGGGAGTGAAAAACTCCGCGCGTTGTGCGTTCTGTGCAGTTGGTGTGCCCATTTCTACATCATTTTGGAATATAATCTTGGGTATGACCCGTTTTGGTATGGGAGTTATATCCTCCAATACCGGTTTAGACGTAACCGGTACCGGTATTTTGAATTTCGACTGTTTCTTTTTAGTGTCTTTGCGTTTTTCTTCTTCCATTTTCGCATTTTCTGTGTCCTTATCGTCGTCAAAGTCTAATTTGATTTTCGTCACAAAAGTGTCTGGCAATTCTTCTTTTCTCACAACTTTGACCGTTTTAGTAATGATCGGCATTTTGGTTTTATTTTCCGGCGTCTTCAGCTTGTTTGGACTCAATTTCAGTTCCTCCATATCGATTTCTAAGCCAGTTTCTTGGATGACTCTAGTTTTTCTCTTTCTCAAATTCGCTGAAGCTACCATTAAGTTTGCGACTTCATTTCTCAAATAGGGATCGACGTTTTTGAATTCAGACAAAATCTCGTGTATAGACACGATAACGTCGTCACATTTCGCGAATTCGTTTTGGGATAGTTCGAAGAGTGATAATTCAATTAAAAATTCCAATTGCACAGTTTTAAATTCGTCTACAGTTATTTTTTTTGCGCTATCGATAGCTAGATCACAGAACTCCTTCAGTTTGTAAGTGTTGAAGATATTTTCAAATTTATCTCTTGCTTGATCGAACGTTTTCAACGCACCGTCGAAATAGTTTCGCGCGATTTCGGTTTCCTTCGCTCGGAAGTACGTTGATGCTTCCAAATAGCTTATCTGGCATGCGATGATCACGCATGCGGGCGACATGCATGCATAGCATGTGCACGCGTCCGCATGCTGGAAGAAATGTGGGCTCTCGAATGCTGGGATTGAGCATAAAACCAGGGAATCTTCGCTGCTGATTTGGGTCAGTTGGAATCGACTTTCCAACATAATTTCAACATTGTCTTGTTTGGGAATAAATAGTTCCTGTTTTTGCTTCATCGATTCAGCGGGCGAATTTTCTGTTTTGGTCGGTCCATAGTTAAGGATGTAGTTTAGCTGTAGGATCTTTTTTCTCTGTAACACAAAAATAAATAAAAATTGAGGGTAGATTAACATAGTCTCTTTTTAGCATACATTTTAATAGTTTTAATTTAAATTTTTTGTAGTCTGTTGGGTGTTAGGTTAGGACTGTGGTCTCCTATTCGGGGGGTCGCCGGTTCAATCCCGGTTCAATCACCACTGACTATTCTGAGTTACGTGCAATTATATTTTTAAGCAATAAAAAACATATTCTTCATCGGTGAAGGAAAACATCGCGAGGAAACCTGCATGCCTGAGAGTTGTCCATAAAGGTGTGTGAAGTCCGCCTATTCGCATTGGGCCAGCGTGGTGGACTATGGCCTATAACCCTTCTCTGAGAGGAGACCTGCGCTCAGTAGTGAGCCGTTGATGGGTTGCTAATGATGACATGTTAAGACGGGCAGACAAAGTATCAAAGTAGCCCCCATTCCCGCCGGCGGCACCCGTTCACGAGCATGACGCATGGCCCAGCCGTTGCTTCGCTCAACCATATTTGAGGGAACATCATCATCAGCACCACACCAACGGCTCACTACTGAGCGCAGGTCTCCTCTCAGAGAAGGGTTATAGGCCATCACACTGGCCCAATACGAATTGGCGGACTTCACACACCTTCAAGAACATTATGAAGAACTCTCAGGTGTGCAGGTTTCCTCACGATGTTTTCGTTCACCGTTGAAGCAAGTGATATTTAACTGCTTAAACGCATTTGACTCCGAAAAGTCAGAGGTGCGTACCCGGGATCGAACCTGCGACCCCCCGAATAGGAGACCACAGTCCTAACCACTAGGCTATCACTGCTACAACATAACAACAAATATTGTTAGTGTGGGGCTCACCTTCGCGTCGTGCGTGTTGGTGACGTCAGCGTACACGCTCGCGCGCGCGGCCGCGCCCGCGACCGGCAGCGTGGCAGCGGCGGCGCACACCGCGCGACGCCACAGCGACACGCGACGCGACTGTCGCACGTTCGCGCACCCGTGCGACGCGACGCAGTTCCTCAAGTATAGAGATATCGTACGCCGCGTGGTCCAACGAGTCGCTGCAAATGAACAAACAAGTTTCATAGTCATCATTGTCTGCCCACAGTTGGGCATAGTATGTCTATATTTTGTTTTATTTATTTTTATTGGAACGAAGTTCCTTATCACGCGTTGCGAAAGGGGGCTAGACGGAAATTAAGACCAAAAGTTGGACCGACACTTTCGACACTTTTTGATGGCCTAAAAAATATCTTATATAATAATTTCAACAAGTTGTGCATCGCTCCCGTGGCGCAATTGGCCCGCGCGCGGCCGCCAACCGAAAGACTGGTGGTTCGAGCCCACCCGGGGGCGCGCAATCCTATTTTCATTTTTTATTTTATAAAATTATTTTTTTAATTTTAATATTTTATGAAATCGATATTTAGGCTTCCTTTAGGCTTAGGCTTTAGGATTAAAAAAATCATGATAAAAAATGTATACCCGAATAATTATTTTCTTTATTCCTCGAATAGAACTTGAAATTAATATTTTTATAACAATAACTTCGTTCCTATCTGGTGTCCCACAACACCAAACGACTTTTTATTTTGTACATATATAAACAGTGTTAAAAATAATACCACAAAAAAGCATATTTCATTTCAATTTCTATGATTTAATACAATTTTTTGGTATAGCGTACAAATACCTGGCCCAAGATGAAACATCTATATAGTTAGTATCATCATCAATCTAATATCTATATAGTAATACTAATCATCTATATAGTTCCGATAGCTCAGTTATGGAAATCAGGCGGTCCCGAAACCAGAAGCCCCGGTTCGAGTCCAGACGATTATTTTTCCTATGAATTTTATTATTATTTATTTATTATTATTTCTTTTTCTAAATATATAATTTCCAAAAAACACGATTTACCAAAAACAAAAAAAAGAACGAGCAAAGCTCGGTCACCCATGTACTATAAATAATGCATACATAAATATATACCAATCTATGTATTATCTTATATATAAAATTCTCGTGTCACAATGTTAGTTACCTTACTCCTCCGAAACGGCTGGACCGATTTTTATGAAATTTTGTGTGCATATCGGGTAGGTCTGAGAATCGGCCAACATCTATTTTTCATAGCCCTAAATGATAAGGGTGACCAACCACTAAATATTTTTGCTGGCGGTACGAAGTTCGCTGGGTCAGCTAGTAAATATATATGCTGCATGAAACGTTAGAGCATGAAATAAATAATTTAGATTTTTAACGTACCAGTGTTCCTCACGGCCAGATAGTGTCTCGGCAAAGCGTTGACGGCACCGAGCTTGCTCAGGCCTGAGTCGGGACAGAGCAAAGCCTGAGCCTCCATCAGCCGACCGAGACTCAGCTCCACTAGAAACATTAATTAACAAGTGTGAATTAAAATTTTTATTTTTAAATGTAAGCTTTTAATAGCTACATCATTAGACTGGATATCATCTAGGATCAGAGTACTTGTTATGACGAATCAAACGAGCCCAAACTCGATGGGGTTACGTCGTTTTATTACAGAGTTCCGATAGCCATCTTCCGTCTCCATCATCAGATCAGCTCCATGTCACAATAATATTGCATTGTCATCCGATTTACACATACATGCAAAATTTTAGCGCGATCAGAAACCGGGAAGTGGGTCTAATTCATCTTGCAAGATTTGACCCAAACAAACATTGCAAGTTAAATAAAAGCTTGTAAAAACGGCTCTGAGGCTGAGATCTGTAGATCGTACTCAGCCCCCGATTGTCTAAAAGTCGTCGATCAAAATCGTATTACTTTGATGGCATTAGCGTCAAAGTAAAATAAACCATAACAGCATTGAATTAAAGCTCAATTTCGTGTATGCATTCTTATACGTTTACGTATGTACGATACGCTCTATGTTAAAATCGGTTGTACTGAATTTGTGACTTTAAATCAATACAGTCAAGGAATATTTTACTTTGACGCTAATGCCATCAAATGAATACGATTTTGATCGGCAACATTTAGACAATCGGGGGCTGGCTCTGTTCAAGACTCACAATAAAGTTAAAATGAGACACATATAGGCCCTGACGTAAACCTGTCTCTATTTAACTCAGTCTTGAGTCTAAGCTGAGTGAGATAGTCATCTACAGATCTCAGAATAAGTCTATACATAAATCTAAGAAAGTGCTCTGAAATGATATATCAGCTTAATGCAAGGAGCCACATAAAAATCGGATTAGCAGTTTTTTTGAATCAGTATATACTATACTAGCTGATGCCCGCGACTTCATCCGTGTGAATTTAGTTTTCAAAATCCCTCGGGAACTCTGATTTTCCGGGATAAAAAGTAGCCTATGTCACTCTCCAGGTCCTCAACTATACCCATGCAAAACATCACGTCGATCCGTAGCTCTGTTGCGGCGTGATTGAAGGACAAACCAACAAACAAACACACTTTCGCATTTATAAAATGAAGTATGATACTTATGATGTTATAGTTAAAAAAACACGATTACAGCTTGCCCTTGTGTCACCAGTGATTGGGCACTCACTTGGATAGAATAGAATAGAAATGTTTTTTATTCAAATAAACTTTTTTACAATTGCTTTTGAATCGTCGATGAGTCTACCACTGGTTCGGAATGCCGTTCCTGCCGAGAAGAACCAGCAAGAAACTCGGCGGTTGCTCTTTTCAAAACAAGTCTACAATTCAATAGATACTATGCTATGTATGCAGTGTTTCCACAATAAGGGGTTCCACAAAAGCATATCTAATTATAATTCAACACATGTTAAGACGGGCAGACAGAAAGTAGCCCAATTCCCGCCGGTGGAACCCGTTCACGAGCATGACGCATGACCCAACCATTGCTTCGCGCAACCATATTTGAGGGAACGTAACAACCCGCATCACACGACACCACCACAGAAATGTTTAGAGAGCGTGACTTGTGCACTATAATATCTCCGCAGATGGCCGGATTCATTCGGAAAACGTTATAAAGGAACACTTACGAATGTCTCCAGACTGCTTCTCGTATTCTTCTAGCAATTTCGCTTGAACTGTCTGCACGAGTTTACTCGCCACGTATAAAGATCCATTCCTTTTGTGATATATCTGAAAATACAAATATGTAAGACATTTTTATTTCTTCTTCTTTGTCAGCCGATAGACGTCCACAGCTGGACAAAGGTCTCCTGCATAGAATTCCACAGGCCTCGATCTTGTGTCGCTTGAATCCAGCGGCTCCCTGCGACTCGTTTGATGTCGTTGGTCCACCTAGTGGGGTTCTGCTAACACTGCGTTTCCCGGTGCACGCAATTTAACTAGGCAACCTATTCGCGATATGTCGCTGAGTATATTTACCTATGAGAAGCAGTGATAGCCTAGTGGTTAGGACTGTGGTCTCCTATTCGGCGGGTCGCAGGTTCGATCCCGGGTACGCACCTCTGACTTTTCGGGGTCTTTCTTATCACTTTCTATTTCTTATCACTAATAAATAACAGATGAAGGTGTTATTACATTGTAATAAGTTTTTTATACTATTTTGTGGGCAGCTGGATGCCAAGCCAATTTCAGCCATGCAACTTTGTTAGAACAGAATATAATATTTCCACAATGAAGGGAAGTTCCAAAAAAGCGTACTACATTTCAATTAATGTTAAGACGGGCAGACAGAAAGTAGCGCCATTCCCGCCGGTGGCACCCGTTCACGAGCATGACGCATGATCCAGCCGTTGCTCCGCTCGACCATATTTGGTAGTATTAACAAGCACTTACCGCAACATCGCATAACAAACACAGCGCCGCCTCCAGACTCTGTCCGCGTCTGATGTACTCGCCGGCGTACCTCACAGCGCGCGTCATTATTGGCCCGATTTGTTTGTCCGTCCGAGCGTGGTAGACCAGCGCGCTGGCGTTTAGCATGTAGGACTCTCTGTGGAGATATGACATTTTTTTAAACACTATTGCACAAAAAAAAAGTTGAAAAGGCGGACTTAATGCTAAAGCATTTTCTACCAGGCAACCTTGAGATGTGAGACAACAGTTGTAGGTGTGCAAAAGAGTAGGGTAAAAAGAGTACAATATATAATACATAAATATTTTAAATATAATAATAATATACATATACTATACATAATTATATACAAATAGATACCTAAATATATTACATGATACAAAATACATTATGTAACATGATACTGTACATATTATGAAACATAAAACATATTTATTATTAGCCCCCACAAAAAGGGGGTTGTTATAAGTTTGACGTATCTATGTATGTGTCTGTGTGTCTGTCTATTCCCTAGCAACAGCCTATCTAATAGATCGATTTTGATGCGGTTTTTTAAAGCTAACATCAGCAACCCATCAATGGCTCACCACTGAGCGCAGGTCTCCTCTCAGAGAAGGGTTATAGGTAGAGCTGTAGCAAACCGTATGTATTCGTTACTGAGTAACGGGTACGCCATCTAGTACCGAGTAACGAAACGTTACTCACGAATACTTTTCGTTACTCGCATGTTTCGTATCATGGTTACATACGCTGTTTCAATGACGCAATGTTACGCTGCGTTGATGCGTATATTGAAATTTTTCTTACTGATCGTTTTGCGCATGCGTGCGTATTTTCCGCGAATTAAAAAGGTAATGTAAACTTAAGGACGTACAAAGAAAATAACGTTGTTTGATGATTTGTGAGATTCGTTATCCAGGTTTTTTTAATATTTAAATATTCATTAGAGGTATTGTGTTCGTGTGTGGAACAGAAAGTTTGGCATGTAATGAATATGTATTATTTCTACAAATTGAAATTATGAATGCTGCGATGCCGCACCTAGTACATAAGTCATATCTTATAATAAAATTATAGAAAGAACAATACGACTCGATTAACGATTTGTTTCTCTAGCATAACATAGCATGTTATGACTTATGGGGTATTAGGAGTAACGAGTAACGATACGATAGTAACGAGTACTGAATGTACTATAGTAACGAATACATACGGGTACGTTTTTTTTTCGTTACTTTTACACCTCTAGTTATAGGCCATAGTCCACCACGCTGGCCCAATGCGAATTGTTGGACTTCACACACCTTCGAGAACATTATGGAGAACTCTCAGGTGTGCAGGTTGCAGGTCAAAGTAAGCCGTTGATGGGTTGCTGATGATGATGATAATGATGATGATAATGATGATGTTAACATTCGTATTTCTCTCATTGTAGTGAACTCACCTATCCCCCACGGGGTCGGCTATAAAGCAGCCCACGTAAGCGAGTTGCAGCGCGTGCACGGACATATTCAAGTGCAGTAGCTGTTGCACACACACGCACACTATCTGCACTATGTGCCTCAGAGTTGTATTCGGCAGGACTCCTACGAGAAAAGACATAATACTTACAAATATTATAATTTAGAAAGTTTGTTTGTTCGTCTGTTTGTCCTTCAATCACGCCGCAACAGAGCTACGGACCGACGTGATTTTTTGGACGGGTATTAGTTGAAGACCCGGAGAGTGATATAGGCTACTTTTTATCCCGGAAAATCAAAGGGCTCCCGCGGGATTTTAAGAACTAAATCATCAGCTAGTAAAATATAAATACGGAATTCATAGACTAACACATTTATAACTTAAAACTAAGGGGTTAAATTATAGAAACATTTATATTCTTCTTTATCAACTGATAGACGTCCACAGGACAAAGATCTCTTGCATGTACTTCCACAGGTCTCGATCTTGCGCCGCCTGAATCCAGCGGCTCCCTGCGTGTTGTTTGATGTCGTCGGTCCACCTGGTGGGGGGTCTGCCAACACTGCGCATCCCGGTGCGGGGTCACCACTCCAGCACCTTGGGACCCCAACGACCATCAGCTCTTCAAACTATGTACCCCGCCCATTTCCACTTCAGTTTCGCGACTCGCTGAGCTATTTATACAGATATTACTATAATTTAATTAAAATAGCCTCAACAGCCCAACGGTTAAAGGTGCGGGCTGAAAAATGAAAGGTCACAGGTTCGATCCTCAGCCGTTTCACTATTGTCGTACATACGTAAACGTATAAGAATGCATACACGAAATTGAGCTCTAATTCAATGTCGTTATGGTTTATATTACTTTGATGCTAATGTCATCGAATACGATAACGATCAATGGAATAACTTTAATTCAAATTCAAATTCAAAATTTTTTTATTTCACGTTGGCCAACCTGTGGCTCTTATGACACGTCATGACTCTACCACCGGTTCGGAAAGCGGATTCTGCTGAGAAGAGCCGGCAAGAAACTCACCCACCAGTTGCTCTTTTCAAACTAATTTTACAATATTATTATGAAGCTATTACATTGTAATAAGTTTTTTCTACTATCTTGTGGGCAGCTGGATGCCAAGCCGATTTAACCTATGCAACTTTGTTAGAATAAAATAGGTATATTATTTCCACAATGAGGGAAAGTTCAAAAAAAAAAAATTAAGTGGCACTCGGGGACTGCCGCGGTAAAGCTATTGCATAGCATTTTTTATCAACTTATGCAATTATAATATTTATGCAATATTTTTGTTGCATAATAAAAATTATGCAAAAAAATAATTAAAAAGCAAACAAACAAGAAAAGCGCACTTTCACTACTTCGCGAGTGAGATTCGAACCTGCGACATCATACACCATACGGTAAAGAAAGCGGCCGCTCGCCCACTGCGCCAAACAGAGCTACTTGTGAACCTCCAAAATGTTGAACGCTTACTGAACGACGGTGTTAGGTTTATTTTCGTTACGGAATTTCTTGATTCGGTCGCCGCGCTCAAACTGTTTGTCCTAGTTCAAAGCCCGCGATAAAAGCTATGCAATAGCTTAAAAATTTAGACAATCGCATGGCTGTTGTACTCACCGGATTCGAACCCGCGTACCGCATCTGTGAGGACCTCCACGGCCTGGACCGCTGCGCTAATGGCGTTGTACTCTTGCTTTATTGTTCGCATCGTATTGTCTTGATCTGGGTCTGTAGTCTATGAACAATAGACAATTTTTAACCTTTCAGTTGTAGAGCACATTATGCGTAGGCATAATGCTTGAATTTATTTTCGCGCGCGTTCGTTTTTATTTTTGCGATAACTCCATTTAAATTATGTGGTGTTATTATCATTTTTAAATTCAAATAAAATTATAGACCTGAAGCTTCCCCATGAATCACCCAGTTTATTGGTGAAAACCGCACGAAAATCCGTTCAGTAGTTTTTGAGTTTATCGCGAAATGACGGACAAACGCGGCGCGGGGGGCTTTGTTTTAAAACTTATGTAGTGATGGATTAATTGGGTATTTGACTGATATTTTTTTGTTTATTTAAAATAACGTTTTTAAATATCATAACACAATGCCATTTCTCTTTTTTAAATATCTTTACTAGTCTCGGAATTATAAGCTGTTTTACTGTGACTATATTTGTCTCTTTCTAAAATGAAATTTTCTATGAAGCGTGCATGGAGCTGCTGAATTGTGACATCACACTTAACTAGCGCTCTCTTTGTCTAACAGGAAACTTTAAAGCTCTATAACTTATTCGTTTTTGGAGCGAATTATTTTCTGTTTTTACAAATGTTATTCTTACATGTTACATTGTCGATTATAAATAACGAATATTTTGACTGCAGTCAAATACCCAATTGTACAGTACAGTACCCGGCGATATATATTGCACATCGGCCTTTGGAATAAAACGCTATTTCTATTCTATTGCAAGGAAAGCTAGCCAGAAATTCACGTAGTATTTACTGAAATCTCTTCACAATCGGCGAGCACATCACGTAACATATATAAAAAAAATGCAGTCGAACTGTGAATAGAATAGAATAGCGTTTTATTCCAAAGGCCGATGTGCAATATATATATCGCCGGGTACTGTACCGTTGTTTGTGAACCCTAATAAATAAATAAAAAAACGAGTGTGCTTTACATTACACGAGTAAAGTAAAACTTGCGAAACGCAACTGGCTATGAGAGGAAGAGAGAAAGAAAATGTGCGCTCGCACCTCTCTCTCTTGCCCCTACAGTAATATACGAAACGTAACTCTCTCTCTTTCTATCTTCACTAACTTATATCTCCCTCTCAACTTCCGTTCGCCTCGCCCGATCACACTTTCGTAACGCATTCACCAGCTTACTCCCCAAGTCAAGCGTGCGTAAAGAAGTTTGACTTCAATAAATAAATATATAAAGTTACGGAACGGAACGGAAGCAGTGATAGCCTAGTGGTTAGGACTGTGGTCTCCTATTCGGGGGGTCGCAGGTTCGATCCCGGGTACGCACCTCTGACTTTTCTGTGTCAAGTGCGTATAAGCAATTAAATATCACATGCTTCAACGGTGAAGGAAAACATCGTGAGTAAACCTGCACACCTCAGAGTTCTCCATAATGCTCTCGAAGGTGTGTGAAGTCCGCCAATTCGCATTGGGCCAGAGTGGTGGAATATGGCCTATAGCCCTTCTCTGAGAGGAGACCTGCGCTCAGTAGTGAGCCGTTGATGGGTTGCTGATGATGATGATGAATGATAAACTTACGCGCTCAGCATACTTCCAGTTGTGTTCGTGGCTTGCCGCGTCCATGTCGTATTCAGATTTCAGCAGCAACATCGCGCCATATACTAACTTATCTCCAACTGAAAGTGCCTGAAAATTCATTTGCAAATCAAATAAGTATGATCAAAATCCTCGCTAACCGTGCTAATCCTCACTAGTATAGTTCTTGCAATTCACGAGGGCGACTGACTTATGGTTGTGTGTGTGTCGTATCTGTATAAGTGTGAGCGAGCGCAATGCTCGCGCCTGCCCGCTCCCACCTAGGCTTTGACAGGCACGCACACTTATGCAATGTGCATGTACACGAAGTAACCACGAGTAAAACTCACTCGCCTTCGTGAATTGCAAAAACTACTATTTTATACTAGCTGATGCCCGCGACTTCGTCCGCGTGGATTCAGTTTGGAAAATCCCTCGGGGACACTTTGATTTTCCGGGATAAAAGTAGCCTATGTCACTCTCCGGGTCCCCAACTGTACCCATGCAAAAAATCACGTCGATCCGTAGCTCTTTTGCGGCGTGATTGAAGGACAAACCAACAACAAATAATATTTATTCTTTCGCATTTATAATATTATATTTTATATTAATTCCCACGAGACTGGTTGATTCTCAGCGCGCCTAGCATGCACGTCGAAGAGATATCTCGCGCGAAGAGAGAGAGATATTGTCGATGTAGACTAATTTCTCGTTCGACGATTCCAATGTGTGCAACCATGTTAGTTTCGATAGAAATATAGAGATAATACGAGAAAAGGCGCAGACAAAATTTTCTGGCGCGTGCATGCTATACCTGCAGGAGAGTGGTTCATTCCCACGAGTGGTTGATTCAAACGAGAGTGGTTGATTTCCACAAGACTGGTTGATTCCCACGAAAGTGGTTGATTCCCACGAGAGTGGCTAATTTCCACGAGAGTGGTTGATTCAAACGAGTGGTTGATTCAAACGAGAGTGGTTGATTTACATGAGACTGATTGATTCAAACGAGTGTGGTTGATTCCCACGAGAGTGGTTGATTCCCACGAGAGTGGTTGATTCAATCGAGAGTGGTTGATTCAATCGAGTGGTTGATTCAATCGAGAGTGCAATGGTTGATTGAAACGAGAGTGGTTGATTCTGACGAGAGTGGTTAATTCTCATCAGAGTGGTGGATTCGACAGTATTATTTTTGTCTTTAGCTTATAAATAGTTCATCTTACTTGGTTATCACCACAGTAGGCGATTCCTACCATGAATTGAATTGTAGTACTTTTTTTTTGGAACTTCCCCTCATTGTGGAAATATTATATTTTATTCAACAAAGTTGCATAGGTTAAATCGGCTTGGCATCCAGCTGCCCACAAGATAGTAGAAAAAACTTATTACAATGTAATAGCTTCATAATAATATTGTAAAATCATTATTTTCAAAAGAGCAACTGCTGAGTTTCTGGCCGGCTCTTCTCAGCAGAATCCGCTTTCCGAACCGGTGGTAGAGTCATGACTTGTCATACGAGCCACAGGTTGGCCTACGTGAAATAAATAATTTTGAATTTTGAATTTTTTTTGAATTTTACGACAGTGGATAATAAGGTGGTTGATTCTCACAACACAAAAGTGGTATTGATTCTCAATATCGCACGTGTTTCTTCCGTATGTATAAACAGTATAACTCACCGGTTTATTCTGGAAGGTAGTCACAAGTTCCATCACAACAGTCTTGTAGCAGGCGTCGTGAATGTTCCTTACGACGGTGGGCGTTTCCAACACCACTTCGAACAGAGTCTTTAATAATGCTTCTTTATTTTCAACTGGAAATACAAAAAATACCATAATTTTAGAAAAAAATAACATAATTTTAGCAAAAACAACATAATTTTAGAATAGAATATAATAGAAATATTTTTTATTCAAATAAACTTTTTTTACAAGTGCTTTTGAATCGTCGATAAGTCGGAATGCCCTTCCTGCCGAGAAGAACCAGCAAGAAACTCAGCAGTTGCTCTTTTCAAAACAAGTTTACAATATAATAGATATTTTTTTTTTATTCGACGACAAGCTAGTCCTTGACTGCGATCTCACCTGTTGGTAAGTGACGATGCAGTCTAAGATGGTAGCGGGCTAACTTGGAAGGGGTATGGCAGTGAACATTCAACACAAACCCCTAATTGGTGTCTACACGCCATCGTGCCGGAACGCTAAATCGCTTGGCGGCACGTCTTTAACAGTAGGGTGGTAACTAGCCACGGCCAAAGCCTCCCACCAGACCAGACCAGTCGAGACAATTCAGAAATTATAAATTCCCAAATTGACCCCGCCGGGAATCGAACCCGAGACCTCCCAGTTATAAGACACCAGCGCTCACCACTGAGCCAGGGAGATCGTCAAAAATTATGCTATGTATGCAGTGTTTCCACAATGAGGGGAAGTTCCACAAAAGCATACCTAATTATAATTCAACACATGTTAAGACGGGCAGACAAAAAGTAGCCCAATTCCCGCCGGCGGCACCCGTTCACGAGCATGACACATGACCCATGCGTTGCTTCGCTCAACCATATTTGAGGGAACGTACCAACCCGCACCACACGACACCACCAGAGAAATGTTTAAAGAGAGCGTGGCATACTTAGGCTACCCAAGTTAAGGTGGATTAAACGAGTCTGCCCGCGAAATTTAAATTTAATTTGGTTTTTCGCAATTTGTAAACTAATACGATAAAGTAGACTTATGGCATTCTAATTGCGCCACTGGCAGTATCATCTTCACAGGTTTATAATAAAAATCTTTACTTTAAAGTGTCCAGTTTAAGAAATTAGTCAGAATATCACGTAGGACGTGAGTTACTCGACACAAATTAGTTTAGTCAGGGCTTTGTCGAGAACCTGGCAAGTGAATTTACAATTTTAATTACAACTGAAAGCAGAACCAAAGGGTTCCCTTGGGATTTTTTAAAACCTGACATCACGTAGGCAAAGTTGCATGCAAGAACTTATAATAATCTCATTCCGAAATTGCTAAATAATTTGCCTCACAATTTGAAGCAGGAAATAAACCCAAAAAATATAAATTAAAATTTTCTTTTTTATTCCTAAACTGCAATCTTTATCGAGAAATATTTACTGGCTCCATAAAGTTAAAGTTAAAGTTAAAAAGTATGTAAACAGTAGGTAATTTTAACTTATACAATGGGGCAGTGACTTCCACACTAGGATTCCCTGTATCGTGGAAATCACTTCCTTCCGTAGGTAACTAAACACATAGAATGAGCTTAAATAATGAAACATATACCTAATATGTAATATTCTTGGTAGTTTGGTAGGATTGTACATGTCAGTTTTGTTTGTACGAGCGTGTGTGTGCGTGTGTGTGTGTGTGTGTGTGTGTGTGTGTGTGTGTGTGTGTGTGTGTGTGTGTGTGTGTTTGCGTGTGTGTGTGCGTGCTCTGTGTGTTGTTAGTAAAATTTTAGAATTTTTTCCGTGCCTTCGTAATTGGTATCTCTTAACCATTTATTTAGTGTTTTTTTACATTTATACCGGGACATGTTCAAGATTTTAAGAGCTCTGTTGGCTTTGGTATACAAAAACGGACCAGCAAAAAGGAAGGCTCTTCGTGCGAACTGCGTGCGCAAGAATGGGCACCTCCACCTCTGGAGACGAGAGCGTGTAATTACTGTCGAGGCTGCCGACTTGTGAAATCTAAGTATTACGGATTTAACATATAGCTGTCTGACACTCAAAAATCCACACTCTCCGTAAAGGCTATCAGTGGGATAACGAAATGGTTTTTTATAAGCAGTCTTTAAAACTGCACGTTGAGCACATTCTAAAAACCAAGCTCAAATCATATTTCTTGCAGACAATTTAAGTAAATGGAACAAACTGTATAACACTGCAATGAAACCAGTTTGAGTAGTTCGCTAGTCTTTCGTAGTTGTCTCGTGTTGTAGCAAAATGAATATTCTGAACTTACCATCACATTGTATTTTTTGGAATGTTTACGTATATTACATTTTTAATGTTTTAATGTAGCCCGGAATCATACTTAAAGCCTTGACCTTTAGGCTTTAAGTATGATTCCGGGCTCTCACCTGAATACTTACTGGTGAACGGATAAACCCGGATAAACCCGATCGGGTTTTTGAATCACCGTTACTAAGTGTAAATAAAAAATGTATATTTGTTTTAAATAATAATAATAATCAATACTTATTGTTAATATGAAACGTTACCTTTAACCCAACGATACTTGTTCTCCGTTAAGTCACGCAGGGCTGTCCAAACACCAGCAATGGGCAGAACAGAGCCCCACATCTTCACATACATAGAGAACTCATGTCTCAAGAGTGAGCTGGAATAAAATATAAAAAAATTGGGTGAGAGTCGTGGAACACTCGGTTGGAACAAAGTTCCTTTTACTAATGAAAACATTACCTTTTAGAATCAACGCCATCTCTCGTCACATTTTAGAAACATCTCGTAATAAATAAGCGCGTACAGTACCCGGCGATATATATTGCACATCGGCCTTTGGAATAAAACGCTATTCTATTCTATTGCAAGGAAAGCTAGCCAGAAATTCACGTAGTAATTACTGAAATCTCTTCACGATCGGCGAACACGTCACGTAACATATATAAAAAAAATGCAGTCGAACTGTGAATAGAATAGAATAGCGTTTTATTCCAAAGGCCAATGTGCAATATATATCGCCGGGTACTGTACGTATGACTCATCATCATCATTAGCAACCCATCAACTGCTCACTACTGAGCGCAAGTCTCCTCTCAGAGAAGGGTTATAGGCCATAGTCCACCACGCTGGCCCAATGCGAATTGACGGACTTCACACACCTTCGAGAACATTATGAAAAACTCTCAGGCGTGCAGGTTTCCTCACGATGTTTTCCTTCACCGTTGAATCAAGTGATATTTAATTGCTTAAACGCACTTGACTCCGAAAAGTCAGAGGTGCGTACCCGGGATCGAACCTGCGACCCCCCGAATAGGAGACCACAGTCCTAACCACTAGGCTATCACTGCTATACGTATGACTGGGCATAGCTAATATCATACGCGCTATGGATAACTGTCTAAACTACTCGGGAAAATTCTTATTTGAATCAACGCCATCTTTCGCCACATGTCAGAACCATCTCGTAATATAGCATACGCGCTACGGATAACCGTCTACACTACTCGTGAAGGAAAATTCTTAGACTTTTTTTCGCCTAGTCCATACCATCGTCGTTCCAATATTTTAGAGCAAGATCCCAGTGCCGCCAGACCTAAGTTATTTTCTCAGCAATTATTTGTGTACGATAGAGTACTGTTCGAATGTCCTTTCAGTATATGCGTACCAGCTAGATTGTGCCGACGGCCAATTTCCAGATACCAGGTGCTAAAGGTAGGTAAAAACTAGAATAACTTATCTTAAATTCTCAGGGCTGATTTTCATATATGTTTTAAAGAATATTGTAAAAATTTATAAATTAATACTGCCAGACGCTTACCGCCGGCGGTTACTTTAGCCAGACGCTTTGAAGGTCCCAAAAAAATATATAATTTAAGTTAACTTATATTCTCAGTTCTGATTTTTATACATGATACTCAGGGAACTATTGCGATATTATCTGTAAGCTGCCAGACCTATTGGAAGGGTCAATCATCCCCCCAGACACACATTATGCGTCCCCATATGTATGAGCGCTAGAACATGATTCACTTGTTTAAGTGTGTGAGAGATAATATCATCATACTATAATATTATAAATGCGAAAGTGTGTTTGTTGGTTTGTCCTTCAATTACTCTGCAACAGAGCTACGGATCGACGTCATTTTTTGCCTGGGTATAGCTTGCAGAAGATATTGCAATAGTTCTCTCTCTCTAGATCCTAAGCTATACCCAGGCAAAAAATCACGTCGATCCGTAGCTCTGTTGCAGAGTAATTGAAGGACAAACCAACAAACACACTTTCGCATTTATAATATTATAGTATGATGATATTATCTCTCACACACTTAAACAAGTGAATCATGTTCTAGCGCTCATACATATGGGGACGCATAATGTGTGTCTGGGGGGATGATTGACCCTTCCAATAGGTCTGGCAGCTTACAGATAATATCACAATAGTTCCCTGAGTATCATGTATAAAAATCAGAACTGAGAATATAAGTTAACTTAAATTATATATTTTTTTGGGAGCTTCAAAGCGTCTGGCTAAAGTAACCGCCGGCGGTAAGCGTCTGGCAGTATTAATTTATTAATTTTTACAATATTCTTTAAAACATATATGAAAATCAGCCCTGAGAATTTAAGATAAGTTATTCTAGTTTTTACCTACCTTTAGCACCTGGTATCTGGAAATTGGCCGTCGGCACAATCTAGCTGGTACGCATATACTGAAAGGACATTAGAACAGTACTCTATCGTACACAAATAATTGCTGAGAAAATAACTTAGGTCTGGCGGCACTGGGATCTTGGACCATTTGTATTTAGCAAAAGTATAGTTCTTGCAATTCATGAGGGCGACTGACTTATGGTTGTGTGTGTGTCGTATCTGTATAAGTGTGAGCGAGCGCAATGCTCGCGCCTGCCCGCTCCCACCTAGGCTTTGAGAGGCACGCACACTTATGCAATGCACATACACGAAGTAACCACAAGTAAAGCTCACTCGCCTTCGTGAATTGCAAAAACTGTACGTAACAGCACCCTCAAATAGATAAAAGCAAAGCTCTTACCTAAATTTAAGATTCTTCAAAAACATCTTCAAATTTCCATAAACTTCAGTGTCATAAAGTAAATCACAGGCATGCAAAATTGACAACGATTGCAATTCGTTATTCTCATCAGAATCATCATCGCTTTTCAACAGTTTAGATTTTATGTCAATCACAAGACTTATATATTTCTCTGACTTAATCCCTTCTGGTAAAGAGAAAACCAAACTCAGGTACGCATTAAGCAACGATTGCTTATATAACTTCGCATCTAATTCACATATACTCTTGTTATACAGAGCACGGCTTATGTTTCTCAACTCTGCATCGTTTTTTATAAACTTTATCTCATATTTTAGGTAAATCTCAAATAGTTTGATTGAGTATTCGTAATACTTGTGCTTGTTTAGTATAACAGCTATGTTATGTACATCGATTTGCAGTTTTCTGAAGTAACGCTCGTGGTTTGGACATCCCAAAGCTAGTAACTCATCAAGTATCAAATACTGTTGTTCGACTATCGTGAAGTATACCAGTAAATTGTTTTTCAACTCGATATTATTGTTTGTTGATATTGTTATGAAATGTTTAACACAAAAGGATAACCGTAAGGCATCATGTAGTCCAGACTTGACAGTACAGTTTTCACACTTAGTTAACGGTTTCGTTTTCTTTAACTTTTCTAATAAAAAAACGACTAGTTTTAGACAATTTCCCTGTATCGTTTTGTTAAGGTAATCAGAATGGTCTTGGTCATCAACATTATTGATATTATATTCTACATACAGTCTCAATAGCTGACTTATAAACGGATATGTCACATTCATAGTGCTTTCATAACCCAGATTTTCACTCATTTCACACGAAGTCAATAAGTTTTTCAAAAGATTATCTATTAGTGTTGGATTAGTTTTATCGTTAAAGATATAGCAGAAAGAGTTTAAGAATATAGTTTGAAACGAGTGGAACATATCAGGTCTTTGGCCGAGCAGGGCAACACAGACCCTTGTAACTGTATCAAAAATTGAATTTTTGAAATTAATTTTTAGTGAATTCTCCGTGACAGTGTACAGGCATTCGTTAAGTTTTACATACAAATCTAACGCATCTTTCTCTGCAAGTTTTTGGCATGATTTCAAATCCTTCTTCGATATACAATCGAATATCTTTCCGAACGAATCGTTAAGCTCATCAGGTGATTCGTTGTACATGTAATACAATTTTTTCACAAGAAACACCAACATGTTAGTACAGAATTGTACTGTGTCATATATTTTTATCACTTTGGCGATGTCATCAATGAGTTTTGGTAGCAGCTTCAATATTGGTAGTTTTGTGGATTTAATTTTCTCTATATACGTCATTCTGTCTATGAGTATGTGTCCATATGTTTTGTAATACTCTTGCAGAAGGGAATCGTCGTCGTATTCAAATGGCATGAAAGACAATTTGAGGACCAGCTCAAGTGGTGTTGGTGATTTCTGAAACAGAAGTAAGATATCCTTAATAATATTATAAACTAGCTGATTCCCGCGACTTCGTCCGCATGGATTTTGTTCTTAAAATCCCTCGGGAACACATTGATGATCTGGGATAAAAAGTAGCCTATGTCACTCTCCAGGTCCTCAACTATACCCATGCAATCACATGGCAAAGCGAATCACCCTCATTACAATGCAGTTGCGTAAATAGCTATTATTATCAGTGTTTTTCTCTGAACCGTTATTTTGCAAGTGCTGCTTTTTTGATGAGGAGAGCAGATTAGTGATCTGGTGATAAATTGAGTTGTTTTTTTTTTATTCGATGACAAGCTAGTCCTTGACTGCGATCTCACCTGATGGTAAGTGACGATGCAGTCTAAGATCTCACCCGATGGTAAGTGACGATGCAGTCTAAGATGGTAGCGGGCTAACTTGGAAGGGGGTATGGCAGTGAACATTCAACCCATACCCCTAATGGGTTTCTACACGCCATCGTGCCGGAATGCTAAATCACTTGGCGGCACGTCTTTGACGGTAGGGTGGTAACTGGCCACGGCCAAAGCCTCCCACCAGAATGACAGATGACATAGATAACTTACCCTTGTGACAATATGCTTGTGCAGTTTAAAGACACAGCACAGCGCCTTGACTTGCTGCGCCTTGTCCAGACAGCGAGTGTGCCGGATACACTCTATGCTTAGAATGAGCAGCTCCTTGACGTCAACTCTCTCAGCCCATGTTGGGACTGTGTCTAGGTTCCTATAAAGAAAGCAGTGTGTCAAATATGGTTGAGCGAAGCAATGGCTGGGTCATGCGTCATGCTCGTGAACGGGTGCCACCAGCGGCAATTGGGCTACTTTCTGTCTGCCCGTCTTAAAATGTGTTGAATTATAATTAGATATAATTATGTATTATGCTTTTGTGGAACTCCCCCTCATTGTGGAAACTCTGCATACATAGCATAATATCTATTAAGTATATTGTAAAAGTATTTTGAAAAGAGCAACTGCGGAGTTTCTTGCTGGTTCTTCTCAGCAGGAACGGCATTCCGAACCAGTGGTAGACTCATTGACGATTCAAAAGTACTTGTAAAAGTTTATTTGAATAAAAAACATTTCTATTCTATTCTAGTGATCCATAGAATTCATTCATTTCATTCATTAGCAACCCATCAACGGCTCACTACTGAGCGCAGGTCTCCTCTCAGAGAAAGGTAAGGCCATAGTCCACCACGCTGGCCCAATGCAAATTGGTGGACTTCACACACCTTCAAGAACATTATGAAGAACCCTCAGATGTGCAGGTTTCCTCACGATGTTTGCCTTCACTGTTGAAGCAAGTGATAGTTAATTGCTTAATTGTGTTCCGTAGAGTATTCAGTTTTAATTTTTCATCATATAAGTGCCAACACAAATAATTTTCTACCCAATAAATACAATTTTTCCAAATTTTTATTGAATACAGTATCTTCACCCTTTCTGAACGTTTGGCAACTTCAGTCAAATGTCACAACTGACAGTCGTCATGCGGTCGTCTAATCTAAGTACGGACCTCTACCTCTCAATTCATATATTCGTAACCGCTCTTTCTCAGTTCGGTGCGGGGCAAATCTACTTTTACCAAGTTACTTTTCGAGAAAGCCAGCTAGTGCACAAACCATCTGAAGACCTATGGACGCAAGACTGGGTTACCCCGCAGAAGACAGCAGAATGACTTCTGCTAGGTGACTTATCGGTAAGTGATGATAAATTCCACAACAAGCAGTTTAACTAAACAATGTGGTAATTATAAATCTTCTTATTAACCAATAGATGTCTACAGGCATCGGTCGTGTGCCACACATATCCAGCGGCTTCCTGCATAACGTCTGGTGTTTTTGGTCTATTCTGTGGTCTATGTTTTAGGTCTATCAACAATGGGCTTTTCGGTGTGGGTCACTTTTAATCGTAATTTACTTAGTCTGGAACCACATCGATTCATATTTTGAACATACAAAACTGTCTTTTGTCATAGAGTCACATACGCATCAAGGACCCGATTAGATGCATACAAAAAATGACAGTTTTGTATGGACAAAATGCGAATAGATTCTGCGCACAGATGTGGTTCCAGCCTAATGGAACAAAAAATACTTAAATTAAACAGGGAATTGAGATTCCTTGAATCTGTTCTATCTATAATAATAATTAAGAATACTGCCAATTTGTTAGGTAGAGAAAATTTTAAAATAGTATGTTATTTTTAAGGTATAGTTACTAGCTGATGGCCGCGACTTCGGCCGCGTGGATTTAGTTTTTTAAATCCCTCGGAAACTCTTTTGTTTTTCCTGGATAAAAAGTAGCCTATATCACACTCCAGGTCCTCAAAAAAATACCCATGCAAAAATCACGTCAATCCGTGGCTCTGTTGCGGCGTGATTTAAGGTCAAACCAACAAACAAACACACTTTCGCATTTATAATATTAGTATGATTTATGCGTTCTCAACACTATGTAGACGTCCTAAACCACTTTGGGGTCTCGGAAGTGCGTATTAACTTCATCTAAAAACAATGAGTTATATTCACACAACTATGATCAAAAACTGTGTTTAATGTCAGTATGTTTACCTTATCAATATACACAGCACATTTAGAGAGAACGAGCCCTTGTCTTTAGTGCTTAAACACTTTAAAATTTCCTTATATTCTTCGAAACGTTTGGCCAAATCGCACCAGTCTTTTTCGGAGCCATTGGCTTTTAAATTCACGATCAACGTATTCGTATCCATCGTTTGAAAGCACGACTTGAATTCACGTAGAATAGGAAAGGATTTTGATACAATTTTTCATTTAAATTGCAGTAAAATAGCACGTTTATAATAATAAAATAGACTTCCGTATTTTACAACAAAAGTTTTGAAGCAATTTTGAAGTTTTGAAAGTGCAGAGCGACCGTTATTTTATATGTCAATTTGATTGCTTGTCCCCAGTGATCTCTATAATAAAATAAATCTATGATTAACACTGGAGAGGCTGCCATCAATTCATCAATGATTGTCCCAAAGAGTTAGACACACTATTCATTGTCCATCTTGCTGTACGTCCCGCCAAGGTCATGCACGATGCACGATCAAAAACGACAGTGAATAGGCTTGATGTACGTCAATAATTATTATTAGCAGTTTGCTGGACGTGCACGAGCCGTTTTCCATCCAGCAGATTTCCCCCACCACTTACTGAGTCGCGACGTACGTCGCCGATGGATAGTGAATAGCTTTTGGTCCAAGATCCCAGTGCCGCCAGACCTAAGTTATTTTCTCAGCAATTATTTGTGTACGATAGAGTACTGTTCGAATGTCCTTTCAGTATATGCGTACCAGCTAGATTGTGCCAACGGCCAATTTCCAGATACTAGGTGCTAAAGGTAGGTAAAAACTAGAATAACTTATCTTAAATTCTCAGGGCTGATTTTCATATATGTTTTAAAGAATATTGTAAAAATTAATAAATTAATACTGCCAGACGCTTACCGCCGGCGGTTACTTTAGCCAGACGCTTTGAAGCTCCCAAAAAAATATATAATTTAAGTTAACTTATATTCTCAGTTCTGATTTTTATACATGATACTCAGGGAACTATTGCGATATTATCTGTAAGCTACCAGACCTATTGGAAGGGTCAAACATCCCCCCAGACACACATTATGCGTCCCCATATGTATGAGCGCTAGAACATGATTCACTTGTTTAAGTGTGTGAGAGATAATATCATCATACTATAATATTATAAATGCGAAAGTGTGTTTGTTGGTTTGTCCTTCAATCACTCTGCAACAGAGCTATGGATCGACGTGATTTTTTGCCTGGGTATAGCTTATGATCTAGAAAGAGAGAACTATTGCAATATCTTCTGCAAGCTATACCCAGGCAAAAAATGACGTCGATCCGTAGCTCTGTTGCAGAGTAATTGAAGGACAAACCAACAAACACACTTTCGCATTTATAATATTATAGTATGATGATATTATCTCTCACACACTTAAACAAGTGAATCATGTTCTAGCGCTCATACATATGGGGACGCATAATGTGTGTCTGGGGGGATGATTGACCCTTCCAATAGGTCTGGCAGCTTACAGATAATATCGCAATAGTTCCCTGAGTATCATGTATAAAAATCAGAACTGAGAATATAAGTTAACTTAAATTATATATTTTTTTGGGAGCTTCAAAGCGTCTGGCTAAAGTAACCGCCGGCGGTAAGCGTCTGGCAGTATTAATTTATTAATTTTTACAATATTCTTTAAAACATATATTAAAATCAGCCCTGAGAATTTAAGATAAGTTATTCTAATTTTTACCTACCTTTAGCACCTGGTATCTGGAAATTGGCCGTCGGCACAATCTAGCTGGTACGCATATACTGAAAGGACATTCGAACAGTACTCTATCGTACACAAATAATTGCTGAGAAAATAACTTAGGTCTGGCGGCACTGGGATCTTGCTCTATTTGACGTACGTCAAGACGGTCGTGCATCGTGTATGCTAGATGGTGTGGAGACTTGCTGTACACTAGAGTCGTCATTCAGCCCACAGAATTTGGTCGCCGAGGTTAATCTGTGGCCGAGAGAAGTGTGCACCACAGATTATGTGCACGGCAAAATGCTCCTTGTGAGTGATTGTATTCTGTGGCAAAATAAAAAATACCGGCCAAATGCGAGTCGGACTCGCGCACCGAGGGTTCCGTACTCCAAAAGTAAAAGCAAAACGATAATAATAATTATATTAATTTGCTTATTCATCTTTTAATATAACTTTGCTTGTAGAGGTTTATTGTTAATATAAAAAAACTATGCTAGTTAGAGCGTTGGTTTTATTTTTCCTGTAAAATGTACATAAACCTGTTGAGCATAATTATTTCTGGTTTTTCGATTGTAATCTTCGGAGATAAGAGGGGGGGGGGACGGTATTTTTCGACATTTTGCCCAATTAATCAAAAACTATTATAGATAAAAATAAATAAAAATCTGTTTTAGAATGTACCTAGAGATAAAGGCCTTTCATATGATACCCCACTCAGTATAGTTATTTTACTTTTGAAATTTTAAAACCCCGATTTTCCCCCTTTTTTAATAAAAATAAAAATAATTTTCGATTATTTTTTTATTCCAATGACGTTGGGCCACTATTACACACAAATATTCCAAATTTCATGTCGATAGCTTTAATAGTTACTGAAATAATTTACTGTGACAGACGGACGAACGGACGGATGGACGGACGGAGAAAGTCTCACCATAAGTACCTTATGTACCTATGTACATAAGGTACTTCGTACTAAGTATTCATATGTACCTATAGCCGAAAAGCCTACGGCGTATATTCTCTATCTCAGAGGATAACGAGAGCTTAGCATAGCGAGAGTTGCAAAAAAACCTACACTATGATCTAAGCTAAGTTTAGAAATGTGTATCAAAACCATGGAACTAGGAATAATTACGAAAACCATAGATCAAAACATCAAAACCAACATTATAGTCTAGGTCTGTAGTCTTGGTGTTTTAACTTCTGTGTTTTTTTGTTTAATTCCTTTTCCTATTTCGCAATTCGCAAATGTGAAATGTCACACCTATGACGTATGTCACACAAAGGGCAAATGTCAAAAATGCCGCTAAAAATTGTGCCTAAAATCAGAAATTGAAAAATTCAAAAGCTGATGCAATTTGCAATAAAGTAAATACCTGCATACATAAAGGTGAGTAACTTATATTAAGCTATGTACAAGAAATTACTTTAACTGACTGAACTGATTTAGAACTTTGTTCCATGTAAGACAATAAAGTCTCAGCTGAAAAAGTAAAGCTATGTTGCGGCTCCTAGGTTTATGGATCTCTTAAAGACATGTTTATTGCAGTTGGAGAATGACCTGAAAACTTTTATCCCGATATATATCTGTCTGATACCTTTTATCCCGGAAAAGCAGGGTTCTCGCACGATTTCTAAAACTCCACGCGGACGAAGTCGCAGGCAATAGCTAGTAAACATCTAAAAAACTCAAAGAAGTTTCAAATATATTCCAAGAATTATTGGATTATTATATTGGATCCAAGAGCTGGCAGCTACCTTGGCCAAAGGATTAGCTTGGCCATCCAAAGGGGTAATGCTGCCAGCATCTTGGGTACTATGCCACACTGCGGTGACTTGGATGGGGTTTTAGATTTTAATTAGTTTTAATTTTAGAGTAAATTTAGGTTTAATATAGTATTTTTTTAATTTAATTTAATTTTTATTATTTGTTGTTATAGCGGCAATAGAAATACATAATATGTGAATTTTTTTTTTTCAAAAATAATGAATTTTTAATATGAGCAAGTTAATTTTTATTTGTTATTTTTAGTAAAGATGATGTTCTATGTATTTCAGGTCATCAAAATGAAACCATCAACAAGATACTACATACAGCTCATAACAGCTGTCACTCTTTACTTTGTGGTCTCGAAAATTATTTTTGATAAAGTCAACGAAACATCACAAATTGTCGTTGATGAACTATTCCATATTCCTCAAGGGGTAGCCTTCTGTGAAGGGAACTTTAGCTACTGGAATCCAAAGATAACGACTTTGCCCGGCTTATATCTTGCTTCTACTGTCGTTGGATATTACTTCCCCTGCAACACATATAATCTACGCTTTGTTAACTTAGTTGGGTCGTGCTTCAATCTTATACTGTTTGTGTCAATATTAACATTCATATACGGCAGTTATAAAGAAAGACAAGTCAAAATTGTATTGCAAGCTCTGAGTTTAACGATACTTCCTCCTTTGTACTTTTTCTCGCATGTCTATTACACTGATACTTTATCGTTATTGTTTTTGTTGGTATTTTCACGGTTATGCTTTGGAAATAAAGGGAAATGGTTAATCTTGATCTTTGGAAACCTGAGCGTTATTATGAGACAAACAAATATTGTGTGGATCGCAATGGTATTCGGTCATAAGTTATTGGATATACTTATAAGAAGCTCACGAGTGTTTGGTAATCATTATTTGAGTAAAACTAAACTGAGTCGGCAAAGTATAATTGCCAACGATATTGATTCGTCCAAATTGAAAAGATACTACACAATCTCGGATGTTATTGTTGCTGTAAAATTTCATCTATCAACGTATTTCAAAGTTCTTTTCAAATTCATACCATTATCAGATCTATTCGTTTTAATACAGCAGTTGAGTGTGTTAGTTTCATTTGCCGTATTTCTTTATATAAATGGATCTATCGTGATTGGTGATAAAAAAGCTCATGTAGCAACCATACATACACCGCAAATGTTATATTTCTTGTTGTTCTATGGAGTGTTTGGGTTGCCATATGTACTTGCAAAGTTTCAATCGACAATTAAATTGATTTTTAGCAACAAATTGAATGTTCTGCTGTTGAGTGTTATATTTGCTGTCGTCGTTCATTATAATACAATAGTGCACCCATATTTACTGGCAGACAACCGTCATTATACATTTTATGTATGGAATCGTTGGTTTGGTAAATATGATTTTGCGATATATGCAACGATACCTGTATATATTTTCTTACTATTCAGTCTGTATGATAATTTGAAAGATCAGAATTGTATATCTTTTCTATTACCGTACTGTATATGTCTATTTTTTGCTTTAGCTTTACAGAAATTGGTTGAAATAAGGTATTTTCTTGTGCCGTACATAATTTTAAGACTACGGTTTGCTAGGCCATCTTTTATAATTGTTTTCATAGAATTTTTGTGGTATATAGCAATCAATGTAGTAACATTTCATATATTTTTCACAAAGGAAATAAGATGGAGTGATTTTGATGAAGTGCAAAGAGTTATTTGGTAATCTAATGAATACCTTTTATAGTGTAAGTATAATTTAATCACAACAGAAAATGTTTTGTAAAAAATTAAATTTTCCCAAAAACTATCTATAGATAAATTAGTTACTAATAAATAATATTATGTATAATGATTAGTCCACTTGTACTTAGCAAACCATACAGACTGAGACATAAGTTGATGGGATAAATTCATCCTACTTCCTATCCTACTAATATTATAAATGTGAAAGTTTGTGAGGATGGATGTTTGTTGCTATGTTACGCCACAATGAATGGACCGATTTTGTTGAAATTTGGAATGGAGATAGCTCATACCCAGGATTAACACATAGGCATAGGCATACTATTTGTTTGTTCCATTTTTATCTTGGAAAATTACTGAGTTCCCGCGGGAATCAAAAACCTACGGGAATCCACGCGTAGTCGCGAGCATCATTTAGTCATTAATAAGAATCTGCTTAATCCTGCCTAAGTGAACAGGCGGCTTTAGGAGTCTGTTTAAAACACCTATAATCAGTTCTCATTAGTTAACTCATGGACTGACATTATTGTAGGTACATTTGTTAACTCGGCTAAGATATTTAGTTAACAACTTATGGGCATTAGTTTCATGATATATCAGGTATATTTTAGGCGAGTGAGTATTTGATAATATAATTATGTGATGCATTTATAATATAGTTATGAATTATAATTAGATAATTATCTAACTAATGATGTAATTAAGTTAGACATTGAAGAATTTTTTCCTATTTAAAATTATTGTTGTGTTTATTAAGATATTTTTGTGATTATGTAGAATTTGTTTTTTTAATATTAGTTATGTATAAAAATTAAAATTTGCGATTTTTATTATAACATATTTATATTGTGTTGCAGACACATACATGTTTCGACATAATCTTATTATAATAATTATTATTTTAGTTTTAATTTAATTGCTTTGTTTCAACTGATTAAAAATCCATTGTAGTTCTTTGTAATGGGCTTCTAAATAATAAATAAATATCTTTCAATTAAGTAGGTACTATAATAACAATCTTTATCTGAGGCTCAATTTGTTAGTGAAACACATTATGTCTGTAAGAGTATTATGATATTATGGAAAAATTACTTACTTAATAAATTTTTTTGATAGATACATATACTTTGACTTTAACTATTTACCTTACCATAAATAAAACGACAAATTTCAAAAATTGCATTTATTCTTATTATCAGTAGGTACATTTTAATAAGCAGTGATAGTCTAGTGGTTAGGACTGTGGTCTCCTATTCAGGTGGTCGCAGGTTCGATCCCGGGTACGCACCTCTGACTTTTCGGAGTCAAGTGCGTTTAAGCAATTAAATATCACTTGCATCAACGGTGAAGGAAAACATCGCGAGGAAACCTGCACACCTGAGAGTTCTTCATAATGTACTTGAAGGTGTGTGAAGTCCGCCAATTCGCATTGGGCCAGCGTGGTGGACTACGGCCTATAACCCTTCTCTGTGAGGAGACCTGCGCTCAGTAGTGAGCCGTTGATGGGTTGCTAATGACATTTTAATAGTCACAGTTTAATATATTATTTAAAAAAAAAAACAATAAAATAATATAGGTAGGTAATTTAGTATTAACGCCCGATTACAAAAATCGATGTGCACTGAGAATTACGCAGAACGAAGTTATGGAAAAAAGAATTCGTGAAAACAATATTATCTATTTGAATTTAATATAACGCAATGTACTATAAACTCTTTATGCCTAATGAGCCTGTCCAGTCTTAATCTATGAGTAACACTGGACAGTTGCTGTCATTCTATTTTTGGACCTACTTGATTGACGCCATTTTGGCGCTGTAAGCAGTTGCGAGTGTCCAAGGAACTAAAATTAGTGAGGAGAGTAGTTGAAAACTGATAGATTATACTTTTTGGTACTTCCTGTATTATTTAGTTCCCGAGACACTCGTATGTCAAATGTGGCGCTTCAAATTGATCCATGATTTGAGCTGTCATTTTTATAGGGAAAGCCAGTCCAGTAGTAATCATAGGTTAATTAGAAAGGTCAGTGGCGACGGTATTAAATTAAACTTACATTTTTCAATGTGTTTATATTTTGAAATATTTTTAAAACTATTACTATACCATCTACATAACTAGGTTTTACTCCTAAATGAAACTTCTGAATTTTTGATTTTGATTAAAAAAATACTAAAGTTAATACTATTTGAGTAAAATATAAAAAAAAAACTATTACAAGATAAATATAAAAACAGCAATATATTTAAAATAAAGTAGATTTTTTTTAATTTAAAATAAGTAGAACAACACAAAACACAACCATAGCAAAGTATAAAATAAAATGTATAATTTTTTAAAACAGGTACTTGTATAAGTAACATAAATTTTTTTGTAAGTACAAAAGCTGTAAGTATCACATATTATTATTATGCTATAAAAATGCAAAACTATTTATTTATTCATATATTTTTAAGCTATTGCATAGCATTTATCGCGGGCTTTGAACTAGGACAAACAGTTTGAGCGCGGCGACCGAATCAAGAAATTCCGTAACGAAAAAACCTAACACCGTCGTTTAGTAAGCGTTCAACATTTTAGAGGTTCACATTTAGCTCTGTTTGGCGCAGTGGGCGAGCGGCCGCTTTCTTTAGATGTCGCAGGTTCGAATCTCACTCGCGAAGTAGTGACAGTGCGCTTTTCTTGTTTGTTTGTTTTTAATTATTTCTTTGCATAATTTTTATTATGCAAAAAAATATTGCATAAATATTATAGGTAATTGCATAAGTTGACAAAAAGTGCTATGCAATAGCTTTACCGCGACAGTTCCCGAGTGCCACTTAATTTTTATATCTAATTTAACTACACCTAGTAAACGACTATGTTCGAATGGTAACTAAAATATCACAATATTATATTGGAATGTAACTTAGTTAAGTACAACTATTTAGACTTTAAAAACAAAAATGCTTGTGCCGCTCATTTTTTCAACACAATAAATTTTTTTAATGGACAACACAAAGGAGATTGGCGAATTCCATAGAGTTTCTGACCCAGACGAACTGAACTGAACACTGAACGCCCACGTTCACGAATCAAACTTCTCATACTTGTTCTAGTAAACCAGACTAACAAAAAATTAATCAAAGTGTATCAAATAAAGTTGGGAGAAAAAAGATATTCACTTGTATTGCCATGTAACGGTTATTTATAATGTGTACTTGTGAATAATTATATTTTTGATCCCCATCTTCTAAAAATATGGGGTTTACACAGAAAACGACTCTGAAAAATATTAATTAAAATTAAATGTTTTCTGAATCTGAACTGTTTTTAAAAATGCTGGGTCAAAATTCGCCAACGTCCTTTAAAAATAATTAGATATTTTTAAAAGTCATATCATTTCATAGTAATTTACCACAATCTTTCAGATTCATAACTTGTAGAAATAAAAATAAACACAAAATAACACAAACTAACATTTTGATACAACCTCATGGTTTTAAAATTTTAAAATAAGTACATAATATTAGATATTTTAAAAAAAACACTAACATTTATAACTTTTCAAAGTTTGTCAAAAACAAATGTAAAAAAAACTTAAAACATTAACTGCCTAAACAAATGAACTTTTGAAGTTTTTGAATGAAGTTACTTTTGTTTTGGTACAATTAAAAATATATATTAAAACAAAATAAATATTATAAATTGACTTTGTTCTAAATCTTAAATTAATATTCGTATCTGTAAAGAATCGCTCCCGTTATTCAAAAATCACAATTCGCCCATTTGCCTGAGCGCAACAATGTTCTATCGAGAAGAAGTAATGATTTTAACTAGAATTCACAAGAAAGAAAGAAAGGTTCACTTCACAAAATCATTTAAATAAATATAGCGACTCTAGCTACCACACAATAAAGTTCAATTCAGGTCGGACAGCGCTAACTTATTTCCAGTCATATTCACTTACAAGTTGCCTCCCTTTCTATCGCGTAACTCATATCCCTTCGCAATACGTTAACCCATTGAGTTGGCCCGTCCGGACGAAGGGACGCCGGGTACTTTATACCTAAAATGCGAAGTGCACGTGGCCTGCTAGAATGTAAAAAATCGGCCAAGTGCGAGTCGGGGCTCGCTCTTTTAGGGTTCCGTACATATGACCAAATCATTTTTAGGGTTCCGTACCCAAAGGGTACCAACGGGACCCTATTACTAAGCCTACGCTGTCCGTCCGTCCGTCCGTCCGTCCGTCTGTCAGCGGCCTGTATCTCGTAAACCGTAATAGATAGACAGTTGAAATTTTCACATATTATGTATTTCTATTGCCGCTATAACAACAAATAATAAAAATTAAATTAAATTAAAAAAATTAAATTAAAATATTTCCATGGGTACATGGAAATATTTTTATTTAATTTTTTTTAACGGAACCCTAAAAGAGCGAGGCCCGACTCGCACTTGGCCGATTTTTTTAAAACTATATACATGTTTAGATATCTTAGTTCTTAGAAAGTACTAAATTAGCATATGGGGAAAAAATGCTCATTTGTTTTGGTCACAACTTACAAACCGCATTATAAATCGGTGTTTTCAGTATTTGTTGTTTAAATACACTATATAGTACAAAATATACCAAAATTTCAAATTCCTAACTAGTTTAGTTTTTGAGATAGACCCTCTAACAAAATTGGTCTAAAACCGACAACTTTGATGGCCCCCCATTTCTTAATTTTTGTATCTAAAAAATTAAAAAATTTATATTTGAACTCTACTTAATGAACTCTAAACAATGACACCCCACATGCCAGGGTAAAAAAATAAAATTTAATTTCGACTCCTTTTCCATGTATGGGAGCCCCGTATATTTTTTTAATTTAATTTTATTTTTATTATTTGTTGTTATAGCGGCAATAGAAATACATAATATGTGAAAATTTCAACTGTTTATCTATTACGGTTTACGAGATACAGCCCGCTGACAGACGGACGGACAGCGGAGGCTTAGTAATAGGGTCCCGTTGGCACCCTTTGGGTATGGAACCTCAAAAACAACTTCTTTTTTTGCTCTATGCAAAACTCCTTTAGTTGAAAAGTAAACTCAGAAGACTTTTTATTTTATTCCAAAAACTAAGATTTGACCCCGTTTGAAATCTTTACACACATTTATAGAAAAAAAAAAATTATATGCGCCGGCTTGAAAACTTGCTCCTTTTTTATTTAGTTGGAAATCGTGATTTTTGAGATAAAACAGAGTTGCCGCAAAGGATTGCCGTCATTTCAAAAAAATAAGTTAAAAAAATTCAAAAACAATATTATCTATGTTATTAAAAAAAAAGTTACGTCCTAGTCTATCAAAAAAAAAGGTATCACAAATTAATTAAACATTAAATCCATTTGTCCTCTTTCTTGGCCCCATTGAGAAGCGGCGTCGCTTCTTCCTTCGCGTCTTTGACCGGACTTATGTCCGGTTTCCCGTTGAGATACTTGGCTAGGTTCGCCCGGGACACTATGTACGGGATCCCGGACTGGTCTGACGTTAGAGCGTTGTAATACTGACGGTAGCAGAATAGCGATACTGACAGACCTAAGATGGAGCCCACCAGTACATCTGAAAACGAGCAGGCTACAAGTAGGTATAAGTTACATTTTTTTTAAAGAATATTAGTCAAGTTGAAGTTCTAAAGAATATTAGTCAAATTAAAGTATCCTCCTATCCCCTCCAACTAAGCGGAAAGCTCGTGCTAGGAGTGGGTACGAAAATAGTGCAACGGGTGGGATTCGAACCTGCGACCTTTCAGTTTTCAGTTCGCACCTTTAACCGTTGGGCTAATTGTGGCTCTAATTGGCTGGGCTGGGCATTTTCTCCAAGTTCCCTCAAATATGGTTGAGCGAAGCAACGGCTGGGTCATGCGTCATGCTCGTGAACGGGTTCCACCTGCGGGAATGGGGCTACTTTCTGTCTGCCCGTCTTAACATGTATTGAATTACTAGCTGATGCCCGCGACTTCGTCCGCATGGATTTAGTTTTTAAAAATACCGCGGGCACTCTTTCAATATCCGAGATAAAAAGTAGCTCTCCCGGTCTGAGGAACCACTACTACATCCATTACTATACCCATGCAAAATATCGCATCAATCCGCTGTTCTGTTGCAACTTGCAACGTGATTGAAGGACGAAAAAACACACTTTCGCATTTATAATATCAGTAATGCTTTATTATAACACTTTTTATAATTGTCAAATTTTTTACCATACTTAACCAAAGACAAAATTACGTTAAGCTGTCATTTACGTTTTTTTATTTCACTGTCATTTGCGCTTTGTTATTCCACTGTCATTTGCGTTTTGTTATTCCATGTCAGATGTGTTTTTCTTATACCACGTTTTATAGTGACATGACGGAAACGCGGTCGAGCGGGATAAAAAGTATCCTATGTCCGTCTCCTGGTTCTAAGCTACCTCTCCACCAATTTTCAGCCAAATCGGTTCATCCGTTCTTGAGTTATAAATAGTGCAACTAACACCACTTTCTTTTATATATATACTAGCTGATGCCCGCGACTTCGTCCGCATGGATTTAGTTTTTAAAAATCCCGGGGGAACTCTTTCATTATCCGAGATAAAAGTAGCTCTCCCGGTCTGAGGAACCACTACTACATCCATTACTATACCCATGCAAAAATCGCATCAATCCGCTGTTCTGTTGCGACGTGATTGAAGGACAAACCAGCAAACAAACACACTTTCGCATTTATAATATCAGTAATGCTTTATTATAACACTTTTTATAATTTTCAAATTTTTTACCATACTTAACCAAAGACAAAATTACGTTTAGCTGTCTTTTACGTTTTGTTATTCCACTGTCATTTGCGTTTTGTTATTCCATGTCAGATGCGTTTCTCTTATACCACGTTTCATAGTGACATGACGGAAACGCGGTCGAACGGGATAAAAAGTATCCTATGTCCGTCTCCTGGTTCTAAGCTACCTCTCCACCAATTTTCAGCCAAATCGGTTCATCCGTTCTTGAGTTATAAATAGTGTAACTAACACCACTTTCTTTTATATATATAGATAACTAGTAGGGCGCGTGGGTGCGCGGCCCGCAAGCGGACCGCGGTTTTTTACTCGTCAAGTAGACTTTCAGGTTCTGATCATTTTCTATCAAAAAACCACTCTTCCATCTTTTAGTCTCCCTGAGATAGACAACTATGAAATTTGTACAGCCGCCATCTTGAATCCGCCATTTTGAATTTTTTTTCAGCTCACTACCAATTGGATGAGGTTTCGAGTATTTTTTGTTCGAGCACCTCCCACCTATCTTCAATACCCTGGCCGTGCTCCTCACCCACCTTCCAAACCCTCAATCATCATATCTCATCATTTGTCAGAATGAGAGTTCTTCTATGAAAACGAATTTTGAAAAGGAACCGTATCAAAGTCTTGCATAGTTCTCATTTTCTAGTCTCTTCAATATTCGCCATATATTTTGCATGGAAAAAATAAATTCCGCCATCTTGAATTTTTTTCTGTCCATCAAGTAGACCTTCGGGTCTTGATCATCTTTTGCCAAAGAAGCACTCTTGCATCTTTTATACTCTCCGAGATAGACGCCGACGAAATTTGTATGGCCGCCATCTTTTTTCCGCCATTTTGAATTTTTTTCAGTTTGCTGCCAATTGGATGAGGTTTCGAGTGACATTTGTTCGAGCACCCCCCACCTATCTTCAATAGCCTGGCTGTGCTCCTCACCCGTCTCCGAAATCCTCACTCATCAGCTCTTTCCATATTAAACTGTTTTAGAACTGGTAGGTCAACAGAGGATGCGGTGACGAAGCTCGTAGATCTTATTTCGCTGAACCTTGATAGTAAAAAGAAGTGCCTAGCTGTATTTCTAGACCTAGCAAAAGCCTTCGATACCGTTTCTGTTCCTTCTCTCTTAAACAAATTAAATTCGATTGGCATTCGTGGTACACCATTAAAACTTTTTGAGAGCTATCTGACAGATAGAGTCCAGAAGGTTAAAATTGAGGACAATCTTAGTGATGACTTTTCAGTTGACTACGGAGTACCGCAGGGAAGTATCCTCGGACCGACTCTCTTCTTGATCTACATAAATGACCTATGTCAAATCAAGCTGAATAATGGGAAAATATTTGCGTTCGCGGATGACACGGCTATTGTATTTCAGGGAGAAAGTTGGGATGAGGTTTACACACAGGCACAAATAGATCTGCAAACTGTTACACAATGGTTGAAACTCAATCTTCTAACGCTTAATGCAGGAAAGACCAAACACCTCACATTCTCAATTTCAGCCAGAACTAGTTTGCCAAGTAATATAAGTCATACTTTAAAAGTACATACCTGTAATGATATCCATTCCATAACATGCAACTGTCCTCAGATTGAACGTGTGCAGTGCATTAAATACCTGGGCATAATCCTTGATGAACACTTGTCCTGGACCCCTCAAATTAACCAATTAACAGGACGTGTTAGAAAGCTTGCATGGGTGTTCAAGAAATTGAGAAATGTAATCGAACCTAATCTTCTTAGGACAATCTATTATGCTTTGTGTCAGTCAATACTTTCTTACTGCATCTCTGTGTGGGGAGGTATTGGCAAAACTCATTTAATTCATCTTGAACGGGCTCAGAGATCAGTTCTCAAAGTAATACATCATAAACACTATCGTTTTCCCACCCAATTATTGTATGCCATGAGTAAAGTTCTTACAGTTCGTCAATTGTTCCTTTTATCCATTACTATCAAGACACATTCATCTCTGGTTTTTGATCCAGAATTGGAGTCATTGCAGTCGAGTAAACGCAGAAAATATGTCGTTCTTCCGTCATCTCATAAACATCGAACTTCTTTCTTCAAACACCAACATTCATATTTGTCTACCTTTTTATACAATAAGATCAACAAGCAACTTAATATCTACCCAATGACGAAATATTCAGCTAAATCAGCAATGTATTTGTGGCTAATGCAAATGAATTACGAGCAAACTGAAACGATACTACTTCCTTAATTCGCTAAGCAAATGTTTTTAAGTATCATTTACATTCACACTCTGCATACATAATAAAGAAGTAACACGCATTCATACGCCGGCAACACACACACACACGCACAGACACACACACACACACACACACACACACACACACACACACACACACTAAATGTGATAATAATTGTGATAACTTGTGAATTATAGTCTCGGAGGTAGCGGTGGCATCTGCAACACAGTTTTTACTAATGCAGTGCCACCCCTGCCATTTTACTGTAGCTATATTATGTGAACATTAAGATATTTTTAATTGTATATTGTATTGTTAAAAAGCTCTTTGTAAAGTTCTGAAGTTCTGAATAAAAAATTTATTATTAAAAAAAAAAAAAAAAAAAAACCATGGAAAAAAAAAAAAAAAAAAAAAAAAAAAAAAAAAAAAAAAAATTTTCCTCCGAATGAATTTTTTTCTTCTATACGAAACCATCGGTGAAAAAAATTTTTTTCATACAAAATTTTACAGGAGAGGTGATCAATGAGTCAGTCAGTGAGTGAATCAGCACAAGCAGCTATATATATATTAATTAGGTATGCTTTTGTGGAAAAACTGAAGTGGAAATGGGCGGGGCACATAGTTTGAAGAGCTGATGGTCTTTGGGGTCCTAAGGTGCTGGAGTGGCGACCCCGCACCGGGAAGCGCAGTGTTGGCAGACCTCCCACCAGGTGGACCGACGACATCAAACGAGTCGCAGGGAGCCGCTGGATCCAGGCGGCGCAAGACCGAAGCCTGTGGAAGTCCATGCAAGAGACCTTTGTCCAGCAGTGGACGTCTATCAGTTGATGAAGAAGAAGAAGAAGACGATGCTTTTGCGGAACGTCCCCTCATTGTGGAAACACTGCATACATAGCATAGTATCTATAATGTATTGTAAACTTGTTTTGAAAAGAGCAACCGCCGAGTTTCTTGCTGGTTCTTCTCGGCAGGAAGGGCATTCCGAACCAGTGGTAGACTCATCGACGATTCAAAAGCACTTGTAAAAAAGTTTATTTGAATAAAAAATATTTCTATTCTATTCCAAAGACTTCTATGTATACTACTAGACTGGCAATTCGGAATAAAAACTGTGTTACAGTTTTGCATTGAAGAATTACGAACATTAAATAATGACAGTGTATTATTTACAAGCTTTTATTTAGCTTGACCAGTTTGTTTGTTTGGGTCAAATCTTGCAAGATGAATTAGACCCACTTCCCGGTTTCTGATCGAGCTGAAATATTGCATGTATGTGTAAATCGGATGACAATGCAATATTATTGTGACATGGAGCTGATCTGATGATGGAGACGGAAGATGGCTATCGGAACTCTGTAATAAAACGACATAACCCCATCGAGTTTGGGCTCGTTTGATTCGTCATAACAAGTACTCTGATCCTAGATGATATCTAGAGTCTAATGATGTAGCTACTAAAAGCTTGCATTTAAAAATAAAATTTTTAATTTACACTTGTTGTTTATATACAGACTAGTTGGTCACGTTAAACCGAATCGGTGTTAGTTTTTCGAAAATAGCGTTCATTGCTTACAAAAAAGTGCACTGGTCTTTTCGCTTGCTCGCAGTGGACTAAACGAGTTTCGGGGAATTGACCGCAACTTAAATGGCAATTTCGGCCGCAAAGCCGGTCTAGTAGGATACATAGAAGTCTTCGACTCTATAGTTGATAAATAAAAATAAAATAAAATAAAATACGATATAAATAATCGATACGATAGCAAAAAAAAATTCCAGACTCACATTTTTGATGTAATATCCACTATATTGATTAATGATTTTGTTTGTATACATATACACTATGCCTTAGTCTGGTAATAAGTAATTTATCCTAAACTACTCCTATGCAAAAACTCTGTTGCTACGTGATTGAAGGACAAACCTACAAACTTTCGCATTTAAGTTGTAAATAGGAATTTTTGCAAAGTATACTTAGTGAGAAGTACAAAAATATTAAAACATTTTTGCGTGGGAAATTTTTGCTAACAATATTAGGACATTTTTGCAAAGATTTATAAAATTATATTCTGTAAATGTATATTGGGCAAGGTTTTTCAAAGAACTCTAGGACATTTTTGAAAAGAATACAAGTACATTTATGCGAAGAATACAAGGGCATTTTTGCAAAGAATACAAGGGCATTTTTGCAAAGAATACAAGTACATTTTTGCAAAGAATACAAGGACATTTTTGCAAAGAATACAAGGACATTTTTGCAAAGTATACAAGGCCATTTTTGCAAAGAATACAAGAACATTTTTTGCAAAGAATACAAGCACATTTTTGTAAAGAATACTAGGAAATTTTCGCAAATAACATTAAGACGTTTGGCAAAGCATACCACTAGCAGTCCCTACATACCTTGCCAATGATGGTGGTAGTCGCAGGTCCTGGACAGCGCTATGCAGGCTGCCACCACCAGCGGCGCCAACGTGGAGATCACCCTGACTCCAGACCCTCGCCTCCGCGCCACGGTGCCCAGGCGACCGCAGATCCACGCGGACGCTATGCCCAGGGAGCAGAATGATACTGGGGGAGAAATAATACTAATATTACACAAATATGGTTGAGCGAAGCAACGAACGGCTGGATCATGCGTCATGCTCGTGAACGGGTTCCACCGGCGGGAATGGGGCTACTTTCTGTCTGCCCATCTTAACATGTATTGAATTATTGTAAGTACCATTACGAACCAGTGGTAGATTTATATAGATATAATTCACAGACGCGAAAGCACTTGTACAAGTTTATTATAATGGTTGAGCGAAGCAACGAACGGCTGGATCATGCGTCATGCTCGTGAACGGGTTCCACCGGCGGGAATGGGGCTACTTTCTGTCTGCCCATCTTAACATGTATTGAATTATTGTAAGTACCATTACGAACCAGTGGTAGATTTATATAGATATAATTCACAGACGCGAAAGCACTTGTACAAGTTTATTATAATGGAAAATATTTCTCTTCTATTCTAATCGGCTTTGCTTCAGCTGTCCACAAGATACTCGTAGATAATTTTGTAACATTTTTTGTTTTGAAAAGAGCAACTGCTGAGTTTTTTGCCGGCTCTTCTCAGCAGAATCAGCTTACCGAACCGGTGTTAGAGTCATGAGTTTTCATAAGAGCCACAAGTTGGCCTTATTCATGTAGGTAAAATAATAAATGATTTTGAATTTCGAATTTTATTATACTAATAATATCATACTAATGTTATAAATGCGAAAGTGTGTTTGTTTGTCCTTCAATCACGCCGCAACAGAGCTATTGATTGACGTGATTTTTTGCATGGGTATATTTGAGAACCTGGAGATCTACATAGGCTACTTTTTATCCCGGAAAATCAGAGTTCCCGAGGGATTTCAATAACTAAATCGACGCGGACGAAGTCGCGGGCATCAGCTAGTTTAATGAAATAAAAATAAACCCGAGACCTCCCAGTTATAAGACCACATTTTATAACTGGTAAGTCTCGGGTTCGATTCCCGGCGGGGTCAATTTGGGAAATTATAATTTCTGAATTGTCTCTGGTCTGGTCTGGTGGGAGGCTTTGGCCGTGGCTAGTTACTACTTACTACCCTACCGTCAAAGACGTGCCGTCAAGCGATTTCGCGTTCCGGCACGATGGCGTGTAGAAAGTAACCGATTAGGGGTATGGATTGAATGTTCACCGCCATACCCCTTCCAAGTTTGCCCGCTACCATCTTAGACTGCAGCGTCACTTAGCATCAGGTGAGACCGCAGTCATGAAATATTTTGTCATCAATTTTTAGGGTTCCGTACCAAAATGGTAAAAATGGAACTTTCTTTTAAAGTGAGACTTTCTCCGTCCGTCCGTCCGACTGTCACAGCTATCGACATGAAATTTGGAATAGTTGTGTATAATAGTGGCCCAACATCATTGGAATAAAAAAAGTCAAAAATTATTTTTAGTTTAATTAAAAATGGGGGAAAATCGGAAGTTTTTTATTAATGAATAGATTATGAATAGATAAGTTTGTGCTGTTTTCATATCAAAATATTCTCTATAAACTTACATGTATTTTTATTATTCAGTCTGTGCTTGTATTTGGCACTACAGAGTTGTATCTCTTCCTTCACTGTTGTTATGCCAAGGTGTTCATAGAGCTCGCTGTTCTTTATAAACCACTAGCTGATGCCCGCGACTTCGTCTGCGTGGATTTAGTTTTTAAAATCCCTCGGGAACCCTTTGATTTTCTGGGATAAAAAGTAGCCTATGTCACTCTCCAGGTCCTCAACTATACCCATGCAAAAAATCACGTCGATTCGTAGCCCTGTTGCGGCGTGATTGAAGGACAAACCAACAAACACACTTTCGCATTTATATTAGTAAGGATGGGGCGTTTGCTGTTTGTTTCAGAATGGAGTCTTCTGCTCGTTGTATTATTTTTATGTTGGAGTCACTAGCAGAGCCCCAGAGTTGAATTCCATACGTCAAAATTAAAAAAAATAAATCCAACTTACTGCTGCTATGGCCACTTGGAAAGGATTTCCTCCCCTCTATAATGTCGCCGGGGTCCCCGGTACACTGCAGGTCAGGCGTCTCAATCCCATCGGGGAAACATCGGTAGAAGAAATCTGGTCTAGGCCTACCTAGGGAGAAAGTAATACATTTAAAAAATTTTTTTTAATATATAGACTAGCGCTTGACTGCGATCTCACCTGATGGTAAGTGAAGATGCAGCCTAAGATGGTGCACGCTTGCTAAGAAGGTAACTTTTCACTCTTGATTTAAAGATACCCAAACTGACTTCAAACACCCGCACCACTACAAAGTACATAATTTTTTGTAGATTTTTTTAAAAACCGCTCAACCGACTTCGATAAAATTTAAATGGGACAACCTGGGAAGTATACCCTCTTAAACAAAAAATAATTTTCCAAATCGGTTCAGGCGTCTTAGAGTAATCGGTGAACACTGAACATACATAATAAAAAAAGATTCTGACGAATTCATAACCACATCCTTTTTTGAAGTCAGTTAAAAATGGATTGTAATTACGTGATAAGGGCCTCTCTGCCTTTTCAGAATAGGGTATTTGACTATAATAAAAATATCGTTTCAACTGATGTCATCCTAAAAGATTATTATCTAAAAACATTATTCCATACGACAAAACTAAAAAATAAAGCTTTATTTAATTAGAAAACATTAAATAAAATTGCTATAATTCTGACCATGGTCACGTGATCGAAAACGTTCCGTGATCTCGAATGACGTCACAGTCCACACCACCTATGGAATTCTCATTTTGTCAATACATTTCGACGTGTTTGTGCGGCGTAATAGGCTAATTTCGTCTGTTTTTCATCGTTACTATTTTATTAAATACCAAATAGTATGCGACACGCGGCCTAAACACATATTATAAAATTGTCATTGTTTGAAATGTGAACTGTTACGTCATGAGAGCAAATGGAACGTTTCGGCGGCAATTTATTTTTTTGAATTTGTTTCTCGATTTTTATGAAAAATAATGAAAATTATGCCGAAATATATGTTTTGTTAGCTTCAGCATAGCATTATTAACAATTTAAGATGATTTTCTAAAAGTAGTCAAATAGCCTATTGTGTATTTGACCTTCTTTTTTGAAGTCGGTTAAAAATGATATTATCTTTACATAGATTTAGGATTGGTAGTCACTATTAGATACCGCCCTTTCTAAAAACAATAGTTTATACCTAATAGATGGTTACAGTAGCTTACCTACTATCAGCTTAACTGAGTCTGTTAGCACGCCGGTTATTCCTAGGGACAACGACCAAGCCAGAAGAAACTGAAAAAAATAAATACTTTATTTAAGTTTTAAGATGAAACAGGCAATAAAAAGTTCAAGAAATAGGTTTTGAACAACTATATAATGCCTTCGCGCTGCTTTCGTAGTAGACTAAATGACATCCAATACGGGCAACTATAGAATATAATAGAGTAGAATAGAAATGTTTTTTATTCAAATAAACTTTTACAAGTACTTTTCAATCGTCAATGAGTCTACTACTGGTTCGGAATGCTGTTCCTGCCAAGAAGAACCAGCAAGAAACTCTGCGGTTGCTCTTTTCAAAATACTTTTACAATATACTTAATAGATATTATTCTATGTATGCAGAGTTTCCACAATGAGGGGAAGTTCTATAAAAGCATACGTAATTATTTCTAATTATAATTCAACACATGTTAAGACAGGCAGACAGAAAGTAGCCCCATTGCCGCTGGTGGCACCCGTTCACGAGCATGACGCATGACCCAGCCATTGCTTACTGAAGCACACATCATCAACTGAAGCTTGAACTGATTATACTGATGAACAAGTGTAAATTAAAAATTTAAAACACTCCAGACATGTCAATTACCGCCAGACTATGTATGATATAACTTTACCTATGCAACATCCTGTTACCCTGTTTGCTGCTACATCATTAGATCCTCCTCCTCGATCCTCGATCGTCATCTATCTAACACCTACTCATTGAGACCATTCTATGAACCCAAACACACTATATCCGCTGTAAGTCGCTGAGGAGTTGGGTGGACTACTTGATGCTGCAGCATCAGCTCAAGGTTACCTTATATCTTGGAAATAATCTGAAGTTACAGCTATTCTCTGCAGATATGCATTATTGCAATGGTTACAAACAGCTTACAGTCAATATTTATTACCTGCAGCATGGAGAAAGCAATAATGGCAGAGTGACAACCAAACACAATTAGTTTTTATGTTATTAGTGTTATAATGCAGGGCACAAACAATTGTTATGCATGTTAAAAAAATTGGTTGTCTGTAAAGTCGGTTTATGGACGATAGTTTTACATGATAACGTCATTGTCATAAAGAAACATTGACTATGACTGGCCGGCGGCGCAAGCCAACCCTTGGGCCGATCGTGCCTCTATCGCTTGTTCCGCGCTCTCGCTTGCACGCTCTCGCTCAGGCGGAACGTGACACTTTTTCGTACGTGCAGCCGGTGTTCATCGATTTATAAGACGTTATCACTTCAAAATTTAATGCATGTTACCAAGGACATATGACTCTCGGTGGATATTTGCAGTAATTCTCTGTAGATATAGTTACCCCCACAATAATCAACCCATCAATAGCTCACTACTGAGCGCAGGTCTCTTCTCAGAGAAGGGTTATAGTCCACCACACTGGCCAAATGGTGGACTTCACAAACCTTCGAGAACATTATGGAGAACTCTCAGGTGTGCAGGTTTTCTCACGATATTTTCCTTCACCATTAAAGCATATGATATTTATTTTCATAAACGCACAAAACTTCGAAAAGTCAGAGGTGCATACCCGGGTTTGAACCTGCGGCCCCCCGAATAAAAGACCACAGTTTTAACCACTAAGCTATCACTGCTTCAATGATGATGATAGTTACCTCCAATGCATCGTTGCAGTCGTTACAAACAGCCCATGCGATAAGTGTTAGCACGCAGGGCACGGATACTACTATTGCCCACAGCATGCTACCGGGGACGTAGGAGTCATGCCGAGGATATTTGCAGTCATTCTCAAGTTCCGATGGCTGGATGACTCTTATAAAGGGTGTCATTGATTCCATGTAGCTGGAAATTTGACTAAAAACATTAATTCCTGCTACAGTTATTGCAATTCACGAAGGCGAGTGAGCTTTACTTGTGGTTACTTCGTGTACATGCACATTGCATAAGTGTGCGTCCCTGTCAAAGCCTAGGTGGGAGCGGGCAGGCGCGAGCATTGCGCTCGCTCACTCTTATACAGGTATGACACACACACAACCATAAGTCAGTCGCCCTCGTGAATTGCAAGAACTATAACTGTTGGCATACAGATTTAACTGTGACTAAATCCTAAAAATTCTTTTAAGATATCTTGGGATAAAAAGTATCTAATGCCCTTCTTCTGGATGGACCAGATGGACCATGCAAAAAATCGTCCCCACCCATCAACAGATTTCTCAACATATCTCTGCAGTTAATGCATCATGGCAGCCTGATGATTTTTTTTACTATGATGACATCTGCCATAGAATTGGGGTTTTTATGCAAATCGAATTTGAATTACTTATTTATTTTTCAATGAATTGTTTTGGACACCAGTTTGGTGGTTTACAATTATGAAATGAACATACATAAACATTAACCTACTAGAAAAAAGCGATTGTAAGGCTCAGATGAGATAGAGAAAAAAAACCACGCTGCATGCTGCCCACACTCCCTCTGACCTCCTCTCGCCATTTCATCGCCGATTCATGTGCGGGGTACTTTAGCGTGCATACATTCTTTTGTATTTTTTTTAAACCTCAATCATTTTTGGATTGAAAATGGTTATTAGTCTTTTTATGGGACATCAAATAATATCACAAATAGTGTCACATCTGTTGAGGGGTGGGGGACAGTGCCCATACAATTTTTTGCATGGTTCTTTCTATAGGATAAGTTCAGCAGTAAAGGTAACAGACATGAGATGCACAGAGTAATAAAATTAAAGTCTCACGTTCGATTCTCAGAAGGGCTACTTTGGACATTTATATATTTGGCTATTTAACATCGTACTGTCATGTGCTGCCAAGCTATTCACAATAAAGTTCTAGCATGAGGTATAGAAACTATTCATCATCATCATCATCATCATTAGCAACCCATCAATGGCTTACTACTGAGCGCAGGTCTCCTTTCAGAGAAGGGTTATAAGCCATAGTCCACCACACTGGCCCAATGCGAATTGGCGGACTTCACACACCTTCAAGAACATTATGAAGAACTCTCAAGTGTGCAGGTTACCTCACGATGTTTTCCTTCACTGTTGAAACATGTGATAGTTAATTGCTTAAACGCACTTGACTCCGAAAAGTCAGAGGTGCGTACCCGGGATCGAACCTGTGATCCCCCCCGAAAGGAGACCACAGTCCTAACCACTAGGCTATCACTGCTTGCTACTAACTTGCTTGCTTGCTAAAAACTATTAACTGGTTATTGTTAATATAGGTTTAATTTACACTACTATCTTATCAGTATAAATTTATGCTGATAAGATAGCCCATGACTGTGCAAATATTTAAATATTAAATGAAAATAAAATTAAATTAAATCGATAACTTCATTTGCAAGTTTATTGCACACCATTTCTCTATATTACGTGTGCAACTGGAAATTTACGTCGATGCTTACGTAGCATGACGTGCTGTTATTTATCATAATTAGCAATTACTAATTCATGTAAATTATAGGTAATAAAAAAATATTCCCCCTATAAATATAAAGCACAAAAATATCTCAAATCTGACCCTTTTCTACTCAAAAATGGAAATTTAGCGAAAAATTATGAATGAGAGATTATTTCAAGCAAAGTTTCCAAAAGCTTTTCATTCACAAAATACGAAATTTAGTGAAAAATTAAAACAACTTTTACGCATAGCATATGGACATAGATTACCAGAAAACGGAGAGTAAAATGATCCTTAGGAGGATTTCCACAAGTAAGTTTAAACTGGCTGAACGTATTAGAGGCATTTTTAACACTTTATTAATTTAGATTACTGCAAAAGAAATATTTTTGTTTTCGATTCTTCAAAACATTGTGAGAAAGCATAGACCACGAACACGTGAGAAAGGAAAGGGCTAAGGGCACATTATTTGACAATGACATTCTGTGCAGGTGTTGCAAGCTTAAGAAGCGAATTTTCCGACAACAATGACGAAAACAAAAACGAAAAAATTGTTATCCATGGCTTAACTTATTAAAATAACTACTTACAAAAATATATATTTTTATATGCAAAATTAATAAATGTTTATCAAAAATAATAATTATGAAAATGTATGTCATCATCATTAGCAACCCATCAACGGCTCACTACTGAGCGCAGGTCTCCTCCCAGAGAAGGGTTATAGGCCATAGTCCACCACGCTTGCCCAATGCGAATTGGTAGAATTCACACACCTTTGAAAACATTTTGAAGAACTCTCAGGTGTGCAGGTTTCCTCAGGTTAAGCTCAGTTAAAGCTAAAAACACAGCTCCTGGATATGATGGTATATCGTATTCCATGATAAGAAATCTACCCAAGAAGGGACTTCTCATCTTGCTGCAGTTATACAATATGTTTTTTTCAGTCAACCTGGTTCCGTGGCAATGGAGGGACATAGCTATAGTTCCGATACCTAAAGCAGGTAGGGATCCAAATTCAGTTTCAGCCCTTAGACCGATTTCATTAATATCGTGTTTAAGTAAAGGATTCCATTCGATTATAAATAGAAGGTTGGAGTGGTACTTTGAGCATAATAATCTGTTTTCAGAGGCTACAGTCGGATTTAGGAAAGCTAGATCATGCCAGAATAATCTAAGTTGTTTGGTGTCTACTATACAGATCGGTTTTTCAAAAAACCAAATTACTCTCGCCTGCTTTTTGGATATAAACAACGCTTACAATAATTTAAATATAACAATACTATTACAAATACTACACAATCACGGGATCCTTTATCACCCTTATTGTTTAATGTGGCAACAATGCATATCTGTTATGAGATTAAGAATGTTAATGTATCGCAATTTGCTGATGATTATGTACTCTATTATTCAGACACAAATATAACCTTGGTCTTGAAATTTCTCAAAGTAAAATTTGTTTATTTTCTAAAGGTAAAAGACAAACCAATATTCGCCTTGAGCTGAATAATTGTCAACTAGAACTTGTCGAAAATGTCAAATATCTTGGGTTGTGGCTCGATCGCGCTGGGGCAAACATATAATGGAAACAAAACAAAAAGTTTTAAAATTTTTAAACATTTTCAAAATTTTAACAGGGTCTAGTTGGGGTGTTCACCCCAAACATTTAAGGCGGCTTTATATTTCCATTATTCGCAGTAGGCTAGATTATGGCAGCTTCTTATTCGATAATGCTGCGAAATGTCATCTAAAAAAGCTAGAAGTAGTGCAAAACCAAGCCATGAGAATAATAGGTAGTTTCATAAAAACAACGCCCATTCATGCCATGGAAAGCGAGTTATACTTACAACCACTGCACATCCGCAGATGGTACTTGGCGGGAAAGTTTTATTTAAAAAATAAATCTTTTCAGAATAATAGTGTCCTGAGTTTGTTGGATGAATTGTCTCTATTGTGCGTAACCCAAAGGTATTGGTCGAATAAACGGAAACCTCTATTAGTAACAATTCATCAGGAATTAAATTCTTATCCCATACACAGAAGTAGCCAACTGGAGATGTTCTCTCTTGAAACATGGGTAAGCAATCTTCACTTGACAGAATTTGTAAAAGACAACATTCCGACAATTAACAAGGCTAAAAAAGAACACAGTATAATTTTATTAAAAACTTTAGTCGAGCAATTCCTCACAAATTCTTATTACAATGTTTACAAAATTTTCACAGATGGATCCAAAGAAAATAATGTAACGGGAGCTGCCTTTTATGACGAACAAAGTAACAATTATTTTAAATTTAAATATAGTCAAAATCACTGTATTATGGCTATAGAACTTATGGCCATTTCTGAAGCGTTATCTTATATTGGGACGATTCATTTCGATAAATTTGTGATACCTACTGACTGACTCGAAAAGTGCCCTGCAACATTTGGCTCGATGTACCTCGAGTTTTCGAGGCATACCGATAGCCTACAAAATTATGAAACAACTTTTAGAGCTCAATTCAGAATCCAAATCTGTATATTTGCAATGGATTCCATCGCATCGCATTACAGGCAACGAAACAGTGGATCTTCTCGCTAAACAAGCCTGCCTAGACGGTGTGGACACTTCTCTAGACCCGTTTTTTACTGATCTCATTTGGCATGTAAAAGCAAGGTGCAGTTCCCTCTGGAACGAATATTTCAATGAACGATCGAGAGAGAAGGGCATATGGTACAGGATGATGCAGCCCCAACCTTGGAAATTTTGTTGGTTCGATAATAGATGTAATCTCAATCGCTCTGACGTAGTTACAGCGTTACGACTTCGCTCCGGTCACATTCCAACTAACAAATTTGCATTTTTGATTAAAAAGTCCGAATCTCCCGATTGCCTCACCTGTGGGGTAATTGAGGATATATATCATGTGCTGTTGGAATGTGTCCGGATTGAATCAATCAGGATAAGCCTATTTTGTTTATTAGATTATAATTTAAGTATTGTAGATTTTATTATATTTTTGGCATTCCCTTTATGCCAGCAATCTAAATTAATTTATGCATTAGTTAATAAGTATTTTAGAATTAGGAATAAAAATATGTAATAACATAGTCACTGAGTGACCAAGCTCCAAAATAAAGAGAAAAAAAAAAAAAAAAAAAAAAAAAAAAGGTTTCCTCACGATGTTTTCTTTTCCTTCACTCAATTGTTTAAACGCACTTGACTCCGAAAAGTCAGAGGTGCATACCCGGGATCGAACCAGTGACCCCCCGAATAGGATACCACAGTCCTAACCATTATAGGCTATCACTGCTTCCCATTTTGGCTTGAAAATGTATGTACAGAAGCCAAATTATTGGAAATTAACAAGGAACTCTGGTTTTCAGAGATTACACATAATTATATTGCGAAAGTTTACCTAACATTTGTGGAAAATCTCATATACTAGCAATAATTAACCCCACAAAACCATACGTCAATGGCCACAAAAGTCAAAACCATACGTCAATGGCATGTCAACGATTGTTGGCATTTTTTGACAGCCGCGTTTTGTTCTTGCTAAACACGATGAGTTTTACATGTCAGATGTTCCTTTCAAACTATTGCTTCCGATATCGGGTCGGATTAATTTTTAATTATTGTAACAACAAATCAGTGGTTCGAACCATGTGCCCCACCCATTGTCACATCAGCTTCGCGAGCTATACCGGTAATTCTGGTTCTCCTACGGATCTCTTCATTCCTGATTTCTGTTTTACAGGGAATAGATTACTGCAGCATATCTAATATAGATATACTAAAAATTGTTTTTTTTTTTATTCGATGACAAGCTAGTCCTTGACTGCGATCTCACCTGATGGTAAGTGACGATGCTGTCTAAGATGGTAGCGGGCTAACTTGGATGGGGTATGGCAGTGAACATTCAACCTATACCCCTAAATGGTTTCTACGCGCCATCGTGCCGGAACGCTAAATCACTTCGCGGCACGTTTTTGACGGTAGGGTGGTAACTAGCAACGGCCAAAGCCTTCCACCAGACCAGACCAGAGACAATTAAGAAATTATAAATTCCCAAATTGACCCCGCCGGGAATCGAACCCGAGACCTTCCAGTTATAAGGCAACAGCGCTCACCACTGAGCCACAGAGGTTGTCTGTAAAGTCGGTTTACGGACGATAGTTTTACGTGATAACGTCATAAAGAAACATTGATGAATAAATGTGTCACAAGCCAACGCTTGGGCCGATCGTGCCTCTCTATCACTTGTTCAGCGCTCTCGCTTGCACGCTCAGGCTCAGGCGGAACGTGACACTATTTCGTGTGCTATCACGTCAATATTAAAATAAAACTATTAGGTATTTGTGGTCTGTGTTTATTTCTAACAATAGTTGAAGTATTTATATAAAAAAAAAGATAACGGTTGCTTAACATTAAATTACAGATCACAGAAATAGTGTTTTGTATTATAAGGCTGCATATACCTAAATTGGACAACTTCACATTCCACTGAAAAGTAACAATAAACTCACCAAAAAGACCGTACGACACGATTTTACTAAATACCTAAACGTGTAAATAAAATATAACCATTATCATATACCTAAGACTTATTATTAATAGAAAAACTATGTATTTATTTAGTAACGCATTCGTACACCAACTCTAAACTAAAGTAGAATCAATAATTCAGTAGACTAAAATGACAGTTTCTAATGTCACTTTGTAAAATAATATTGCCATATTTATTGTAATAGTGATGTTCTAGTTCAGTAGGTAGTGATAGCTATAGTACTGTACTATTACATTTCATTTTATAAATCTCATAAGATCACATAATATGTAATAGAAATACTTAGTAATTAAGGTCACCTTTTTAAAGCTGTAATAAAGAAAGCACGAATAGAAATATTAAAGATCTATTTTTAGTACTAAGAGTTGTTTTATTTCCTCTGTATAGGCCGACAAAGACGAGATCAGATTTTCGATAAGATCATAATTGCTATTCAAAATATTTTTGTATCAAATTATAATAAACTCAATTTGAGAATTTTCTTAGTAAATAAAAAATAAGTGATTTGGTACACAACGTAATGAGTAAGTGATCGATATGGATCCTTTAGTCACAACACTATTTTATTTTCATCAGAAACTGACAACACTGTAAATGTCAATTTGGTCTACTGAATTATTGATTGTACTTTATATTAACAGTTCTAAATCTACTGCTATCCTTTTCTACATAGAGCAGTATGAAAGCGAGAGCACGAGATAGACTTGTCAATTTAGTTCAGAGAATGTGTACAACAGAATTAGCCATAATATCTTTTGACAACATAAACAAATTAATTTCAAATCAGTGAGTAGTACTTTATCTATTGCATTATTATATGCAATTATTCTCTATAATGCTATTTAAGTACGTAACAATATAAGAATAGCGCTCGCTGCCTGTTGAATTTCCTCATCCTCTCATTTGCCTATATGCGAGACAGTAAGAAGCGACACCTCACGGCAGTTCATGTTTTATTAGATTTATAATAATTGATATTTCCATGATATTTCCTTATCCTAATAATATACCTTCATCAGCACAAAGGACTGATATAGAATACTTATATAATAATTTTATGAAATCTAATGTTAACATTAAAATAAACTACAAGTACCTATATCTTTTATCTAACTTAAAGACAACTTATTCACGTTATTAACGTAATATATAAAAATATACGATACAAATAAACGTAAAGAATAGACATAATTTAAAAAATGCTTGCTTAAAGGCTTTGCGAAGACAACGAGTTCCTTACTAAATTAAATGTACCAAAAAAATTTATAAGAAAATAAATGATTAAGTTTTGTGAAAATACATGAAATATTAACAAAATACATTTAGAAGGTACTGAAGTTGAAGTTTATTTTCTATTCTTAGATAAAAATTTACTTAATTTAAATTTGAAGTTTACTCAATATGAGATTTTCTAAAGATTCCACGTTGCGCAATTCAATAATAATTATAACACATTAATCCTCTCAATCTATGTACCTGTCAATTAAGTTGATCAGAACGTAAAATTGCAGGCAATAGCTAATATTATATTAATTAATGTGAAATTAATTAGCTGCCATTTCATTATCGACTGATCCGATATAAAATATGTACATCCTGATTTCGCGTAATACCTAACGATATCGTATCGGATAGCTTGAAACGCTTTATAAGATCGTCAATTATTTTAATTAGGTAGGCAGGTAAGCAACTTTACCTGCTTATAAAACAAGAATCAATTCTTTTTTGAACAAACAAACTACATAAATAAATATTATAAACTTAACTTATTTTGTTCGTTCAAAAATAAATAAATATTGAATAAATATAATAATCTATGGAAAATAACAAACGAAAAACAATACCTACTTAGATCCCGGTTCAAATACGTGCGATTGTGTAAGAAAATTATATCATTTATTATAATAGCTAAACATATCGCACCTTTAGAATTATAGAGATCTAACTATCTATTTCGAAATTATGAGATTTCGACTTTGTCATAAAACTCATTAACTCAAGGTAGTTTTATGACTCAAGACAGCCATTTTTATTGACTCTTATTAGGTATCTTATTAATTCTAAATTATAGTACCTGTACTACATACCTATATCTCTTATTATATTAGACTGTAATAATAAGAATCTATAAAGTTGGCTATTCGAGGACGCGTTTTATAACCCAAAGGCGAAATCTCAAAATTCCTAGATAGGTCTCGTCTCTATAATTCTAAAGGTGAGATATTTTTATTTATAAAACGTTATTACGTTATAAACTGTCAAATGAATATGATTTTTTTACACATTCGCATTAAACCGCTTTAAAACAAAAATATCCTTAGTGTCTATGGTCTATGGTGATAAATAACGAAATATTTTAGTTTTTTTTTTGTCGACAGCGTTTCCCAAAGTGACAGTGCAATTCTCAACCTAAACATTTTATTGAAAACATTACTTAAAAAAAAATAGGTGTAGGGGTCAAATTAACACTGTCGTACCCCTTTCAAGTTAGTCCGAGACCAACTTAGACGTTGAACACGAGTAGAAAGGAGAGAGGGATAAGTTAAAGGTACCCCATGGCGTGTGTCCTTGCGTTTTTATAGTACTCGAAATACTCGGCGGGGGCGCTTGAGTGCCTCTTTACAACCCCGTCCAGTTGCATTTGATCGCCCCAGTCGGCCTGGAAAACGGAATATTTGTTTATTTTATTTTGTACCAAGCAACTAGCAAGGTATATAAAATATGTAACCACCGGCGGGAATGGGGCTACTTTCTGTCTGCTTGTCTTAACATGTATTGAATTGTAAGTAGGTATGTATTTTTGGAACTTCCCCTCATTGTGGAAACACTGCATACATAGCATAGTACCTATTGTAAACTATTTTGGAAAGAGCAACCGCCGAGTTTCTTGCTGGTTCTTCTCGGCAGGAAGGGCATTCCGAACCAGTGGTAGACTCATCGAATATTCAAAAGCACTTGTAAAAGTTTATTTCAATAAAAAATATTTTTTTCTATTCTTTTCTATTTTATTTATTTATTTATTTCATATGATACACCATCAATACACTGTATAAGCATTAAAAATATTACATTGCGATAAGTTTTCTAGTCCTAGTACAGTTATCATTACAGGTGTACACAGCATTAAAAAATTTGTCCGGTTAACAAGAAGCGCAAATATGCGGTCAGTACCTTTACAGTTACAGAAACAGAGAGTTATAATTTACTATAATAATAATACCTAATAATATTGTCAATGAGATATAATGTAAGTAAATTAGAACGATAATAATAATGCTATAATATTATACAGGGCTATGCATGTAGATATAATTTTTTCTTAAAACTAAATAGAGTGTCGTGGAAGATGTCGATGTCATGGTTTGTCAAATTGTTATACAAGCTAGTTTCTAGAAAAAAAAGATGGTGGGGAAGAAACACTCTCAACAGCAGTAGTGATACAATCACAATATCAGCACCGATAACCTCTGTTAGGACTGCGGTCTTCTATTCAGGGGGTCGCAGGTTCGATCCCGGGTACGCACCTCTGACTTTTCGGAGTCAAGTGCGTTTAAGCAATTAAATATCACTTGCTTCAACGGTGAAGGAAATATCGCGCCTGAGTGGTGGACTATGGCCTATAACCCCGTTCTGATAAGACTTGCGCTCAGTAGTGAGCTGTAGATGGGTTGCTGATGATGATGTTAATGAAGAAACACTCTCTATCAGAATCACTGAGCCCTCTACTAGGTCTAGGTTGACCTAGGTAACTGTCTGTCTAACTAGATTAAACCATCTAATCCACATTCCCATACAATAGAATAGAATAGAATGGAATGGAATAGAATATAATAGAAATATTTTTTATTCAAATACACTTTTTACAAGTGCTTTTGAATCGTCTGACTCTACCACTAGTTCGGAATGCCCTTCCTGCCGAGAAGAACCAACAAGAAACTCGGCGGTTGCTCTTTTCAAAACAAGTTAAGGTATGCAGTGTTTCCACAATGAGGGAAGTTCCAAAAATGCATACTTACTAACAATGCAATATGCAGACATAAATAAATAGAATAGTGAATCTACATTTAGTTTAGTGAGAAGTGTGTAAAAAGAGAATAATATCTACTTAAATATGATAATTATATACTTAGACGTTTTTGACGACCTCCCTGGCGCAGTGGTGAGCGCTGTGGTCTTATAACTGAGAGGTCTCGGGTTCGATTCCCGGCGGGGTCAATTTGGGAATTTATAATTTCTGAATTGTCTCTGGTCTGGTCTGGTGGGAGGCTTTCGTTGGCCGTGACTAGTTACCACCCTACCGTCAAAGACGTGCCGCCAAGCGATTTAGCGTTCCGGCACGATGGCGTGTAAAAACCGATCAGGGGTATGGGTTGAATTTTCACTGCCATACCCCTTCCAAGTTAGTCCGCTACCATCTTAGACTGCATCATCACTTACCATCAGGTGAGATCGCAGTCAAGGACTATCTTGTCATCGAATAAAAAAAAAAAAAAAAACTTAGATATACCTAAACAAATTATAATTTGTTACATTAAGTTCCTTCGCTCACGTTAAGTTCGATTTTACAAAAATTTCAACCTCATGGGATGAATTTTTAAAAATCCTCTCTTAGCTTACGTCATAACAGCTATCTGTATGCCAAACAGCACGATCCGTCCAGTGGTTTGAGCTGTGCGTTGATAGATCAGTCAGTCAGTCACCTTTTCCTTTATATAAGTTCGTTTGTTGTGTTGTGTTCATTGCTCATATATGTCCTCATTGTGGAAATATTCTGTTCTAACAAAGTTGCATGGCTTAAATCAGCTTGGCATCCAGCTGCCCACAAGATAGTATAAAAAACTTTTTTTCTTTAAAGAATATCAGCCAAGTTGAAGTTGACTAATATTTTCCTCTCCCGTTCAAATAAGCGGAAAACTCGTGTTAGGAGTGGGTACGACAATAGTGCAACGGGTGGGATCCGAACCTGCGACCTTTAGTTTTCAGTCCGCACCTTTAACTGTTGGGCTATTGAGGCTTTATTATTACAATGTAATAGTTACATAATAATATTGTAAAATGATTATTTTGAAAAGAGCAACTGCTGAGTTTCTTGCCGGCTCTTCTCAGCAGAATCCGCTTTCCGAACCGGTGGTAGAGTCATGACGTGTCATAAGAGCCACAGGTTGGCCAGCGTGAAATAATTTTTTTTTTTGCATTGTTCCCTTTGTACACCTAAAGGATTTACGCTAAGAAACGTCTGCTTGGTGTAGGTACTCACAAAATTGGGAAACACCGTCTTCTTCTCGTCAAACTTCCTCTCGTTGACGCATCTCAACAGATACAGCCTCTCTACCCACGGCCAGATCATGTAGTCCAGCATCCCGGGCCGATCGCCGCCGAAGTAGTACGTACCTACACACGTTATAACAAGAAAATTAAGTGGCACTCGGGGACTACCGCGGTAAAGCTATTGCATAGCATTTTTTATCAACTTATCCAATTATAATATTTATGCAATATTTTTTTTTTTGCATAATAAAAATTATGCAAAAAAATAATTAAAAAACAAACAAACAAGAAAAGCGCACTGTCACCAGGTACTTCGCGAGTGAGATTCGAACCTGCGACATCTAAAGAAAGCGGCCGCTCGCCCACTGCGCCAAACAGAGCTAAATGTGAACCTCTAAAATGTTGAACGCTTACTGAACGACGGTGTTAGGTTTATTTTCGTTACGGAATTTCTTGATTCGGTCGCCGCGCTCATGCTGTTTGTCCTAGTTCAAAGCCCGCGATAAAAGCTATGCAATAGCTTAAAAACTGTAAACTGACTACGGAAAATTGAATGTAAGGACAGGGCACACTGGCTACTTTTTTGAAGTAAAACTTCTTTACGCACGCTTGACTTGGGGAGTAAGCTGGTGAATGCGTTACGAAAAGTGTGATCGGGCGAGGCGATCGGAAGTTGAGAGGGAGATATAAGTTAGTGAAGATAGAAAGAGAGAGAGTTACGTTTCGTATACCTATGCAATATGTAGTAGAACCCTAACAGTAGAACCCTAGTAAAGTAATATTAAGTTGTATATAAAATTTAAGCTTTAATTGTCTATTATATTTATTTTATTTTTATTTCGTTTTCTTGTGTGACCACAGTGGTGTTCCGTGAGTCCGTGACGTTTCGGCCCTTGGGCCCTTCCTGAAAATCAGCGTACATACCTGCTTTCATGCTGCGGCACAAGCTGAGGGGGTGGCCCATTGACCATTTCACACCAATTACTTTTAAATAGGTATATAGTAGGAACATAGCTGTACTTAGACTCTTACACTAGCGGCACGCTATGATGGCCGGTTTGACGTTTGTCCGCTCATGAAGTTCCGTATTAATTGATAACGACTTTGAAGGAAATAATTGTATTACTTTATTGACGATAGTGATGTGCAGAGATTCATAAATTTTATCGAATGTAGTTTTAGGTTTAGGACTCAAAATTTATTTATGAAATTGATTTCTAAAATGTATACAAGTGTAGAAAAATCAGTTTGCACCATTTAAGGGGTGAATGTACTTGTGAATATGAACAATTTTCACTATGTGGACAAACCTCTGAAATCGCAAAAAAATATCAGCTGTTTCATACAAAAGGTAAAATTTTTATTTTTATATGATATATACCACAACTCGGCATTTGGTTTTCTAAATTGAAAATTTTTAAAAATGGAATCTAATACGATCGTCACATAGGATCGCTGGCTAGCACAACTACTACCTCCGGCAAACTCGCGTCAATGCTCAATGCAAAACAAAGCAGTTTCGAATTGACGTTGCTTCGAAAAGTATAAACTGTCAGTGCAATGCGATTGTGATATAGTTTTGACCTGGCTTTGGATTTCAAATATTGATACTGCATTACTGTTGACCCTTGCTCGTTAATTTGGACTCTGTTCAAGCCCTTTGTTGTGGATTTCGTCGATATGACCGAACGTACGCAGAGAACTGTTCTAAATAGTCAGACACGTGAGTTCGTAATACGCCTTCGTAACTATTTCGATCGTGAAGCTCAAAATGGAGGGCCAATTTTACCTATAACGTCAGTGGTTGAACGCGTAGCTGATGCGCTTAATATTGGACAACGAACTGTTAGACGGATAACTAAAAAAAAATATGGCGAGACTGGCACAGAAGAAAATAAACTTCACACACCAAAAAAGAGAAAACGAGCAAAACCAGTCGTAGGCATCGATAGCTTTGATGCCGATGCTATCCGAAGACATGTTTACGGCTACTATTTACAGAAGGAGTATCCAACAAGAAAAAAGTTGGTGCATTCACTGAAGGAAGCTGGATTATTCTTCGGTGGGGAAAGTTCTTTAACGAAGATTTTGAAGACCATTGGATTTCGATACAAAAAATGTAACAAACGCAAAATATTGATGGAAAGATTTGATATAGCGATGGCAAGGTATACTTTTTTACGGCAAGTGAAAGAAATCAAAAATTGGCAAAATGTTGTGTTCTTGGATGAAACATGGCTTAATGCTAACCATACTGTAGGCCGTTCTTGGAACGATGACACAGCAGCATCTACTTCCAAAGTTCCTGTAGGAAAAGGATCGCGACTTATAATTTGTCACGCCGGAACCATCAACGGGTTTGTCGAAGGTTCTCTCATGGCTTTTGCGTCAAAAACCACTGGAGACTATCATGAAGACATGAATGGAGAAAAGTTTACTGAATGGTTTACCTCAATGTTGTGTAGCCTCCCTGAACCATCTATTATAATTATGGACAACGCCCCATACCACTCGATGCAAATTGACAAGCCACCTGCCCAATCCCAAAAGAAAGCTGATATCGTCGCATGGCTTCGTAAAAATGGCGTAGATGCAATCATGAATATGTTAAAAGCGGAATTAGTACGTCTTTTAAAAGAAAACAAACCAACCAAGATCCGATACGTCATTGACGAAATAGCATTAGAACATGGGCACAGAGTTATACGGTTACCGCCTTACCATTGTGAGTATAATGCGATTGAGTTGGTGTGGGCTCAAATTAAGGGATATGCTGCAAGACACAATACAGAACCCCCATTTACCACAAAAAAAATGCTAAAATTATTAGAAGAAGCTTGTGAACATGTGACTAAAGGAGACTGGGAAAAGGTTGTGAATAGAACTGTTAAATTAATAAGGGAAGATTATGAAAGAGATGTGAAAATAGATAATATTATAGAAAACGAACATATAATTATTAATGTAGGTGATGATAGCAGTGACGACAGTGAAAATAGTAGTATGGACGAATCTGATTAATTATGGCCTTTTGTGGCACCTTTTTTGGTATCTTTTGTATTCATATGTTTCTTGTGTGCATATAAAGTATGTATATTCATTTTCATTCAAATATTCAGTTCGTTCAAATAAATTAAATAAACATATACATTTTTGTTTTATTAAACCTATTTAATCAGGTACAAAAACAAAACTTAATTGTTTTTTGTTCGAGAATAAATTGACATTCCACATCACTATTGTAATGTGTCAAACCGGCCATCATAGCGTGCCGCTAGTTTAGTGATAATTAATTTTTGTTGGTTAAGGTCAATAAAGTTTTATTTAATTTAATTTTATTAATATATATATAGCTGCTGGGGCTGATTCACTGACTGACTCACTCATTGATCACCTCTCCTGTAAAATTTTGTATGAAAAATTTTTTTTTCACTGATGGTTTCGTATAGAGGAAAAAAATTCATTCGGAGGAAAAATATGGAGAGAGCTGATGATTGAGGATTTCGGAGACGGGTGAAGAGCACGGCCAGGGTATCGAAGATAGGTGGGGGGTGCTCGAACAAATGTCACTCGAAACCTCATCCAATTCGCAGTGAGCTGAAAAAAAATTCAAAATGGCGGAAAAAAGATGGCCGCCATACAAATTTCGTCGGTGTCTATCTCGGGGAGTGTAAAAGATGGAAGAGTGGTTTCTTGGCAAAAGATGATCAGGACCCAAAGGTCTATTTGATGAATAGAAAAAAATCCAAGATGGCGGAATGTTTTTTCTCCATACAAAATATAATATGGCTAATATTGAAGAGACTAGAAGCTGAGAACTATGTAAGACTTTGATACGGTTCCTTTTCAAAATTTGTTTATATAGAAGAATTCTCACTCTGATAAATGATGAGATATGATGATCGAGGGTTTGGAAGGTGGGTGAGGAGCACGGGCAGGGTATTGAAGACAGGTGGGAGGTGCTCAAACAAAAAATACTCGAAACCTCATCCAATTGGCAGTGAGCTGAAAAAAAATTCAAAATAGCGGATTCAAGATGGCGGCGGTACAAACTTCGATGGTGTCTATCTGGGAGAGTATACAAGATGGAAGAGTGGTTTCTTGGAAAAAGATGATCAGAACCCGAAGGTTTACGTCTTGGTGAATTGAAAAAAAAATCAAGATGGCGGAATTTATTTTTCCATAAAAGACGAAGGTTCATTTTCAAAATTTGTTTTTAAGGAAGAATTTCATCCAGACAAATGATTCGGAAAAATAATATGGAAAGTAATGCTGATCGAGGATTTGGAAAATGGGTGAGGAGCATGGCCAGGGTATTTAAGATAGGTGGAAGCTGCTCAAACAAAAAATACTCGAAACCTCATTCAATTTTAGTGAGCTGAAAAAAAATCAAGATGGCGGATTCAAGATGGCGGCTATACTTTCATAGGAGAGTGATTCAAGAGTGGTGTTTGGGTAAAAAATGATCAAGACCTGAAACTCTAATTTTTGAACAGAAGAACCGCGGTCCACTTTAGTGGGCCGCGCACCCACGCGCCCTACTAGTTTATTTATATTACTGTAGGGGCAAGAGAGAGAGAGGAGAGAGGCACGTTGCGTTTCGTAAATTTACTTCAGTCGTGTGGCCTAAAGCACACTCGTTTTTTAGGGTTCCGTACCCTATTACTAAGCCTACGCTGTCCGTACGTCCGTCCGTCCGTCCGTCCGTCTGTCGGCGGGCTGTATCTCGTAAACCGTAATAGATAGACAGATGAAATTTTGACATATTATGTATTTCTATTGCCGCTATAACAACAAATAATAAAAATTAAATTAAATTAAAAATTTAAATTAAAATATTTCCATGGGTACATGGATTTTTTTTTAACGGAACCCTAAAAGAGCGAGGCCCGACTCGCACTTGGCCGATTTTTTTTATTTTTAATTAATTTTAATAAACAAAAAAATATATTATTATACTATAATTAAACCTAAACCTCCAAAACCACGTAGCATTTTAGCGGCAGCGATCAGGGTTTTGGCGACTCAAAAGCGTTCAATACCTACGATGCTAAAAGTAGCGAAGGCCAGCATTTAAAAATCGCGGAACGGCTATGCTAAAAACGCAACTAATCGCTGCGACTGGCGTTTGTTGTGTGCCCACGTTATCGTTCGGACGCGGAATAAACACCGACATACACACATCAAAAGTGTCTAGGGATCAAGCATTTTTATGCGGATTTTGAGATTGAGATGTGGCTTTGTAATAAATTTATGATTTTATAAATTTATATGGATCCTTTTTGGTGCATTTCATAATTTCATAATCAGCGATTAAAATCCTGCCAGGAAGTCCATCCTTATAGTGGTGGAACCATCATGGTATGGGCGGGTATTTGGATCGGCGGAAGAACTGAGTTGATTTGGATCAGAGGCAACCTCAACGCTCAAATTTATGCTGAGACGATTGTATCAGACGTCATCGTTCCTCTACAAGTGCAAATCGGTCCCTTATTTCAGTTAATGCATGATAATGCACGACCGCACACCGCAAGAGTTGTAAGACAGACTCTCGCCGCAGCTAACATCAATGTCCTGCCCTGGCCTGCTCAGTCGCCAGACTTGAACCCGATTGAGCATGCATGGGATATGCTACAGAGAAGAGCTCTGCCGAATATGGAGGGTATCCAGTGGCAAGAAGACCTTTTTTTGTTGTTGCAACGAACATGGGCGGCCATTCCACAGCGTGATTTGGATGAACTCATTTTGAGTATGCCAAATCGATGTTCTTGTGTTGTTAGTGTTCGCGGTAGAAACACGGATTATTAATTGTTTAAGTTACCCAATAAAATTTTAAAGAAAACTGTTATTTCAGTCTTTTTTTCGAACTTTAATGTTAGTGGTTCAAATGTCAAAAATCCCTTTATTAGGAAAATGGCAAATTTCTTTATTAATGCAAAGGTGACTTGGTTTATCGTTACTGTAACAAACGAAAACACTTTATTTGATGAATCCTTAAAGAAAATTTTAATTAATATCAATCAGGAGAAAAGTTATTGCAAAAATATATGTTGATCCCTAGACACTTTTGATGTGTGTATATTGTACCTACGTAGGTACAATATATGTCGGTGGGAATAAAGCTTCCGAACGGCGACTAAAAGCCATAAAAACGTCGATCGCCGCCGCTAAAAGTATCTAACCCTTCTCGGAGAGGAGACATGCGCTCAGTAGTGAGCTCTAAGTCTAAGTGAGAAAGTCTATATGTACAAAAATACTTAAAAGGCTGTAGGTTACCTCTTTTAGCGAGTTCCTTCTCGAAAATATCCAATGTCTGTATGATTTGTTCGTTCCCGAACGCGAAGTTAGTGTCGAAACACTCTAGGCTGCCTTTTATTAGCTGAAAATTAAAAAAAAAAACTTGAGAGGTGTCAAGGGACACCAATATCGAACGTAGTTCCTTTCGATTAATTTTAGTGAAGGAATTGTAATAAACTAGTGGTGTCATCTAGTATTAAATTGATTAACTACGATGAATTATTTTTAGCTTATTTCTATTGCAGCACTGCACTGTTACAAAACCAAAGAGTTACTCTGGTTTTTAACAGATGGCGTTAGTAGTACAATAACATTATATCCAATTTGTACAATAAAAAATTAGGGAAAAATTCCACATGTAGAAATTATTTAAAATAAAATTGAAAATAGAATATTCAGTCTGTCGAGCTGGGATTCGAACCATCGACGTTGAACTTTTAGGCGACTGCCCGATCCACTAGGCCATGCAGGCGCCGCGCCGTGTAGTATGGCGAAAATACCGAACACAATGCAATATTCACATTCAACAAAAAAGTGTCAGTTTCAAAAATGTGTCGAGTGTCGGTTCCTTAATTTTTTCCGTCTAGCCCCCTTCCGTACCGCCGATAAGGAACTACATTCCAAAAATACTTTAACACAAGCTAGATAACTAATATAGACTGAATAAACTCTCAAACATCGCTTCTCAAACTTTCTAGCGAAACCCTCAAAAAGAAAATGGAGGAAAATAAAGCTAGAAATTTTGCAAACATAATAACGTATATTATAAAATCTAATTTTCCATTAATGTCTTAATAAATTGATAAACAAATTCCAGAAAATGCTTCCTAGAAAAGCGTAATATGGCTATACAATTTATGAAAAATCTACAAAAATAGTCGGAAATATTTTTGTATGAAAATCTCAACAGCAAAAAATTGGTTGCCTGTAAAGTCGGTTTACGGAAGATAGTTTTACGTGATAACGTCATAAAGAAACATTGATGAAAAATTGCATACTTTTATGAATTGAATTGAATTATTATCACTGAATTATCATTATTTTGTTTAATACAAAGAAAGAGTTAATTGAAAATTACAATTTTCTCTAGTCACAAGCCAACGCTTGGGACGATCGTGCCTCTCTATCGCTTGTTCCGCGCTCTCGCTTGCACGCGCAGGCTCGCGCAGGCAGGCGGAACGTGACACTTTTTCGTGCGTGCAGCTGCAGCCGGTGTTCATGGATATAATAAGACGGTTATCACGTGGTGGTGTCGTGTGATGCGGGTTGTTACGGTCCCTCAAATATGGTTGAGCGAAGCAATGGCTGGGTCATGCGTCATGCTCGTGAACGGGTGCCACCAGCGGCAATGGGGCTACTGCTTTTGTGGAACTTCCCCTCATTGTGGAAACTCTGCATGCATAGCATAATATCTATTAAGTATTTTATAAAGTATTTTGAAAAGAGCAACTGCCGAGTTTCTTGCTGGTTCTTCTCGGCAGGAATGGCATTCCGAACCAGTGGTAGACTCATTGACGATTCAAAAGTACTTGTAAAAGTTTATTTGAATAAAAAACATTTCTATTCTATTCTATTCTATATTATTGTTACCTCATTGAAACTCTCAGTGAGCAGCCGGTCCTGCTGCGCCTTGACGTACGGATCCCGCGAGTGCAGCGGGTTGGAGGGATACTTCTCATCCAGAAAGTCGCATATAATATATTATAGTTACCTCATTGAAACTCTCAGTGAGCAGCCGGTCCTGCGCCTTGACGTACGGATCCCGCGAGTGCAGCGGGTTGGAGGGATACTTCTCATCCAGAAAGTCGCATATAATATATTATAGTTACCTCATTGAAACTCTCAGTGAGCAGCCGGTCCTGCGCCTTGACGTACGGATCCCGCGAGTGCAGCGGGTTGGAGGGATACTTCTCATCCAGAAAGTCGCATATAATATATTATAGTTACCTCATTGAAACTCTCAGTGAGCAGCCGGTCCTGCGCCTTGACGTACGGATCCCGCGAGTGCAGCGGGTTGGAGGGATACTTCTCATCCAGAAAGTCGCATATAATATATTATAGTTACCTCATTGAAACTCTCAGTGAGCAGCCGGTCCTGCGCCTTGACGTACGGATCCCGCGAGTGCAGCGGGTTGGAGGGATACTTCTCATCCAGAAAGTCGCATATAATATATTATAGTTACCTCATTGAAACTCTCAGTGAGCAGCCGGTCCTGCGCCTTGACGTACGGATCCCGCGAGTGCAGCGGGTTGGAGGGATACTTCTCATCCAGAAAGTCGCATATAATATATTATAGTTACCTCATTGAAACTCTCAGTGAGCAGCCGGTCCTGCGCCTTGACGTACGGATCCCGCGAGTGCAGCGGGTTGGAGGGATACTTCTCATCCAGAAAGTCGCATATAATATATTATAGTTACCTCATTGAAACTCTCAGTGAGCAGCCGGTCCTGCGCCTTGACGTACGGATCCCGCGAGTGCAGCGGGTTGGAGGGATACTTCTCATCCAGAAAGTCGCATATAATATATTATAGTTACCTCATTGAAACTCTCAGTGAGCAGCCGGTCCTGCGCCTTGACGTACGGATCCCGCGAGTGCAGCGGGTTGGAGGGATACTTCTCATCCAGAAAGTCGCATATAATATATTATAGTTACCTCATTGAAACTCTCAGTGAGCAGCCGGTCCTGCGCCTTGACGTACGGATCCCGCGAGTGCAGCGGGTTGGAGGGATACTTCTCATCCAGAAAGTCGCATATAATAATATTATAGTTACCTCATTGAAACTCTCAGTGAGCAGCCGGTCCTGCGCCTTGACGTACGGATCCCGCGAGTGCAGCGGGTTGGAGGGATACTTCTCATCCAGAAAGTCGCATATAATAATATTATAGTTACCTCATTGAAACTCTCAGTGAGCAGCCGGTCCTGCGCCTTGACGTACGGATCCCGCGAGTGCAGCGGGTTGGAGGGATACTTCTCATCCAGAAAGTCGCATATAATAATATTATAGTTACCTCATTGAAACTCTCAGTGAGCAGCCGGTCCTGCGCCTTGACGTACGGATCCCGCGAGTGCAGCGGGTTGGAGGGATACTTCTCATCCAGAAAGTCGCATATAATAATATTATAGTTACCTCATTGAAACTCTCAGTGAGCAGCCGGTCCTGCGCCTTGACGTACGGATCCCGCGAGTGCAGCGGGTTGGAGGGATACTTCTCATCCAGAAAGTCGCATATAATCACGCTCTCGAACAAATACTTGTCGCCTTGGTCCGTTGGTACCTCCAGCACGGGGATTTTTACTGAAATTAATGACAAAATAATACGTAATTAAAATAATAAATAATTTATTAAGTATAAAAAATTCTTTTTAAAAAACCAACTTCAAACGCTCGCGCCAGTACAAAGTATAATTATATTAATTTAATCATTCAGTCACCCATTCATTCGTTCATTTCATATTTTTAAGCTATTGCATAGCTTTTATCGCGGGCTTTGAAGTTTGAGCGTAGCGACCGAATCAAGAAATTCCGTAACGAAAATAAACCTAACACCGTCGTTCAGTAAGCGTTAACATTTTAGAGGTTCACAAGTAGCTCTGTTTGGCGCAGTGGGCGAGCGGCCGCTTTCTTTAACGTATGGTGAATGATGTCGCAGGTTCGAATCTCACTCGCGAAGTAGTGACAATACGCTTTTCTTGTTTGTTTTGGTTCTTTAATTATTTTTTTGCATAATTTTTATTATGCAAAAAAAAATATTGCATAAATATTATAATTGTATAAGTTGATAAAAAATGCTATGCAATAGCTTTACCGCGGCAGTCCCCGAGTGCCACTTAATTTATTGTTTGTTTACTTACGCCTCGGATTCTTCGCCCTAAACCACGCGGGCAAGTTGAGCGGGTCTATCCGGTACACTTCGTATCTGACCTTCTTTGCCTCCAACACCAACAACACGCGGTGACCATACGGATTCATCTCGACGTGGTATAACCTGAGTTTGTTGGACAGTGGGGGTGGTGGCGTTGGCCCTGAAAGTAAACTGAAAGTCTGTGGTGGTGTCGTGTGATGCGGGTTGTTACGTTCCCTCAAATATGGTTGAGCGAAGCAACGGCTGGGTCATGCGTCATGCTCGTGAACGGGTGCCACCGGCGGGAATGGGGCTACTTTATGTCTGCCCATCTAAGATAGAAGTTAGTCGGTATGCATTTTTGGAACTTCCCTCATTGTGGAAACACTGCATATATAGCATAGTATTTACTGTATTGTAAATTTGTTTTAAAAAGAGCAACCGCCGAGTTTCTTGCTGGTTCTTCTCGGCAGGAAGGGCATTCCGAACCAGTGGTAGAGCCAGATGATTCAAAAACACTTGTAAAAAGTTTATTTGAATAAAAAATATTTCTATTCTATTCTGTGATTGAATTTATTTTCTGAAGATGCTTTCCAATGACGTCTTGAATTGGGCGTAATTTTTTTACCAGCTTCAAAATCTTTTTTTTTTATGTAAGTATGTTCACCGATTACTCGAAGACGCCTGAACAAAGGAAAATTATTTTTTGTTTGAAAGGGGTCAAGTATTAGGCCAGCTCCATTTAAATTTTATCGAAATCGGTCGAGCGGTTTTTAAAAAATTATCAATACATTAAGATTTTTTATATAAAACCTAAATGAACGCGGACAAAGTCACGGATATCAGCTGGTATTGCATAATTTTATCACAATTACAACGTTACGTAGGTAACTCTTGAATTGTTTTAATTAGTCATACTATAGTCGGAATTATAATTCGATTCCACGTTTGACATTAGCTACTGTCATTTTGTAAAATAATGATACCACATATAATAGTGTAGTGATGAACACAAAAATCGATAAACAATCGCGATTTATGTTTATGTAATCATAATATTGGTGTGCCAATTAAAGACTAAATTATTGATTTTTATTTAAATAAATACATAATTACTCATAATAATTATTTATTAATTAGTAACCGCTGCTTTATTTTATAAAAAGTTAATATTTTTGTTTTTTATATTAAAAACAAAACTTATAATAAAAGAACCTAGATAGTTTATATGGGCGCAGGTAAAGGGGCATGTAGCTCAAAATAATAAAACCTTCAAATTGACAGACGTGAGAAATTTATTTGAGGAAGGCATTCAAAAAATTACGGCTACCGAATGGTCTAAATGCGTATCCCATGTTGTCAAAGAAGAGGAAAAAATGAGTAGGCTAGATATTTTAATTGACAATATCACAGACACATTTATAATACATGTTACAGAAAGTGACAGCGATAGCGATAGCGAAGACGCCGACGATTTATAAAATAAAATATTACCATAATACATCTATTTGTTTTATTTCTCATGTTCCTTCATGATCACATTTTTTTATTTATTTCACACACAATTATTAAAGAAAACTCTCAGATCCTTAATAAAATTAATCGTCATAACTAAGTTATCCGTTCAGAAATATTTAATTTCCTGATATACTTAGTTTCTATTAAAGTAGTAGTTGTTTAGATATACTACTATAAACGAGAGGAATCGATTCGGAAATATTCCATTTCCGTATCGAATAATTTCGTAACGTCACTATTTAGTACTTGTCTTGCAACATTGAAATTATCAAATCTGGAATCGAATTAAAATTTCGACTATACTCATTAACATTTTATTGCGTTATACTCGTTAGTCGTTACGCGCTGATGCAAGTTTTGCCCCTTTATTCTTAAAACTTTCAAATATGGAATTGATCCCATCAACAGGTCAAAAACATTGAGAATTATTCTTGAATTATTACGACATTTTGCTTAGGAGTAAAACAATACACATGGGGGTATAGTTCTTGCAATTCACGAGGGCGACTGACTTATGGTTGTGTGTGTGTCGTATCTGTATAAGTGTGAGCGAGCGCAATGCTCGCGCCTGCCCGCTCCCACTTAGGCTTTGACAGGCACGCACACTTATGCAATGTGCATGTACACAAAGTAACCACGAGTAAAGCTCACTCGCCTTCGTGAATTGCAAAAACTCTAACTAGCCCCGCTTCCACATCAGATCAGAGACAATTGGATAAAATTTTGATATTGATTAATAATAGGTAATCGAAAACGGTAACATGTAAGAATAACATTTGTAATAAATTAATATAAAAAATTCGTTTTAAAAAACCGACACCCGCGCCACTACAAAGTGTAACTTATTGTTGCTTTTTTTTAAAACCACTCGACCGATTTCGATAAAATTTAAATGGGACCACCTGGGAAGTATACCCTTTCAAACAAAAACAGAATTTTCCAAATCGGTTCAGGCGTCTAAGAGTAATCGGTGAACATACATTAAAAAAAAAGGTTCCGACGTATTGAGAACCTCCTCCTTTTTTTAAATTGGTTAAAAACAGAAAATATATCTGTCCAGAAACAAATAAGTTATAAGCTGTTTTCAAGCGACTGTATCTGTCTCTTTCTAAAACGAAACAAGAAAGTATTATAATAGGAGCTGCTGACTTGTGACGTCACTCGCCACTCTTTGCATAACAGCAAACTTTAAAGCTCTATATTTCCGAAACTAGGTAAGATTTTGAAAAAGAAAAATGGTATTGTGTTATAAATCCTACTTCCTACTAATACAGTAATCCTAATAATACATAATACTAGCTGACCCAGCGAACTACGTACCGCCAACAAAAATATTTAGTGGTTGGTCACCCTTATCATTTAAGGGTATGAAAAATAGATGTTGGCCGATTCTCAGACCTAACCGATATGCACACAAAATTTCATAAAAAATCGGTCCACCCGTTTCGGAGGAGTAAGGTAACTAACATTGTGACACGAGAATTTTATATATTAGATAAGTAATGAAAGTTTGTGAGGATGGATGGAAGTATTGATGGATGAATGTTTGTTACTCTTCAACGCCACAACCAATGAACCGATGTGGCTAAAATTTTGAATGGAGATAGCTCATACCCAGGATTAACACATAGGCTACTTTTTACCCCGGAAAATTACCGTTTTTTTACCGAACTAATACGACAAAGTAGGCTTAAGGCATTCTAATTGCGCCAGTGCAGTGGCAGTATAATCTTCACAGGTTTATATATAAAAATCTTTACTTGAAAGTGACCAGTTTAAGAAATTAATCAAAATATCGAGTTGGACGTGAGTTACTCACAAATTAGCAGATATTCTGACTAATTTCTTAAACTGGGACACTTTCAAGTAAAGATTTTTATCTAAACCTGTGAAGATGATACTGCCACTGGCGCAATTAGAATGCCATAAGCCTACTTTGTCGTATTTGTTTACAAATTGCGAAAAACCAAATTAAATTTGAATTTCGCGGGCAGACCCGTATAATCAACCTTAATTCACTCACTTCCACTCACTTATCGCCCATAATATTATTAGTTTTTATTTATTTATTTACAATGTATTTACAAATACCAATGTAACATTTGCAATACTCTGAGACTGGGTCTCATGTTTGTTTACCCAATAGTGTAATAAGAATAATTTTGATAATTTTAATTTTAACTTTGACTTTAATTTTGACTATTCATATTCATCTATTTGACTCATAATGTTGACCATTTATTTTCATGTACATTTTAATTTTAATTTTGAACTATTTTAATTTTTATTGAATTACCTATCTAATATTATAATAATAATATAACGTTTATTTCAGATAGAATCCATATACCATTAAACAATAACCTAAACTTTAATGATAATAACAAATAAACTTTATTAACTATGTTGTTATTATAAATAATCCACCTTAAATAAACGATACCTATAAATGCACGGCATGATACGTGTTTTGACCGAACCACCGTAGGTTTAGGAGTTTAGTAGCGTTAGGTACATCAACAGTTCAAAGTGGGTCAAGGAGGCGCCGTGTGACGCCATAGTGCTAATCGCGATCACGTATTTTAGAATGCATGCAAGCTATAAAAATCATAATGCAACACTTTTGTTTTGAAAAGAGCAGCTGCTAAGTTTGTTAACGGCTCTTCAAATTCAAATTCAAAATGTGCCTTTTGGTGTAGAGACCCTGGGGCCGTGGGGCCCGGAGGCTCGAGCGCATTTTGTAGAGCTATCTAAAAAGGTGATCGAGTCTACCGGGGATCCAAGAGCTGGCAGCTACCTTGGCCAAAGGATTAGCTTGGCCATCCAAAGGGGTAATGCTGCCAGCATCTTGGGTACTATGCCACACTGCAGTGACTTCGATGGGGTTTTAGATTTTATTTAATTTTTATTTTAGTTTTCATTTTGTTAGTTGTATATAATTTAGGCATATTTTAATTTTAATGATATGATATTATAGAAATTTAGACGTAATTTAATATATCTGGAATTCAAAATTATTTATTACACGTAGGCCAACCTGTGGCTCTTATGACATGTCATGACTCTACCAACGGTTCGGAAAGCGGATTCTGCTGAGAAGAGCCGGCAAGAAACTCAGCAGTTGCTCTTTTCAAAATAATCATTTTACAATTATTATTATAATATATATAGCTCGATTACCACTGATTCACTCACTGACTGATTCACTCATTGACAGGGTTGTTCTCCTAGAAGGAGACGGATATCGATATAATGATGTAGGGGAGATATGTCCAGGTGGGGGATTCGAGTTGGGGAAAATTATGACATTTCGGAAAAACAAGATGGCGGCCGACGTGAATCTTGCAACTCTTTTGTTTTCCAACCGATTTCTTTGAAATTTTGGATTATTGTAGAAATTAGTAAACGATTAACAGAAAAATTGAAAAAAATTAAAAAAACAAGATGGCGGCCGAGCTGTGACGACTCAAATTTCCGACCCCTCTCCTGTAAAATTTTGTATGAAAAAAATTTTTTTCACCCATGGTGTCGTATAGAGCTCAAAGAATGTGACTCGGAGAAAGGTGGCGAGAGCTGATGAGTGAGGAGTTCGGAGACGGGCGAGCGGCACGGCCAGGGTATAGAAGATAGGTGGAGGGTGCTCGACCAAATGTCATTCGAAACCTCGAGCAGTTGCCAGTCAGTTGAAAAAAAATTCCAAAATGGCGGAAAAAAAATGGCGGCAAATTTTGTCCGTCTCTCTCTCGGAGACTATAAAAGATGGAGGAGCGGTTTCTCGACAAAAGATGATCAAAACCCGGAGGTCTACCTGGTGAGTAGGAAAAAAATTCAAGATGGCGGTTTTTTTTTTTCCATACTAAATGTATGGGGAATATTGAAGGGACTAGAAGTTGGGAACTATGCAAGACATTGATTTTCAACCAACAAAAATTACTCGAAACCACATCCAATTAGCAGGGACTTGAAAAAAAAACTCCAAAATGGCGGATTCAAGATGGCGGCCATAGAAACTTTCTCTGGTGTCTATCTCGGAGAGTATAAAAGATGGAAGAGTGGTTTCTTGGCGAAAGATGATAAAGAACCGAAGGTCTACCTGATGAACGGATAAAAATTCAAGATGGCGGATTTTTTTTCCATGCGAAATATATGGCAAATATTGATTTTTCTTTTTTTTTCTTCTTTTTGTTTCTTTTTTCTTTTTTTTCTTTTTTTTCTCTTCTTTTTTTCTTTTTCTTTTGCTTTTACTTTTTTCTTTTCTTTTTCGTTTTTCCTTTTTTCATTTTCTTTTCCTTTTTTTCATTTTTCATTTTCTTTTTTCTTTTTTTTTCCATTTTTCATTTATTTGCTTTTTTTCTTTTTCTTTTTTCTTTTTTTTTCTTTTTTCTTTTATTTTTTCCTTTTATTTTTTTTTATTTTTTTTTCATTTTTCATTTTCTTTTTTTTTTCTTTTTTTTTTCTTTTATCTTTCTTTTTCATTTTTCATTTATTTGCTTTTTTCTTTTTCTTTTTTTTCTTTTTTTTTCCTTTTTTTTATATTTTTCTTTTTTTCATTTTTTTTCTTTTTCTTTTGTGAATGAGGAGCACGGCCAGGTTATTGCAGATAGGTGGGATGTGCTCGAACAAATTTTTTGTCAAAAGATGTCCAGAATCCGCTTGATGAGTAAAAAAATCGCGGTCCGCTTTAGCGGGCCGCGCACCCACGCGCCTTACTTTTAGTAAAACATTTACCGCGAGCTGCTTTAGCAGCTCGCGCACCGAGCAAACGCTAGTTATTATAATATATATAGCTCGATTACCACTGACTGACACACTCACTCACTCACTCACTCATTGACAGGGTTGTTCTCCTAGAAGGAGACGGAAATCGATATAATGATGTTCGGGAGATGTGTTTGGGGGGGGGATTCGAGTTGGGGAAAATTATGACATTTCGGAAAAACAAGATGGCGGCCGACGTGAATCTTGCAACTCTTTTGTTTTCCAACCGATTTCTTTGAAATTTTAGATTATTGTAGAAATTAGTAAACGATTAACAGAAAAAGTGAAAAATATTAAAAAAACAAGATGGCGGCCGAGCTGTGACGTCTCAAATTTCCACCCCTCTCCTGTAAAATTTTGTATGAAAAAAATTTTTTTCACCCATGGTGTCGTATAGAGCTCAAAGAATGTGACTCGGAGAAAGGTGGAGAGAGCTGATGAGTGAGGAGTTCGGAGACGGGCGAGGGGCACGGCCAGGGTATAGAAGATAGGTGGAGGGTGCTCGACCAAATGTCATTCGAAACCTCGAGCAGTTGCCAGTGAGTTGAAAAAAAATTCCAAAATGGCGGAAAAAAAATGGCGGCAAATTTTGTCCGTCTCTCTCTCGGAGACTATAAAAGATGGAGGAGCGGTTTCTCGACAAAAGGTGATCAAAACCCGGAGGTCTACCTGGTGAGTAGGAAAAAAATTCAAGATGGCGGATTTTTTTTTCATACATTATGTATGGGGAATATTGAAGGGACTAGAAGTTGGGAACTATGCAAGACATTGATTTTGATAGGTTCATAGGGCTTTTTTCTTTTTCTTTTTTTTCATTTTACATTTGCTTTTTTTCTTTTTTTTCTTTTTTTTTCTTTTTTTTCTTTTTCTTTTGTGAATGAGGAGCACGGCCAGGTTATTGCAGATAGGTGGGGTGTGCTCGAACAAATTTTTTGGCAAAAGATGACCAGAATCCGAAGGGCAACTTGATGAGTAAAAAAATCGCGGTCCGCTTTAGCGGGCCGCGCACCCACGCGCCCTACTTGTAGTAATAACACTTCCCGCGAGCTGCTTTAGCAGCTCGCGCACCGAGCGAAATAAATAAAGCCAAACAATCCCGGTCCGCTTTAGCGGGCCGCGCACCCACGCGCCCTACTTGTAGCAATAACACTTCCCGCGAGCTGCTTTAGCAGCTCGCGCACCGAGCGAAATACTAGTATTATAATATATATAGCTCGATTACCACTGACTGACTGATTCACTGACTCATTGACAGGGTTGTTCTCCTAGAAGGAGACGGAAATCGATATAATGATGTTCGGGAGATGTGTTTGGGGGGGGGATTCGAGTTGGGGAAAATTATGACATTTCGGAAAAACAAGATGGCGGCCGACGTGAATCTTGCAACTCTTTTGTTTTCCAACCGATTTCTTTGAAATTTTGGATTATTGTAGAAATTAGTAAACGATTAAAAGAAAAAGTAAAAAAAATTAAAAAAACAAGATGGCGGCCGAGCTGTGACGTCTCAAATTTCCGACCCCTCTCCTGTAAAATTTTGTATGAAAAAATTTTTTTCCACCCATGGTGTCGTGTAGAGCTCAAAGAATGTGACTCGGAGAAAGGTGGAGAGAGCTGATGAGTGAGGAGTTCGGAGACGGGCGAGGGGCACGGCCAGGGTATAGAAGATAGGTGGAGGGTGCTCGACCAAATGTCATTCGAAACCTCGAGCAGTTGCCAGTGAGTTGAAAAAAAATTCCAAAATGGCGGAAAAAAAATGGCGGCAAATTTTGTCCGTCTCTCTCTCGGAGACTATAAAAGATGGAGGAGCGGTTTCTCGACAAAAGATGATCAAAACCCGGAGGTCTACCTGGTGAGTAGGAAAAAAATTCAAGATGGCGGATTTTTTTTTTCTCCATACAAAATGTATGGGGAATATTGAAGGGACTAGAAGTTGGGAACTATGCAAGACATTGATTTTGATAGGTTCATAGGGCTTTTTTCTTTTTCTTTTTTTTCATTTTACATTTGCTTTTTTTCTTTTTTTTCTTTTTTTTTTTTCTTTTTTTTTCTTTTTCTTTTGTGAATGAGGAGCACGGCCAGGTTATTGCAGATAGGTGGGGTGTGCTCGAACAAATTTTTTGGCAAAAGATGACCAGAATCCGAAGGTCTACTTGATGAGTAAATAAATCGCGGTCCGCTTTAGCGGGCCGCGCACCCACGCGCCCTACTTGTGGCAACAACACTTCCCGCGAGCTGCTTTAGCAGCTCGCGCACCGAGCGAAATAAATAAAGCCGAACAATCGCGGTCCGCTTTAGCGGGCCGCGCACCCACGCGCCTTACTTTTAGTAAAACACTTCCCGCGAGCTGCTTTAGCAGCTCGCGCACCGAGCAAACGCTAGTATAATATATATAGCTCGATTACCACTGACTCACTCACTGATTGACATAATTGTTCTCCTAGAAAGAGACAAAAAACGATACAATGATGTATGGGAGATATGTTCGGGTGGGGGATTCGAGTGGGGAAAAATTATGACATTTCGGAAAAACAAGATGGCGGCTGACGTGAATCTTGCAACTCTTTTGTTTTCCAACCGATTTCTTTGAAATTTTGGATTATTGTAGAAATTAGTAAACGATTTACAGAAAAAGTGAAAAAAATTAAAAAAACAAGATGGCGGCCGAGCTGTGACGTCTCAAATTTCCACCCCTCTCCTGTAAAATTTTGTATGAAAAAACTTTTTTTCACCCATGGTGTCGTATAGAGCTCAAAGAATGTGACTCGGAGAGAGGTGGAGAGAGCTGATGAGCGAGGAGTTCGGAGACGGGCGAGGGGCACGGCCAGGGTATAGAAGATAGGTGGAGGGTGCTCGACCAAATGTCATTCGAAACCTCGAGCAGTTGCCAGTGAGTTGAAAAAAAATTCCAAAATGGCGGAAAAAAAATGGCGGCAAATTTTGTCCGTCTCTCTCTCGGAGACTATAAAAGATGGAGGAGCGGTTTCTCGACAAAAGATGATCACAACCCGGAGGTCTACCTGGTGAGTAGGAAAAAAATTCAAGATGGCGGATTTTTTTTTCCCCCCCATACAAAATGTATGGGGAATATTGAAGGGACTAGAAGTTGGGAACTATGCAAGACATTGATTTTGATAGGTTCATAGGGCTTTTTTTCTTTTTCTTTTTTTTCATTTTACATTTGCTTTTTTTCTTTTTTTTTCTTTTTCTTTTGTGAATGAGGAGAACGGCCAGGTTATTGCAGATAGGTGGGGTGTGCTCGAACAAATTTTTTGGCAAAAGATGACCAAAATCCGAAGGTCTACTTGATGAGTAAAAAAATCGCGGTCCGCTTTAGCGGGCCGCGCACCCACGCGCCCTACTTGTAGTAATAACACTTCCCGCGAGCTGCTTTAGCAGCTCGCGCACCGAGCGAAATAAATAAAGCCGAACAATCGCGGTCCGCTTTAGCGGGCCGCGCACCCACGCGACCTACTTGTAGCAATAACACTTCCCGCGAGCTGCTTTAGCAGCTCGCGCACCGAGCGAAATAAATAAAGCCGAACAATCGCGGTCCGCTTTAGCGGGCCGCGCACCCACGCGCCCTACTTGTAGCAATAACACTTCCCGCGAGCTGCTTCAGCAGCTCGCGCACCGAGCAAATGCTAGTTATAATCGACCGAGCGAAGCGAAGGTCTTTGAGTTAACTAGGGCGATTTGCACTTGTCCGTCCGTCCGTCCGTCCGTCCGTCCGTCTGTCAGAGCCTTATAACTTTTGAATTACTGAACGTAATTACTTCAAATTTAGATATAATATGTAAACCGATGGCCTCCAGCCGAAAATGGCTTAAAAAGTTATAAAAATCTTTATTTCAGGGGGGCTCTCATAGAAGCGAATGCGAAGTAAAAAAAAAAAAATCGCGTTACATAAAATTGTTACATATCATTTTAAAGATAATTTTGAACTGAGTACAAAAATATTTTTTTTTTAATTTTTCCCTTAAAATTGACGAAATGGGGGGCTTTCAAAGTGGCGATTTTATACGCTCGCTTGAAGACGCTCTCTAGAAAAATCCGCTATGGATTTTCAAACTGATTTTATGTTTTTAGGTCACTTATATCCTGTACTTGAACAACAAATACTAAAATTATATGAATATTATAAAGAAACGAGATTATTTAATTTTTAATGGGCGTCAGTAATTCATATAGCATCAACATAGCTTCACAATAATGCTAATAGATGGCGCAGTCAGTAACTATTCCCATGGAACTACGAGTTAAATTCAATGTTTGATAAATAATTCAATGTTTTCACTAACGTTCCCTAACCTTTACGGGCTACCTATAAGTTAGGTGATTGATGTTTTCTGTCAACTTATTTATCACGATCCTGTACGGGACACCTAAAAGGATATTGGGACGGATGTTAGGACTTAGGATTGTATTTAGGAGCTACCTACGTTAAGAGACTCCTACTTAGGGGATGATTTAGGTATGTTTGGTGAAAACGGGCATAATAATAATGTCAGTTTTGGTTATCATGTATCGATTGAATGAATAATCATGGGATACCGTTACCGCGAGGTCTCAGTTCGGGGCGAACCACTAGTAGTTACCTCATTGAAACTCTCAGTGAGCAGCCGGTCCTGCGCCTTGACGTACGGATCCCGCGAGTGCAGCGGGTTGGAGGGATACTTCTCATCCAGAAAGTCGCATATAATCGACCGAGCGAAGCGAAGGTCTTTGAGTTAACTAGGGCGATTTGCACTTGTCCGTCCGTCCGTCCGTCCGTCCGTCCGTCTGTCAGAGCCTTATAACTTTTGAATTACTGAACGTAATTACTTCAAATTTAGATATAATATGTAAACCGATGGCCTCCAGCCGAAAATGGCTTAAAAAGTTATAAAAATCTTTATTTCAGGGGGGCTCTCATAGAAGCGAATGCGAAGTAAAAAAAAAAAAATCGCGTTACATAAAATTGTTACGTATCATTTTAAAGATAATTTTGAACTGAGTACAAAAATATTTTTTTTTTAATTTTTCCCTTAAAATTGACGAAATGGGGGGCTTTCAAAGTGGCGATTTTATACGCTCGCTTGAAGACGCTCTCTAGAAAAATCCGCTATGGATTTTCAAACTGATTTTATGTTTTTAGGTCACTTATATCCTGTACTTGAACAACAAATACTAAAATTATATGAATATTATAAAGAAACGAGATTATTTAATTTTTAATGGGCGTCAGTAATTCATATAGCATCAACATAGCTTCACAATAATGCTAATAGATGGCGCAGTCAGTAACTATTCCCATGGAACTACGAGTTAAATTCAATGTTTGATAAATAATTCAATGTTTTCACTAACGTTCCCTAACCTTTACGGGCTACCTATAAGTTAGGTGATTGATGTTTTCTGTCAACTTATTTATCACGATCCTGTACGGGACACCTAAAAGGATATTGGGACGGATGTTAGGACTTAGGATTGTATTTAGGAGCTACCTACGTTAAGAGACTCCTACTTAGGGGATGATTTAGGTATGTTTGGTGAAAACGGGCATAATAATAATGTCAGTTTTGGTTATCATGTATCGATTGAATGAATAATCATGGGATACCGTTACCGCGAGGTCTCAGTTCGGGGCGAACCACTAGTATATATAGCTCGATTACCACTGATTCACTCACTGACTGATTCACTCATTGACAGGGTTGTTCTCCTAGAAGGAGACGGAAATCGATATAATGATGTAGGGGAGATATGTCCAGGTGGGGGATTCGAGTTGGGGAAAATTATGATATTTCGGAAAAACAAGATGGCGGCCGACGTGAATCTTGCAACTCTTTTGTTTTCCAACCGATTTCTTTGAAATTTTGGATTATTGTAGAAATTAGTAAACGATTAACAGAAAAAGTGAAAAAAATTAATAAAACAAGATGGCGGCCGAGCTGTGACGTCTCAAATTTCCGACCCCTCTCCTGTAAAATTTTGTATGAAAAAAATTTTTTTCACCCATGGTGTCGTATAGAGCTCAAAGAATGTGACTCGGAGAAAGGTGGCGAGAGCTGATGAGTGAGGAGTTCGGAGACGGGCGAGGGGCACGGCCAGGGTATAGTAGATAGGTGGAGGGTGCTCGACCAAATGTCATTCGAAACCACGAGCAGTTGCCAGTGAGTAGAAAAAAAATTCCAAAATGGCGGCAAAAAAATGGCGGCAAATTTTGTCCGTCTCTCTCTCGGAGACTATAAAAGATGGAGGAGCGGTTTCTCGACAAAAGATGATCAAAACCCGGAGGTCTACCTGATGAGTAGGAAAAAAATTCAAGATGGTGGATTTTTTTTTTTCATACATTATGTATAGGGAATATTGAAGGGACTAGAAGTTGGGAACTATGCAAGACATTGATTTTGATAGGTTCATAGGTGTCTTAGATCTCGGAGAATTAAAAAAGAAAAATATACTGGCCGAATTGAGAACCTCCTCCTTTTTGGAAATGGGTTAAAAAAGGTGAAAGAGTGGTTTTTTTGCCAACTATCCACGCGACCAACTAGGTGGGGTGTGCTCCAACAAAAATTATTCGAAACCACATCCAATTAGCAGGGAGTTGAAAAAAAAACTCCGAAATGGCGGATTCAAGATGGCGGCCATAGAAACTTTCTCTGGTGTCTATCTCGGAGAGTATAAAAGATGGAAGAGTAGTTTCTTGGCAACAGATGATCAAGACCCAAAGGTCTACTTGATGATCAGGAAAAAAAACAAGATGGCGGATTTTTTTCCATGCGAAATATATGGCGAATATTGATTTTTCTTTTTTTTCTTCTTTTTGTTTCTTTTTTCTTTTATTTTCTTTTTCTTCAAATTTCGTTTTTTTTCTTTTTTTCTCATTTCTTTTTTTCTTCTGCTTTTACTTTTTTCTTTTCTTTTTCTTTTTTCCTTTTTCCTTTTTTCTTTTTCTTTTCTTTTTTTTTCATTTTTCATTTTCTTTTTAGGGTTCCGTACCCAAAGGGTACCAACGGGACCCTATTACTAAGCCTACGCTGTCCGTCCGTCCGTCTGTCAGCGGGCTGTATCTCGTAAACCGTAATAGATAGACAGATGAAATTTTCACATATTATGTATTTCTATTGCCGTTATAACAACAAATAATAAAAATTAAATTAAATTAAAAAAATTACATTTAAATATTTCCATGGGTACATGGAAATATTTTTATTTAATTTTTTTTAACGGAACCCTAAAAGAGCAAGGCCCGACTCGCACTTGGCCGATTTTTTCTTTCTTCTTTTTTTCTTTTCTTTTTTTTTCTTTTTCTTTTGTGAATGAGGAGCACGGCCAGGTTATTGCAGATAGGTGGGGTGTGCTCGAACAAATTTTTTGCCAAAAGATGACCAGAATCCGAAGGTCTACTCGATGAGTAAAAAAATCGCGGTCCGCTTTAGCGGGCCGCGCACCCACGCGCCTTACTTTTAGTAATAACACTTCCCGCGAGCTGCTTTAGCAGCTCACGCACCGAGCAAACGCTAGTTAATATATATATAGCTGCTGGGGCTGATTCACTGACTGATTGATCACCTCTCCTGTAAAATTTTGTATGAAAAATTTTTTTTTCACCAATGGTTTCGTATAGATGACAAAAATTCATTCGGAGGAAAATTATGTAGAGAGCTGATGATTGAGGATTTCGGAGACGGGTGAGGAGCACGGCCAGGTTATTGAAGATAGGTAGGGGGTGCTCGACCAAATGTCATTCGAAACCTTATCCAATTTGCAGTGAGCTGAAAATAAATTCAAAATGGCGGAAAAAAGATGGCCGCCATACAAATTTCGTCGGTGTCTATCTCGGGGAGTTTATAAGATGGAAGAGTGGTTTCTTGGCAAAAGATGATCAGGAACCAAAGGTCTATTTGATGAATAGAAAAAAAATCCAAGATGGCGGAATTTTTTTTTCTTCATACAAAATATATGGCGAATATTGAAGAGACTAAAAGCTAGGAACTATGCAAGACTTTGATACGATTCCTTTTCAAAATTTGTTTTTATAAAAGAATTCTTATTCTGACAAATGATGAGATATGATGATCGAGGGTTTGGAAGGTGGGTGAGGAGCACGGCCAGGGTATTGAAGATAGGTGGGAGGTGCTCAAACAAAAAATACTCGAAACCTCATCCAATGGGCAGTGAGCTGAAAAAAATTCAAAATGGCGGAATCAAGATGGCTGCCATACAAATTTGGTCATGGTCTATCTCGGAGAGTATAAAAGATGGAAGAGTGGTTTTCTGGCAAAAGATAATCAGGACCCGAAGGTCTACTTGATGAGAAGAAAAACCGCGGTCCGCTTGCGGGCCGCGCACCCACGCGCCCTACTAGTATTATTATGAAGCTGTTACATTGTAATAAGTTTTTTATACTATCTTGTGGGCAGCTGGATGCCAAGCCGATTTAACCTATGCAACTTTTCAGGAGAATACTTAGTAGAGTTTGATTATAAAAGGTAAACGTGACTGATTGATAGATCTATCAACGCACATAATTGGACGGATCGGGCATTTGAATAGAATAGAATAGAAATATTGGAACGAAGTTCCTTATGGGGCGTTGCGGCGGGGTACCCTAGCCGGCAAAAAACGTCCGTAACGTTATAAAATAAAAGCGTAAGATTTTTTCGTAACAGTCCTTGTTGTCTTCGTTTATTTTACACATTCCATCAATGCTTCGATGGCGCAGCGGTAAAAAGAAGGAGTGATACTATCGGTTCAGAGGTTCGAATCCTGTTTTATTTTTATTATTATTTATAATTTATAATATTTGGTAAAAAATTAAAAACAAATTACACTTGTTATTATATATTTTTATAAATCATTGTAAACAAAATAAAGGTGTTAAGATAATTTTGTAAAGTAGTTTTTTGATTTTTATCGATAAAAAATCATGATAAAAAATGTATACCCGCATAATATTATTATTTTCTTTATACCTACCTCGAATAGAACTTGAAATTAATATTTTTTTAATAGGGAACTTCGGACACACGATTTTTTTTTATTCAAATAAACTTTTTTACAAGTGCTTTTGAATCGTCGATGAGTCTACCACTGGTTCGGAATGCCCTTCCTGCCGAGAAGAACCAGCAAGAAACTTGCAGGTTGCTCTTTTTAAAACAAGTTTACAATACAATAAATACTATGCTATGTATGCAGTGTTTCCACAATGAGGGGAAGTTCCAAAAATGCATACTACTTGCAATTCAATATAAGTTTAGACGGGCAGACAGAAAGCAGCCCCATTCCCGCCGGTGGAACCCGTTCACGAGCATGACGCATGACCCAGCCGGCGTTGCTTCGCTCAACCATATTTGACATAAAGATAGCTTCCATAGACGTAGACTTCCGCAAGGTCGAAGGATTTTTGTAAATTCCACCCACACCAGGGGGTAAAATAGGGGTTTGAAAAATCGAACTTAGCGTAGGTAAGCGAAGCCGCATGCGAAAACTAGTCTCAAATTATGTTTTTAAAAAAGTTTGCTGCAGATGCATGATAACTTGATAAGGAATACGGCAGAATTAATGCTATCTTGAGCAAAGTTTGTTTTAGAATTGGCGCTGTACCTACTAACATGGAAAATATGTACCTATAGATACTTCTGCAGAATCCCTAATATTATAATGTAAAAATAACTCTGTCTGTCTGTCTGTTTGTTACGCTTTTTGGTATAGAGATAAATTGCACCTTGGGAAAGGACAACGATTACCTTTTGCCGCAAAAATAAATCTTGAAGGGGATGAAATACCTAGGGGATGATAGTTTTTGTATGTTTTACTCCATAACTTCGTCATACCAGAACCGATTTTATATTTTTGAAAATATTTGTAAGGTTTTATCTAGTCTGTTTGCAATAACAAATACTCGTAGTAATCCTAAATTAGGTACCTAAGCCTGGGAATACACGTCAGATTTTTTCATTCGATAGTTTTTTTTTATCTTTTTTTTTTTGAGTTTTTTACCACCTGGATCCGGTTGTCTGATCCGGCTACCGGGAGGCAATCGGAAGGCATTGGCGCCACTATTTTTTTTTTAATTTTAACACACGTCCGAACTCCGATTCAATAGTCGGATCGGACTTCCGAGTCGGAAACTGCGCGCCTGCGTTTACGATTTTACTGTCGTCCCTCTCACAATCGGTATGATAGCTTGGGAACGACTGAGGTCTGAGTTCAGAAAAAGCCTGACGAAAGAATCGGAGGTGTATCGAGTAAATACGATCAGATAGTAAACATCGTAAACAACATCTGTCGGAAACAAAATCTGACGTGTATTCCCAGGCTAATCGATTGCAAAATGCAGAAACAAAACGCCGCATGACATCATCGAAGACAGCTGTTTTGTATTTATATTCGTCGTCTTCTAATTTATTGATTAAATACTAAAATTCATACTTCGTATAAATTCAAGCTTTATTTGAATATGAGGTCATCGAACGCTACGTCTTCAATAATAAAATAAAAGTCATAGTGAAAAATAAAATAAACAAACAATAACAAACAAGTTACAAAAAGCGACAAAAACCAAACGTTCGCTAAGGATGTGCCTAGTTTAATTATTATTGCATAAAAATAATCATTAATCTGTGCATAAAAAATAGAGATTGCTCTTTATGTTGGGAACCTATGGATTAAAAAAACTTAAAATATCTAAATACTTCCTAGATATTTGAAAATGGAACAACAAATGAAGTGAAAATAGGTTAGGTACGTACCGGCAACTCTGTAATCGTAATACGCCATAGTTAAAACAATAAAATAACTTCAAACTTCACGATTCCACGGTAAAAACTACACTGCTTACGCGAAGCCTACTTTCGCGTGCGGTATCCAATGTGGAAATAGATATAGGTGTATCGCGTTTAAAATAAGCTATGACTACCTATGACATCATCCTCGTTTCTCGACCCGATTATCAAAAACCCTGACACGTTGCGTAAACATAAACATCGAGTACAAGAATAGGACGGCTGGAGTGATTTTTAATTTGGTCGCATTGCATTGTAAGGTTGCGAATCGAGGGTCGCGCGTAAACTTTGTATTTTTTTTTTATTGATCACCTTCATTTTCTGAAAACTGTTTTAATATTTTTTGACTGTTTAAATATTTTTTTACCCACATACGGCAATGCCAAAATAGGAAAGGTGATTGCAGTCTATGTATAGTATGTATACCTGTCTATTTACGTAGGTTCGTGGCGCCTAAACTACTGAGCCGATTTTGATAAAAAGAGGATTGCGGTGTCAATCGATTCGTTAGATCCGGTGACATAGACTTCATTTTATTACGATTTACGAACAAAATCAATTATGGCGAATGATAGGACGAATGTTCAACCCACAAGTTAAATCCAATTTCCCGTAGTCGGCTGTCGGAGTAAAGTTTTCAAACTTTTTTATTGTTTTTGTTCCACCTGAGCCTGAGGGTGCAAGCGAGAGGGCGAAACAAGCGATAGAGAGACACGATCAGCCCAAGCGTTGGCTTGTGCCGCCCGCCAGTCATCGTCAATGTTTCTTTCCTTTGTTTTCTGGTCGGTGGTTTCTATATGACTTTATCACGTAAAACTGTCGTCCTTAAACCGACTTTACAGACAAACAATTACCTGGACTTTGCTAGCGTCTGCGTTGTTGAAAACACGTGTTAGTGAGGTTTTGTGTTTTTAAATAAGTTTTATTGTGTTATTTTAACAGATTTTTTGTGCAATAGCTGGTTTTTGTCGTGAGTATTTAGTTTAAGTGTTGGTGGAAGTTGGTGGTGGGACTATGGAGGTTGATCCTCCGCCTAAACCCCCCGATCCCGGGGCCAATGTGACGATAGAGACCGAACCGACTCAGAGCCCGCAGTCCGTGTCTGTGCACTCTGAAACTACTACACGTGGTACCAAGCGTTCTATGCGTGTTGATAATGGTGATTCATCATCAAAAAAAACAGTTACAGACCCAAGCTCTGCTGCTCCTTCTGTTCAGTCTGTATACGTGCACCCCTCGTTATCAGATGCACCCAAGAAATATACCGGAAATGACAAAGGTCCTTACGTAGTTTACGTATCTCGAGAAGTGTCTGACCCCTCAGCCGGCGTTTCTATTAGAGCAATTAAATTTGGACAGTTCCTACATAACAGTAAAATAAAATCAGTCATTAATGATGGAGTTAAAAATGTTGGCAGAAATAAAATTTCAGTTGAGTTCTCATGTGCCCAGTCTGCTAATGAGTTTTTGGAGAATCCTATTCTCCACATCTCAAAATACGCTGCATACATCCCCACATTTAACATCACTCGTATGGGTATAGTTAGAGGTGTACCTGTAGATTGGCATCTGGAAGAATTCATTAATTCCTTAGTACTTCCTGCTGGTTGTGGTGAAGTCTTAAAAGCTCGCCGATTCAACCGTAAGAATGTTACTGATGGTGTTGTGTCCTGGGTTCCAACTCAGACTGTAGTCTTGACTTTCAGAGGGCAAACTCTCCCCTCAAGAATCTTTTCCTATCACACATCACTACCTGTGGAAACTTACCGGCTTCCTACAATCCAGTGCTTGAACTGCTGTCGTTTTGGGCATATTAAAACTCAATGTAGATCTAGTCCGCGTTGCTTCAAATGCTCTCAACCCCACTCAGGTGAAGCCTGTGAAGTAACAGCTGAAAATTCTACTTGTCTGCTTTGCACTGGCAAGCACTTGGCCACAAGCAAAAGCTGCCCTGAACACTCTCGGCAGCAGTCAATTAAGTTGCTTATGTCTGAGGAAAATCTTTCTTATCAAGATGCATCAGCTAGATTCCCTCCAGTACGGCGTTCTTATGCTGATATGGCAAAAGAGATATTCACTGCACCCTCCTACTCCCCTATTCCTCCTACACCCATTCCCAATAGACTACGCTCCACTCAAACACCTCACCCTCTTAATAAATCATACAAGCAAACCATTATCCGTAATCCTCGCCCCAGGCCCCAACCAACAAAGGGCTATGATCAACAAGCACACTTGGACATCACCCGGAACTGTCCCTCTGTCACTCCTAATGGATGTGCTCTAAATACTGAGCACTCCTATGCTACATCACCAAATGATACTGATGACCTTACTAAATCTCTGAATAATATCCTTGTAAATATAACTCAAAACCCCCTACCGCCCAACGTTGCTCAAATTATCATCAAAATCGCTTCTATCCTCAGCAATGGATTCCTTGGAGATACTCCAATGGAATAGTCAAAGCATACGTAGAAAGAAACATGAAATTTTAGATCTTATTAAAGTTCATAAACCTGCTATCCTTGCCATCTCTGAGACATGGCTTGCCCCTGGCTCCCATTTTCGGGTTCCAGGTTTTGCCTGCCTCAGGGATGACAGAGATGATGGGTATGCAGGTAGTGCCATTTTTCTTAGGCACTCACTTGTTTATTCTTCTATCCCCCTTCCCCCTCACTCACAACAATTTAATGCCGTTGCTGTGAGAACTCTGGATATTTCCTTCCTTTCAATTTACCTTCCTCATCCAAATCAATCTATTATCCCTGAATTAAAATCTATCCTTTCTTCTCTTCCTTCCCCAGTTCTTGTGATGGGAGACTTTAACTCCCATCACTTGTCCTGGGGTTCTCATTCATCTGATGTCTTTTCCTCTCTTTTGTTGGATGTTTTTGATGAATTAAACATTTGCATCCTCAATGACGGATCTCCAACAAGAAGAGTATACCCCCATCAGAACCCTAGGTCTGCTGTTGATCTATCCCTTTGCTCTCCTTCTTTGGCATCACTTACCTCCTGGAGAACCCTCCCTAGTTCACATGGTAGTGACCACTTTCCTATCTTACTTTCAATAGCCCAAAAACCTATCCCTCTTTATAACCCTAACCCATTCCTTAAATACAAAATCAACAAGGCCAACTGGTCTGCCTTTGCAGAATCAGTTGACATCCTAGTTGATAACTTACCTCAAATTTCAGATGTTGAAAATATAGAGCTCTACTATGTAGATTTTGTTAAAATTTTAAAGTTTTCAGCTGACCTCCACATACCGCTCAAAAAGACTAAACTCGATTTTATAACATCTCCTCCCTGGTGGGACGATGAATGTACCAATATAATAAATGAACGTAAGGATGCAGAACGTTCCTACTCGATGTTAATGTCCCGTGAAAATTTCTTGGAATATCAACGTTCAAATAGCAAGGTTAAAAGGACTGTATCAAAGAAGAAAAAGGCAGGATGGAAAAAGTTCTGCGAATCTCTGGATCCACGATCGCCATCTACCTTAGTATGGAATAGAATAAAAAGATTTAGGCAGTCAGTTTCCTCCATCGACCCTACCTCTAACGACCCATCTGTCTGGTTGGATGCCTTTGCTGATAAGCTTGCCCCTCCTTTTGTTCCGTGTGAAAGTTCTTACAACCCTCACACTATACTCCCTTCCTCAGACAATATGGACTCCCCATTTAACTTCTCAGAGTTGCAATGTGCACTCTCGGATCTTAAAGATTCCACTCCAGGAGAGGATGGGGTTCCATATTCCTTCATTGTAAAACTTAACAATAAAGCAAAACACTGCTTTCTCAATTTGATTAACAGGTTTCTAGAAACAGGATTCATCCCAGGACCTTGGAAAACTCAAATAATAATCCCTATTAAGAAACCTGGTAAAGCCCCCTTGGAACCAAATTCATACCGCCCTATTGCCCTCTCATCTACTTTGGCCAAAATTATGGAGCACTTGATTAAAAACCGTCTGGAATGGATAATGGAAAGCAAAGGACTACTTGCTAAGTCCCAGTTTGGCTTCAGGAAGGGCCTTGGCACTACCGACAGCCTTGGGGTTCTTTCTACAGACATTCGTTTAGCCCTTGCTAAGGGAGAGTACCTTGTGGGTGTATTCCTGGACATAGCTGCAGCATATGATAGTGTTCTTCTCCCGTTACTCAGGCAGAAACTGCTACAGCTGAGTATACCGCCGAGACTTACTCAGATCATATGCAATCTTCTCTCGTCCAGAACTATTCTGGTGAGAACAAAATCCCAAAGCCTTCCCCCCAGAATGGTCTGGAAAGGTCTCCCGCAGGGTTCTGTTCTGAGCCCTCTGCTCTATAATATCTATACTTACGATCTCGAATTGTCTGTAGACAGCTTCTGTAACATCTTGCAATATGCTGACGACATTGCACTTTATATCAGCTCTAACTCCATGGACGAAATTTCTACGCGATTGAACTTTGCTTTGCTTTATCTAGGTCAGTGGTTATCAGGACATGGGCTTTCACTATCAGTCGATAAGTGCAAGGCCGTCATTTTCACTAGAAAAAGACAAGTCTCCCTCCCTAATATCACCTTCGAGGACCAACACATTACACTTTCATGCAAAGCCAAATTCCTTGGTGTTATTTTGGATTCTAGACTGAATGGTGTAGCTCACTGTGACTACATTAGCCGAAAATGTGAAAGCTCTATTAATATCCTTAGAGCTTTATCCGGAGTATGGTGGGGTGCCCATCCATACACTCAAAAACTGCTTTATAATGCCATTGTCCGTAGTCATATGGATTATGGATTGTTTATATTAGACCCGATTAATAAATCTGCCACAGAAAAACTAAATAAATTACAATATAAATGCCTGAGGATAATTCTCGGGGCAATGAAATCTTCCCCCACAAATGTATTGCAGGTGGAATGTGTTGACCCTCCTATTCTTCTACGGGCCCAATATCTCAGTGATCGCTTCATTTGTAAAGTTTTGCAACTTTCCTCCCATCCTTTAATAAATAACCTCCGTAAGTTAGCTTCAGTTATGAGGCCTAGCCAAACCCCTTCTTGTCTCCTAAAGAGCTATCTTAAGCTCACTCACTTACCACACCCTTTGTACTCATCCCCTAAGCTTCCTTTATTCTCCTCCTCCTTCCCAGGGCTTATACACACCCCTCTTATTGTAAGTTTAGGAATAAATAAAGACACAGTGGATGCAAATTCTAAATTTAATGAAATTTTTCAAAATAACTGGGCCGATTGTTTAGCTATATATACAGATGCTTCCAAGCTATCTAGTGATGGTTGTGTGGGCATCGCTTGTTGGATTCCCAAACATAGAATAACCCTTCAATTCAAATGTCCCCCTGAAACATCGGTATTCACAGGAGAGTCTATTGCTATCTTAGAAGCTGCCCTTTTTATAGAGTCCCATAATATACAACAGTCAATCATACTGACAGACTCCTTAAGTTGTCTCCAAGCACTTAAAGGAAATCCCTTCCGTAGTAGAGCACTTGTTTCCATCATCTTTAAAATTAAAGAAACATTATTCACCTGCCATCAGAAAAGATTGACTGTCACTCTGGCTTGGATACCGGGGCACACTGGTATAAAAGGAAATGAGACTGCAGATTCCTTTGCTAAACTCGCTACTGAGACAGGTTCTGTTACATATTTTAAAAACCATACTCAGGATCTTCGTGCACTGGCAAAAACTGACCTTATTAATTCTTGGAATACATTATGGATTTCATCAAAATTGGTCAAAGGCAAATACTATGCTTCTATGCAACCTGAAATCCCTCGACGGCCATGGTTCTTTTTTCATCAAAATATGGTTCGATGGGTTGCTTCAACCATCACCCGGCTGCGTATTGGTCATGCTTGTACTCCAGTCCACCTGGCCAAATTAAGAATTAAAGATCACTCTTTGTGTGAATGCGGCTTGGATGAGGGGTCAACTTCTCATATTCTCTTCTCCTGTCCCAAACTTCTCCATAAACTTTATGATGTTCTCCCTCCTAAGATCCCCCGTCCCATAAGTGTTGAATGTCTCCTTATGTTTGTGTTTAGTCCTTATGTTAAATTCTTATGTAAATATATTATGATTAACAAAATAAAGTTATAATATCTATTTTTATTTTAACTTGTATTATATACCTATATAATATTCTTAATTTGTTTATTTTGTCATTGTGTTGTAGGTTGTGCTAACTTTTCAAGCCTTCTATTGTACCTCGAATAAAAGCCGAAAAATCGCGATCAACCTCATCGAGATATAACCGAGCAATCTCCTGTGTGTTTTCTTCAAGCTACGTGAAATTGGCAAAGTAAATTGTGCCGTGCTGGCATGTCAAAAGCCATAAAAACAAAACAACAACAACAACAACAATTACCTATTGTTTTTTTTTTGACATTTCAGTAACATCAATAATCTATGACTAGGTCTAGCGTAGTGTTCACTCATGGAACTAGGAATTACAACTACGTTCATACGTTCCTATTTCTATGTTTTCACTAGTGTATTATCTATGGTTCACTGTTTGTGGCGCAGAGAACTATGGTTTGTGGCTGTGCATGGAACTAGGAATTACGACTATTCCTATTTCCATGTGGCTGTGGCTTTGATTATTTATCCCATGAAGTTAACAAATACCTACCATGATTTAACCAACACGTGGTTCGTGGTCTATGGTTAGAACTGAAGTAGACGTAGTCGTAATTCCTAATTCCATGACTGGATCGTTACTCTGTGATATTAAGAGATTTGAGAAAGTGTCAATCAAAGAGTATAATAATATAGTGTCAATTTAAAAAACTATCAACGAGACTATCAATCGGTGCTATCAATCACAGACCAGGAACAACAACCACGGTGCCATCACTTCGAACAACCCGACTGGAACAGGTTTTTTGTTTAGTTTAGGAATAGATCGGTAGTTGGCGTATGCACACAGAGTACTATTTATGTAATCATTAATCTGTGTTCTTCATCTTCTGAATCGAGTAAACTTGTTGTTGTTGTTTTAGCTTTCTGGCTTTGACAGTGCCAGTCCAGCACAATACACTTCGCCAATGTCACGTTGAATGAAAGAGCCACGAAGGGAATGTTAAAAGAAGACGATGTAATTTTGAAAAAACTGCAGTAGTAGGATCTTGTTAGTCACATTATCTACAACAAACACAAAAAAAAACACTCACATTTAAAAACACAGGAAAGATATTATATAAATAATAATTTAAATTTACAAATATAATAAAGGAACTAGGTACTAAACTTTTATTTTGTTAGTATGTACATATTTACAGACAAACTTAACAAAACGACTAAAAACTAACTTAAGGAAAGACTCAACATTTAAAGGACGGGGGATGTCGGGAGGAAGAACGTCGTAGAGTTTATGGAGGAGTTTAGGGCATGAAAAAAGGATATGAGTGACCGACCCTTCATCGAGACCGCATTCGCACAATGAGTTGTCTCTGATTCTTAATTTGGCAAGATGAACAGGGGTACATGCGTGGCCGATACGCAGGCGGCATATAACAGAAGTAACCCAACGATCTGTGTTTCGGTAAAGAAAGAACCATGGACGACGGGGAATGTTAGGCTGAATTGACCCATAAAATTTTCCCTTAACCGATTTTGATGAAATCCACAATGAATTCCACGAATCACTAAGATCAGTTTTGGCAAGAGACCGTAGGTCCTGGGTGTGAATCTTGAAGTGGGCTAGAGCACCTGACTCAATTGCCAGTTTCGCACACGCATCAGCAGACTCGTTACCTTTTATACCCGTGTGACCTGGAACCCAAGCTAGGGTAACGGAGAGGCCTTTCTGTTGACAGGAGTATAGGGCTTCTCTGATCTGAAAGATGATGGAAATAGGGGTTTTGCTACGAAAAGGGTTTGTCTTAAGTGCTTGAAGGCAACTTAAGGAGTCTGTCAGTATAATAGAGTGATCAACGTTATGGGCTTCAACAAAAAGAATGGCTTCAAGAATAGCTATAGACTCTCCAGTAAAAACCGATGATTCTGGGGGACACTTTAATTGCAAAGTTATTTTATATTTAGGTATCCAACAGGCTGCTCCAACACAGCCCTGTATAGACAGTTTTGATGCATCTGTGTATATTGCCAAATGTTCAGAGAGACCTTTATCATTTATAATTTGATTAAATTTAACGTTTGCTTCTATAGTTTGTTTATTAAGATCCAAATTAATAATATTAGGTTTTAGAATCAGACTTCCAAAACTAGAGGAAAATAAAGGGAGAATAGGAGCAGAGTGAATAGGTTGAGGGAGACGAGTAAATTTTAAAAAACTTGTCAAAAGACAATTGGGGTTTTGATTGGATCTCAAAGATATTGAGAGTTGGCCGAGTTTGGCTAGAAGAGGATGGGAGGAAAGTTGAAATATTTTACACATAAAGCGATCACTAAGATACTGACTACGGAGAAGGATTGGTGGATCAGCACACTCCACTTGAAGAGCATTAGTAGGGGAGGATTTCATTGCACCTAGTATAATTCTTAAAGATCTGTATTGAATTTTGTTAAGTTTATCTATAGCTGATTTATTAATGGGGTCTAATACAAAGAGGCCATAGTCCATATGGCTACGTACTAAAGCATTGTACAGCAGTTTTTGAGTATAAGGGTGAGCTCCCCACCACACCCCTGATAAAGCGCGGAGAACATTGATATTTTTATCACATTTTTTAATAACATAGTCTATATGCGAAACACCGTTTAACCGACAGTCTAGAAAAACCCCAAGAAATTTGATTTTATTAGCAAGAGGAATGTGCTGATCTTCAAATATTATATTGGGAAGGGGAATTTGTCTTTTTCTAGTGAAAATGACTGCCTTGCACTTAGCGACTGAAAGTGAGAGACCATGATCGGATAACCACTGGCCTAAATAATACAAAGCAGAGTTCAAACTAATACAAATTTCATCCATGGAATTAGAACTGGAGTAGAGAGCTATGTCGTCAGCATACTGTAATACATTACAGAAGCTGTCAACAGACTATTCGAGGTCGTAAGTATAAATACTATATAGAAGAGGACTGAGCACAGAACCCTGAGGGAGACCTTTCTAGACTGTTCTGGGGGGAAGGCTTAAAGAGTTTGTTTTCACCAGAATAGTTCTGGATGAAAGAAGGTTGCATATGATTCGTGTAAGCCTCGGCGGGACACTCAGCTGTTGCAATTTTTGCCTGAGTACCGGGAGAAGAACGTTATCATAAGCAGCTGCCACATCCAAGAAAACACCCACAAGATACTCTCCTCTGGCTAGGGCAATACGGATATCTGTAGCAATCACTCCAAGGTTGTCTAGAGTGCCAAGTCCCTTTCTAAAGCCAAACTGGGACCTGGCCAGAGAACTTCTGCTTTCCATTATCCATTCCAAGCGGTTTTTTATCAAGTGCTCCATAATTTTGGCTAATGTAGAGGATAAAGCGATAGGGCGATAGGAATTATGATCTAAAGGGTCTTTGCCAGGTTTCCTGATGGGAATTATTATTTGGGTCATCCAAGGTTGCGGGACGATTCCTGAATCAAGAAACCTGTTGACCATATCTAAGTAGCACTGCTTCGCCTTATCGCTGAGATTAATTAGAAAAGAATAAGGAATGCCATCTTCACCTGGGGTAGAATCTTTTAAGTTTGAAAGGACACACTGTAATTCAGGGAAAGTAAAAGGGGAGTCCATTTGGTCAGAGCTAGGGAGAGATGAAGTGGATGTTAGGCAATCTTTAGTAGGAGCAGAGGGTGGGGCCAATTTGTCTGCAAACGCGTCGAGCCAAACAATTGCGTCATTAGATAAGGGATCATTGGAGGAAACAGAGCGGCGGAATCTTTTGATCCTATCCCATACTAAAGTGGAGGGCGAACGAGGATCCAAGGACTCACAGAATTTAACCCAACCCTGTTTTTTCTTTTTTGACAATAATCTCTTATATTTGGCATCAATGCGTTGGTAGTTAATGAAGTTTTCCTGAGACATACACAACTTGTACGTTCTTTCCGCATCTTTGCGTTTATTCACCATGTTGGTACACTCTTGGTTCCACCATGGAGGAGAAACCATAAAATCACGTTCAGTCCTTTTGAGTGGTATATGGAGGTCAGCAGAAAATTTAAGCATACTAATAAAACTATTATAATAAGAAATAATATTTACATCATCGTTCATCTCTGGAAGAGTGTCTGTGAGGTAGTCAACGGAGGCTGCAAAAGCAGACCAGTTGGCTTTAGTCACTTTATGTTTTAGGAGAGGATTGGGTTTTGAAAGAGGGGAGGATCTCTGGGCAATAGAAAGAAAGATAGGGAAATGATCACTACCATAAGAACTTGGGAGAGTATTCCAGGAAATGAGAGAAGCCAAAGAGGGAGAGGAAAGCGATATATCAATAGCAGACTTAGGATTTTGATGGGGGTATACTCTTCTGGTTGGCGATCCATCGTTTAGAATGCATATATTAATTTCTTCAAAAAGTTCTAAAAGCAGAGTAGCAAACCCATCACAGGAATGGGAGCCCCAAGCAGTGTGGTGGGCATTGAAGTCTCCCATCACCAAAACTGGGGGAGGAAGAGAGGTGAGGACTGATTTTAATTCGGGAATCAGGGAGGAATGAGGGTGAGGAATGTAGATTGAAAGGAAAGAGATGTTGAGGGATCTCACAGCTACAGCATTAAACCTGTGACTGTGAGTGGGAAGAGAAACAGAAGAATAAGCAAGGGAGCGCTTAATCAATATAGCACTCCCTGCATACCCATCATCCCTGTCATCTCTCAAGCAGGCATAGCCCGGAACCCGAAATCGGGAGCCAGGCCGTAGCCAAGACTCGGAGATGGCAAGTATGAAGGGTTTAAATTCATTGATAAGGGAGAGAATTTCGGGTTTTTTCGAACGGATGCTGTTACAGTTCCATTGAAGGAGCTGAACCGAGGCTATTATTTAGGTCCGAAGCGATTTTGATGAATATTTGAGCAACGTTGGGCGGTATGACATTTTGATTGAGCATTTCTATAATAGAGGTGAGGGATTTGGTGAGATTTGCAATAAGGTTATCGCTTGAGGAGGAAGAATAGGAGTGATCATTCTTAAGGGCACAACCATTGCCCAGGGAGGAGGGAACATTACGAATGATGTCGTTGTGGGCTTGTCTATTGAATCCCGTAGCTAAAGGAGTTTTTGGTCGGGGGGAACGGAAAACAGTTTGTCTATAAGACTTGGATGGAGCTTTTTGGGAGGATATATAATTAGGGATGGTCCTAGTAGAGTAAGAGGGAGGGGTGAACATTTCTTTAGCCATTTCAGCATACGAACGCCGTACGGGTGGGAAACGAGAGGACGCTTCCTGGTATGAAAGGTTTTCATCGGACATAACAGATTTGATAGACTGCTGACGTGCATGTTCAGGGCAATTTTTATCACAGGCTTGATGTTTGCCACCACATAAAACACAAACAGATAAATCAAAGCTTACATTGCACGAATCACCAGAATGGGATTGAGTACACTTAAAACACCGTGGGGAAGATCTGCATTGCGCCTTAACATGACCAAAACGACAGCAATTCATACACTGAATAGAAGGCAATCTGTACGTCTCAACAGGTAGGGAAGTGTGGTAGGAGAATATTCTAGTTGGAAGACATTGACCACGGAAAGTTATGACAACGGATTGGGTAGGGACCCAGGACACACCACTTTCATTCACTATCTTTCGGTTCAAGCGTCTAGCCTTAAGGACCTCCCCACAACCAGAGGGGAGTTCAAGAGAAGCGACAAATTCATCTAAGTGCCAGTCAACGGGAACGCCTCTAACAAGTCCCATTCTTGTAATGTTGAATGTTGGGATATAGGCTTTAAACTTAGACATTTCCAACACAGGGTTATCTAAGAAGTCGTTGGCAGCCTTGTAGTTTGAAAACTCAACAGAAATTTTATTGCGACCTGCATTTTTAACTCCGTCATTAAGTATTGAATTGATTTTATGCTTGTGTAAGAACTGACCGAAAGAAATAGCACGAATGCTGGTACCGGCCGACGGGTCAGCCACTTCGCGGGAAACGTAAACGATAAAGGGGCCTTTATCGTCTGCAAAGTACTTTTTGGGGGATTCAGTTAACGAGGGGTGTAGATATAGAGACTGGATAGAAGGAGCGGACGTAGCTGGGTCATTAATATGTTTTTTTGGAAGCGAATCTGCGTTGTCATTATCCCCGCCTCGCTTGCGTGAGGGAATGGGATTTTCATTATGAGGTTGTTGAGGGCTTGGCGAGCTGGGAATTGTCACATTAACGCCAGGATCCGGAGGACCCGGATCGACCTCCACATCCATCTTCACTTACCCCACCACCAACACACACTATAAAAACACCAACTAATGCAAGAATTGAGTATGAAATGAGCAAAGAAAATTAAAAACACTCGCAAATTCCACTAACACGTGGGTCCACCAACCAAACGCAGAGCGAAGTCCCTCGAGTAAACTTGTGCGCTAAGATTTCTTTATTAAATTCAATGCGATTTTGCTTTAACTGGACACCGACGGACCTGCTTTTTATTGTTGATCCACGCTATACTCACTGGATTTTGATTTGCCTCTCGATTTGGTTACTGTCGAGGATGCCGCATACTTATACTATAAAGTGTACCTAATTGCGGCAAAACACGTAAGTTACATTTTATTTATAACTATTACTAGTACCTAGTACGTTTCATGATTCATTACGAAATGCAATTAGTTATACGCATTACTCAAACATACTAAACCTGTTGTTGTTCTATATTCTGAGAACCTAACCTAATAAAACTTGGAGAATAGCTAACATTTTTCTGTGAAATTTCAAGCAAAGTATGCTGTTTTTAAAATATGGCTTATTCAGAAGTGAAATGTTTCTTTTATAGGATTGGATGGAACCATCTTACACATGTTTCCTAATCCTGTAAAAGATCCTGACCGGTTTCGGACTTGGCTCTATGCAATTGGTGGTGATATGCTGGCACTGAAAAACGATCCATTTTTAAGTATCGGAGAGTATGTCATCATCATTTTCAGAATCAGTTCCATACTACCAGCAATAGGTTATTTGCTAATGCTGTGCCAACACTAAATTTACCAGGTTAGTAAATGTTTTTATTGGTTTATTATTATTGAAGTAAAACATGTTTACCCACATAAATTGTCTAATCTAAAAAACGCCCCCTGTGCTGTACTGAAGTTATATTAAAATAGCTTTTGTTAATGGCTTCGCTCATGATATGTTAGATTTTTCAAACCCCTATTTTATCATCTTAAGACTTGAATTTCCAAAAATCCTTTCTTAGTGGATGCCTATGTCATAGTTACTTCCTATGTCCCAAATTTCAGCCAAATCCGTCAAGCGGTTTGAGCTGTGCATTGATAAATCAGCTAGTCACCTTTTCCTTCTCTACATATTATAAAACAAAGTCCTCCGTTGTGTCTGTCTGTCTGTTCACGAGACTCAAAATCTGCTGAACAGGTATTCATGTTGTTTTCACCAATAGACATGGTGATTCATGAGGAAAGTTTAGGTGTATAATTTGTTAAGATTTTGTGTAAATTGGTAACTGTTATTGGTAACTGTTGGTACTGTATATGACGATAACTGTTGAAAATGTCAGAAAAAGTCAAGCTGCCAGGTAGCTTTCACCGAAAACGCTGCCTAATGCCCTTTGAGATATGACAGAACAATGTATTGTGGTGGTATTGTGGGATAGGTCTAGACAGAAAAGTCCATGATGCCATATATCTATCTTTTAACAATAGCTTACTATACCCATTTTAACTTCTAAAAAAATTGTCACATACAATACAGTAATTGGAAATCTATTTAGACAGATACAGTATTAATCCTTATCAATTAAAATTACTTAGTTACTTCGTTGCCATAAGCATTGCATGCACATTATGATAGTCCTTTACACCATATAATGTAAATGAATATCTTAGAAATTTAAGTAACATACTTTTTACAGGATTCTATGTAACACGTAGGACACCCCTGCATGAAGTTGGTAATACAAATGTTGAAATCAGTCAGGCAGAAATACCTGAAGAGATCAATCTGTGCAAGCAATCTTCTAGGAGTAAGAATACTTACTCCTAATAAATAATAATGTGAGTGATAACTCACATTAAGCTTTCTTTGAGTAAATTTTGACGATGTAAACAATACCTTATCTCAGATATCGCGTTGGTTTACTGTTAATAATTTGCTCTTGAACGCTAAAAAAACTAAGTGTTTAGAATTTATTGTACCAAATGTTAAGAAAATTGACAAAACAATAAAAATAAACGGGGAAAACAACAGAAACCCCCAGAAAAACTCCACAGTTTTTCTGGGGGTGACCTTGGATAGTAAGCTTCAGTGGGACGCTCACATAGAGACATTAGCGGGTAAACTCAGCTCAGCTGCCTATATGCTGTCAGAAAAATCAGACAGTTTACCGATGTAGACACGGCTAGGCTGGTCTACTTTGCCTACTTCCATAGTGTAATGTCCTATGGAATCTTATTGTGGGGCGGAGCAGCTCATATTGAAACTATTTTTATATTACAGAAAAGAGCCATTCGATTTATCTATAAACTCGGTTCGCGCGTATCTCTTCGTGAAAAGTTTAAAGAGATTGGTATTCTTACGGTAGCTTCACAGTACATTTATAATAATATAGTCTTTGTGAGACAAAATATTCATCTGCATAAACAAAGAGGCAATACACACAATCGACTCATTAGAAATCAGTTATAGCCTCGTGGTTAGGACTGTGGTCTCCTATTCGAGGGTCGCAGGTTCGATCCCGGGTACGCACCTCTGACTTTTCAGAGTCAAGTACGTTTAAGCAATTAAATATCACTTGCTTCAACGGTGAAGGAAAACATCGTGAGGAAACCTGCACACCTGAGAGTTTTTCATAATGTTCTTGAAGGTGTGTGAAGTCCGCCAATTCGCATTGAGCCAGCGTGGTGGACTATGACCCTTCTCTCTGAGAGGAGACCTGCGCTCAGTGGTGAGCCGTTGATGGGTTGCTAATGATGACGAATAATACATAATTATAAATGCGAAAGTGTTTGTTTGTTGGTTTGTCCGTCAATCACGCTGCAATAAAGCTACAGATTTACGTGATTTTTTGGATAGGTATAGTTCAGAACCTGGAGGGTGACATAGGTATCCTGGAAAATCAAAGAGATCCCGCTGGATTTTCAAAATTCTAAATTATTTCAAAATTCAAAATTATTTATTTCATGTAGGCCAACCTGTGGCTCTTATGACACGTAAAGATTCTACCACCGGTTCGGAAAACGGATTCTGCTGAGAAGAGCCGGCAAGAAACTCAGCAGTTGCTCTTTTCAAAATAATCATACATAATAATCAGACATAAAGTAGCCCCATTCCCGCCGGTAGAACCCGTTCACGAGCATGACGCATGACCCAGCCATTGCTTCGCTCGACCATATTTGAGGGAACGTAACAACCCGCACCACGACACCACCACAGAAATGTTTAAAGAGAGCGTGACATACCTAGTCTACCCGTATTAAAGCATCGAATTGAATACTAATATTCAAACACTAATTTTAAGATCCCATGCAACTTGTCATTAAGAAAGTCATTAACTTTGTAATAACCGCGACTCAGTAAGTGAGTTTTTACGCATTGTTTAAATTTGTGCAGTGGCAAATCTAGCAATTTCTTCGGAATCATCCTACTTAATATTATAAATGTGAAAGTGTGGATGTTTGGATGTTTGTTACTCAATCACGCAATAACGGCTGAACGGATTTGGATGAAATTTGGCATGCATGTAGCCTTTGACATGGAAAAGAACATAGGCTACCTTTTATCCCGATTCCTTAAGTAGTTCCCGAGGGAAAATAGTTTGTATGTTTGTTACTCAATCATGTCGCAACGATTGAACCGATTTGGCTGACATTTGTTACAGATAGATTTTAGTCTGGAATAGCACATAGGCTACTTTACTTTATCCCGGGAAATAAGAGAGTTCCCGCGGGAGTACAAAACCTTAATCCACGCGAACGAAGTCGCGGGTATCAGCTAGTATTATATAAGCGTAACCCCACAAAGGATTTTTGCACTTTGCGCAGGCGACATGAAGGAATTTCTAGTTTATGGCGATTTCTAATGAGTCGATTGTGTGTATTGCCTCTTTGTTTATGCAGATGAATATTTATTTAAAAACTAAATCCACGCGGATGAAGTCGCGGGCATCAGCTAGTGTTATATATTATGGCAGTATATTAATATAAAAAAGTATTTGCTTCTTCAATGGTGGAAATGCTTTAATAAATATTCATTTTATTTGCAGGTTCTGTGAAATGTGGTTATTCCGAGCCAAGTGAAATGTTTCTTAAGAAAAAAATTAAGAAGTTAGAAAAAAGTAAGGAAAACTATTTGAATAACTGGAAGAAAGCTCTTAAAATAACAGAGAATCCTTCATTTTTAAAAGCAACAAGAAATTTCACTTCTGCTGCAATGATTTTATTCATGATGCAATTAACCCAAGCTAACATTTTATAAAATGGGACCAAGAGCATACAGATGGTTTAGGAACATAATAGTTTTACCTGCCCCAATTACATTAAGTCGCATGATTTCAAGCGCAAATTTAAAACCTGGTGTGAATGACAGCATATTTTCCCATTTGAAAAAACGTGGTTCGAAAATGTCGGAAACAGGCAGATTATGTGTAATATTATTTGATGAGATGGCCCTTTGTCCTCATTTTGATTACAATAAAAAAAAAAGACTTAATAAGAGGTTTTGTGGATAATGGAATAAAAGCAGAAAACAAAATTGCTGATCATGTATTAGTGTTTATGTTAAGAGGGGTCATAAAAAACTACAAACAGCCACTGGCATATACATTTTGCAGTGGGAGCACCTCAAAAGTAGAATTGAAAAATCAATTGAAAACTGTGATTAGGGAAGTACAATCAGCAGGTTTTAAAGTGATCGCAACCATTTGTGACCAAGGAGCCTCGAATGTAAGTGCAATTAAGGAACTTGTACTTGAAAGTAAAAGCGCAAGTTTAAAAGAAAACAAAGAACTAAAACATAATATTTTTATTATAAATAATTAAGAAATTGTTCCACTTTTCGACGTACCACATATGCTCAAGGGAATCCGAAACAATATGTTAAAAAAAAATATTATCTGTAAAATTAATGATAGAGAGGTAATAGGAAAATGGGATCATATTGTGACATTATACAAGGAAAATCCTGCATATAAAGGACTAAAATTTTTACCACAATTGACTGAGCATCATGTCATACCAGAAAAAATAAAGAAAATGAAAGTGCTATGTGCAACTCAGGTGTTTAGTGCCTCTGTTGCCATGTGCATGGGATATTTTGCAGGTGAGTATTAATGTCTTTGAAACTATCTTATTTCTAATCCACTCAGAGTTCATAGCCCCAAAAAGTGGAAAGTTATAGGTGCAAATTGAAAACTGGGTCGCAGGTCATACCCACTCCTAACACAAGCTTATTTGGTGGGGAAAGATTTAGTAAATTTCACACTTGGGTAATCTTTTAAAAAAGAAAAGAAGAGTATTATACCATATTAAACTATTCTTCTTCTTTGTCAACCTAAAGACGTCCACACTGCTGGACAAAGGTGTCTTGCATGGACTTCCACAGGCCTCAGTCTTACACAGCCACTTATATATTATTAATATGTTTCATATTATCTATACATATAATAAAACAGAAACGTAACCAATTCTGTACATGGAATAGATTCAAAAAATTGTTTTTGCTTCTAATTGTGTTCAAGATACAGATATCAAAACAGAAGCTAAATTTTTTTTGTCTGTTTGTCTGTCTGTTTGTCCTTCTTTCACGTAAAAACTACCGCACAGATTTCTACAAAATTTTATACCGTGGTAGCTTATTACTCGGGTCAACATCTAGGCTACTTTTTATCCCGGATAATCAAGGAGTTCCCGAGGGACTTTAAAAACTAAATCCACGCGGACAAAGTCGCGGGCATCAGCTAGTACTATTAATATGTTTCAAAATAGAGTTCTTACAAGCTGAGGATACATAGATATGAGGATGAATTTTGAGAATTTTGTTTGAATCTTTTAAAGAACTTTACTTGTAAATAATTGCTAAAATAAAATCATTTTTTTAATTATTTACTTACTAAATATTTTTCAGATAAAAAAATTATTCCTGAAGAAAGCAGAGGCACAGCTGATATTATCAAATTCTTTGACGAATTGTTTGACTCTTTAAATGGTAGTTATGGGAATTCCAAGAAGAACCCATCAAAGGAGTTACTTGGGCCAGTCACACCATCATCGTGCCATTAAAATATTTGGAAAGAAGCCAAAAGAACCCTAATAACAATGTGTAGATAGGGATTAGGGAGGGGGAAAAAAGTAGTGTGCCATCTATTAATAATTAGATTTGGACAATAGGGTATTTGACTACTTTTAGAAAATCATCTTAAATTGTTAATAATGCTATGCTGAAGCTAACAAAACGTATATTTCGGCATAATTTTCAGTATTTTTCATAAAAATCGAGAAATAAATTCAAAAAAATAAATTACCGCCGAAACGTTCCATTTGCTCTCATGACGTCACAGTTCACATTTCAAACAATGACAATTCCACAGCCCATAGGTGGTGTGGACTGTGACGTCATTCGAGATCACGGAACGTTTTCGATCACGTGACCATGGCCGGAATTATAGCAATGTTATTTTAATGTTTTCTAATTAAATAAAACTTTAATTTTTAGTTTTGTCGTATGGAATAATGTTTTTAGATAATAATCTTTTAGGATGACACCAAATGAAACGATATTAAAAAAAAATATATATATTTTTAATATAGTCAAATACCCTATTGAAAATGTTGAATATATTCAAGAAAAGTTACTTAAGGATTACAATTTGAGGGCTTTTTGGATGAGGCACTTTAACCAGGATCCTTTGGAGAATATCTTTGGCTCTATTCGAAGCCATGGCGCTAGAAATATCAATCCCACATGCGCAAACTTTGAAGTTGCTTTTGCAGCAGTCTTAGTAAATAATATAAGTAGCCACTGCAAAGGATCCAATTGCCAAGCAGATTCTGCAAAGAATATGCTGTTAAATTCTTTGAAAAAAATATTTTTTAGGAAAAAGGTTTTCTCAAATTGTAATCCAAATGAAATAGATTACGATGGCCTTGTTAATGACCACATCTTAGTTGGTTTACAATATAAAAAGGCCAATATTAAAATATATGAAATATTAAAATATGTTGCTGGGTATGTTATTAAAAAAGCTACAAGTGTTTTTAAAAATTGTGAAAAATGCAAGAAAATGTGTGTACAAATAATTTTAATGATTGTGAATTCACTTTTAGAAAAGAGAGAATAAAAGATAAATTTTTTCTCATATCCAGCAACAGAAGCAGTAGAAATGTTTTCAAACATTCAAGATGTGGTCTCATACATATTAAGGAGCAAAAGCAATATTTATAATCTAAAAACATATATAAAAACAATATTACAGGTTCATTGTAATTTTAACTTTTTAAACAGTTGTGATCAACATGGCTCAGAATTGTCCAAATTCATAATAGATGCCTCGTGCAATTTATTTTTGTATAGCTGGTGCAAAAACACAAATAAAATATTAAATGGGGCGACAAAAGATGTAGACTTACAAGATTTTATTCAAAAATGCTGCATTGAACATTATAATAAAAGAAAAAAATGAATTACGTTTTTTCTTTTCCCTTTGATACACGTTTTATGCTCTTTTTGTTTACTTTATTAAATATATTTTAAAATAAAGAAAGAGCTAAAGCGTGTGTCTGTTAAATCCTCTGAATTTATTAAAAAATTAAAATTATGGGCAAGCTATCTACCTATACAGTGTAATCCTATATTTATAGTTATATCATAGATAATACACATAATATATATTCAATAAAATTGGTTTAGGAATTAACCACCAGGGGCGCTGGTTTCCATATCTCGATAATAAGCGGGAGTGATAACTCTAAGCTTAGATATATAATATATATCCTTCTCTATGAACAACAAGTCAACAACTATCAATCACCGACCAGCCGACCAGACAAAGGCTAGCAATGAAACTTTATTAAAGTTCTTGAGTTCTTTTCTTTTATGGTTCTTTTCAAATTTCAAAACATCATTGTCCAAATAGAATACTTTTCCTGTTCCAAAAATAAAAATAAATATAACCACAACATAAATTAAACCAGATTAAACTTGCATCCAGGGATAATATTTTGTGCTTGCTTGATTTGTATTGATAATAGAAATTCTGCAATACCTACAAGGAAAGGTAAAATATAAAAACTGTTTTTTTAATCTAAACTAGCTTTTGTCTGCGACTTCGTCCGTGTGGAGTTAGGTTTCTAGAATCCCTCTGAAACCCTTTGTTAAAGTAACCTATGTCACTGTCCAGGTCCTTAATAATTTATACCCATGCAAAAAAGCACGTTGATATGATGCTGCGTGATTAAAGAACAAACAAACACACTATAAAATATTAGTAAGGATTACCCATAGTACTATTCATCATCATCATCATCAGCAACCCATCAACGGCTCACTACTGAGCACAGGTCTCCTCTCAGAGAAGGGTTATAGGCCATAGTCCACCACGCTGGCCCAATGCGAATTGGCGGACTTCACACACTTTCGAGAACATTATGAAGAACTCTCAGGGGTGTGCAGGTTTCCTCACGATGTTTTCCTTCACCGTTGAAGCAAGTGATAGTTAATTACTTAAACGCACTTGATTCCGAAAAGTCAGAGGTGCGTACCCGGGATCGAACCTGCGACCCCCCGAATAGGAGACCACAGTCCTAACCACTAGGCTATCGCTGCATAGTACTATTGCATACATTAAAATTTGCAAAAAACCAACAAGTTCTAATATGTCTTTTTTTCCTGTGTTCATTTTAGGTCTCAGTGAAGTGCATCAACTATAATTCATGGAGGATACAGAATCTGTTACCAGTTATGATTCTATAAAAAACGATCCCAAAACGTTGCTCTTGCTGAGAGGAAAATATGTGAAGTTGAAGCTTATTCAGGATCGTTCAGAAAACGGTTTTGTACATGTTATTGATCCAGAAAGTTACAGGTAGGCACACTATCCATATTTCCATATACATATAGCCTTAACAGTGATAGCCTTGTGGTTAGGACTGTGGTCTCCTATTTGGGGGGTCGCAGGTTCGATCCCAGTTACGCACCTCACTTTTCAGAGTTAAGTGCGTTTAAGCAATTAAATATCACTTGCTTCAATGGTGAAGGAAAACATCGTGAGGAAACCTGCACATCTGAGAGTTCTTCATAATGTTCTCGAAGGTGTGTGAAGTCCGCCAATTCGCATTGGGCCAGAGTGGTGGACTATGGCCTATAACCCTTCTCTGAAAGGAGACCTGCGGTCTTTAGTGAGCCGTTGATGAGTTGCTAATGATGATGATGATGATAGCCTTAACATATAAACTAGCTTTTGTCCACTTCTTTTGCCAGCGGAGCTAGTTTCTTAAAAATCCTGTGAGAGCTTCGGTTTTTCCAGGATAAGTATTAGCCATAGATCCAGAAGTGGGAATTATTTTTAGGGTTCTGTACCCAAAGGGTGCCAACGGGACCCTATTACTAAGCCTCCGCTGTCCGTCCGTCCGTCTGTCAGCGGCCTGTATCTCGTAAACCGTAATAGATAGACAGTTGAAATTTTCACATATTTTGTATTTCTATTGCCGCTATAACAACAAATAATAAAAATTAAATTAAAATATTTGCATGTACCCATAGAAATATTTATTTAATTTTTTTTAACGGAACCCTAAAAGAGTGAGGCCCGACTCGCACTTGGCCGATTTATTTTTTATTTTTTATTTGATCAAAAGCTAGTCCTTGACTGCGATCTCACCTGATGGTAAGTGACGATGCAGTCTTAGATGGTAGTGGGCTAACTTGGAAGGGGTATGACAGTGAACATTCAACCCATACCCCTAATTGGTTTCTACACGCCATCATGCCGGAACGATAAATCGCTTGGCGGCACGTCTTCGACAGTAGGTAATTATTACTCTAATAAAACTAATCAGGCCTTAAGAGAATGCATTCTTCATAGTTTCTGGAAAAAAAATGTGTATTGTTTTCTTCTTTTGTTTGGCAAAATTTTCAGTGAAACCGGCCAAGTGCAAGTTGGATCCACACATAAGGTTCTGTAAAGGTTCTTTACCGTTGTACAAGATTTAACACCAGCTATAAGCCTCAATAGCCCAACATTTAAAGGTGCAGACTGAAAACTGAAAGGTTGCAGGTTCGAATCCCACCCGTTGCACTACTGGCGTACCCACTCCTAACACAAGCTTTCTGCTTATTTGGAGGGGAGAGGAGGATATGAGTCAACTTCAACTTGGCTGATATTCTTTAAAAAAAAAAGTTTATTACAAAAACTAGTTTTTGCTGAAACTTTGATTTTTTTACTTGTTCATAATAATTAATGTGGCTAATAAAATGAAATAGTGGCAATAGAAATACACATTCTGAAGTATCTAGCTATTACAGTTAATAAGATACACCCTGCTGACAGACGTACGGACGGATGGACGGACAGCAAAATCTTAATAATAGAGTCCCCTTGGCAACCTTTGGGTACAGAACCCTAAAAGAAATAATTAATGATAATATTCTTTTTGTTCCTAAAAACTTATCATTTAATGTTGCATATTCTGTCGGTTTTCGTGCATATTTCAAGCGTTTTTCATGCATATTTGCAAGCATATTTCAAGCTTTTTATGTTGCATATTCTGTCAGTTTTCGTGCATATTTCAAGCATTTTTCATGCATATTTGCAAGCATATTTCAAGCTTTTTATGATGCATATAATCCAATCTCTACTGATGACAAACATCGGGACAGGTGAAACTAAATAAAAGCTTGTTAAAGTACATAGGTTCTACTGTTAAATCTTTTAAGATGGTATGGTACCCTTCTTGGGTGAGTCCAATGTATTGTAGTTGATAGTTGTGTACTGTGCTTGTATGATCTCAAATAAAAATGTAATCAGGAACTTTATTTTTCAGCATGATTCTTCTGCAAGGATGTGGTGAAACCTATGACACAATTTTAATACCGGGCAAAGCGATACTTGGTATAACTGTTATTAACTCTATACCATCTATGACACTCATAAAAACAACTACAAGTCCTGAGAATTTAGCAGAAAAGAAGAGAAAAATAATGTCATGGTTTAAAAAAAACCTTTTACCAGTGACTGAAGTAAATGATAATATAGTTTTTAAAAGTGTTCTAATATTACCTCCATATGATGTAAAGAGTATATACTCGACTAATTTGATTGTGACCAATCAAGTGAGAGAAATAATGGAAAAAATGCCCGGAGATTTTATTGAAAGTTAACACAGCTTGTGAATATGTGGTCATTTGGTATAATTAAACAATCAAATGTCAGATAGTTGTGATAATTTGAAAATATGATGGGGTGTAATTTCCGAGTAAATAAAGTACAAATATACATACATCTCATACAGTAAAATACCTGTAAAATTATTGGATATGACCTTTTGCCAATGTTCAATTTTTCAAACCCTTATTTTGCCCCTTAGGGGTTGAATCATACTAATATTATAAATGCGAAAGTGTGTTTGTTTGTTGGTTTGTCCTTCAATCACGCCGCAACAGAACTACGGATCGATGTGAATTTTGCATGGGTTTAGTTGAGGACCTAGAGAGTGATTTAGGCTACTTTTTATCCCGGAAAATCAGAGTTTCCCGGGGGACTTTAAAAACTAAATCTACGCGGACAAAGTCGCGGACATCAGCTAGTTTTCAATAATCCTTAGTGGATGCCTACGTCATAATAACTATCTGTATGCCTAATTTCAGCCCGATCTGTCCAGCAGTGGTTTGAGCTGTGTGTTGATAGATCAGTCAGTCAGTCAATCAATCAGTCACCTTTTCCATTTATATCATAATAATGTTATAAATGCGAAAGTGTTTGTTGGTTTGTCCTTCAATCACGCCGCAATAAAGCTACGGATCGACGTGATTTTTTGCATTGGTATTAGTTGAGGCCCTGGAGAGTGACATAGACTACTTTTTCTCCCGGGAAATCTTCTTCTTCTTCTTCATCAACCTATAGACGTCCACTGCTGGTCAAAGGTCTCCTGCATGGACTTCCATCCATCCAGCGCAGCGGCTCCCTGCGACTCGTTTGATGTCGTCGGTCCACCTGGTGGGGGGGTCTGCCAACACTGCGCTTCCCGGTGCGGGGTCGCCACTCCAACACCTTGGGACCCCAACGACCATCAGTTCTTCGAACTATGTGCCCCGCCCATTTCCACTTCAGTTTTGCGACACGCTGAGCTATGTCGGTGACTTTGGTTCTCCTACGAATCTCCTCATTTCTGATTTGATCTCTCAGAGATATACCGAGCATTGCTCTCTCCATCGCTCGCTGGGTGATCCTGCCCGGGAAATCTATGATTTAAAAAAATAAATCCACTTGGACGAAGTCGCGGGCATCAGCTAGTATTTAGATAAAAAGAATAGAATAGAAATATTTTTTATTCAAATAAACTTTTTTACAAGTGCTTTTGAGTTGTCGATGAGTTTCCACCACTGGTTAAGAATGCCCTTCCTGTCGAGAAGAACCAGCAAGAAACTCTGCGGTTGCTCTTCGTTTACAATACAATAGATACTATGCTATGTATGCAATGTTTCCACAATGAGGGGAAGTTCCAGTTCATGCATGACGCATGACCCAGCCGTTGCTTCGCTCAACATAGAATGGAATAGAAATATTTTTTATTCAAATAAACTTTTTACAAGTGCTTTTGAATCGTCTGGCTCTACCACTGGTTCTGAATGCCCTTCCTGCCGAGAGGAACCAGCAAGAAACTCGGCGGTTGCTCTTTTCAAAACAAATTTACAATACAGTAAATACTATGCTATATATGCAGTGTTTCCACAATGAGGGAAGATCCAAAAATGCATACCGACTAACTTCTATCTTAAGATGGGCAGACATAAAGTAGCGCCATTCCCACCGGTGGCACCCATATTTGAGGGAACGTAACAACCCGAATCAAGACACCACCACAGAAATATTTAGAGTGTGTGACATACTTAGGCTACCCATGTACCCAATACTGAAATTCTAACTAAGTAGTCTACTATGCAAATCTTTTCCTTACACATCATAGAAAACAACATGTTGACAATAGTAACAAACCAACTATAATTTAGTTACATATATAGTCTCAATAGCCCAACGGTTAAAGATATGGACTTAAAACTGAAAGGTTGATCCAAAACCATTGTGCCCACTCCTAACGACTTTTGACGACCTCCCTGGCTCAGTGGTGAGCGCTGTGGCCTTATAACTGGAAGGTCTCGGGTTCGATTCCCGGCGGGGTCAATTTGGGAATTTATCATTTCTGAATTGTCTCTGGTCTGGTCTGGTGGGAGGCTTTCTTTGGCCGTGGCTAGTTACCACCCTACCGTCAAAGGCGTGCCAAGCGATTTAACGTTCCGGCACGATGGCGTGTAGAAACCGATTAGGGGTATAGGTTGAATTTTCACTGCCATACCCCTTCCAAGTTAGTCCGCTACCATCTTAGACTGCATCATCACTTACCATCAGGTGAGATCGCAGTCAAGGACTATCTTGTCATCGAATAAAAAAAAAAAATAATAAAAAAAAAAAAAACAAGCTTCCACATAATTGGAGGGGAGGTGAGAATGTTAGTCAGTTCAGCCTGCTGATATTCTTTATAAAATCAGCCTTATGTTCTGTGAAGGACTAACCAACAGTCAAACTTTTTATATTGTAATGAAATCGCTGTTTATTTTTATTTTATATAATAAAATAGTGCATAATCAAATAAATTGTTTTTTCATTATTGTAATTACCTACTATATTTTTTTTTCAACATCAGTTAAAAACAATAAGGCGGTTGGCTGTTGAGAAAATGTATAAAAAATCATCTTTCTATCCATCCATCTAAAATTAACATACAAATTATTGTCAATATCATAAAATAATTTTAGTTAATTATTAATGATTTTCATTCTTAGGGTTTTAGGCGGGAACGGGTCACTTTCAAGTAAAGATTTTTTATGTAAACCTGTGAAGATGATAATTCCATTGGCGCAATTAGAATGCCATAAGCCTACTGTGTCGTATTAGTTTACAAATTGCGAAAAACCAAATTAAATTTGAATTTCGCGGGCAGACCCGTATAATCAACCATAACCTACCGGGAAGTAGGTACTTATGATCCAAGGTAGGTACGGAGTTTGTAGCTGTGATTTTTACGGGAAAGATCCCGTAGACCTGTTTTTTCCTAGTTCCATGAGTAGACCCTTAGTGGGTACTTCCTAATTCCATGGGCAAGTCTGTCACAAATAAATACCTAGACGCTAGTAATATCGATAAAACCCTGCTGTCACTGATGGCTTTGAACACATGGAACTAGGAACGACTTAGTCTTCCTATTTCTCTGTTTGAATCTGGTTTGAACCTTGTTTGAAATGTTTTGAACCTACTTGTTTGAACATTGTACTAAAAAAAATGTTTTAAGGACCCTCAACGGTGTTGGTCGATATTCGCAAATGAAGGTAGAAAGGTACAATAAGCAAAGTTTTAATAGCACTTATTCAGAGTCAGACTTGTGTCATTTTTAATGCAATTATTCAGCTCCAACAAAACGGCTCAACCGCACTAATAAAAATAATGTTCACCGTTTATGACCTATGTCTTCATGATTCACAAAATCGCGAGCAAAACAAACAACAAGGTATATGATAGATGGTGATATAGTTTATTTCTTAGATCTTGTAGGTTTATTTGAATAAAAAATTATTTTAGTATAAAGATTCTCAAGCATGCAAACCACAAAACATTCACTCGTAATATTTACCTATCACTTTTTCCACACAAATGAACATAACTATGACTCAGAATAGCTGGAAGCCAAATACCTACATGACGCTAAAAAAAAGTAATGTCACTTTTGACTTTGAGTTTGACTTTGACGTCGCTTGTAATTAGAAAAATCGAATTTTTCTTCCGCAAGTAAACAATACAAGTTTACAAGTGAATTTTAACTATAAAAACATTTCATATCTTAAAAATATGTGTTAAATAGACTCCTGAGGGATTCAATTTATGAATTCGAGCTAAATATTGAAGATTTGTGAAGTTATAACTTCGTTTCAAAGTTGTCAAACAAGTTAGGTGAGTGAGACAACCTTTACCTGTATACTTGAGTTGGTAAATGGTTTTTTATGCATGGTGACTCTAATGATACTGTATTTAGTGTACATAAAATATATTCTCCTCTATTTTGTTAAAGAAACTATATAAAAGTATGGTTACCTATACATTATTGAAGCTTTATTATTATGATAAAGAATTCGCATATCTATGCATAAGATAAAGTTATCTTAGTTACCAACTAATAATAATAATAATAATAAATCACATGCTGGACAACGCCGTGCTTGATCGTCTTCGCTCTGAACTGCAATGTAACCACGCTACCCCCCCCTCACCGCAAGCTCCAGCACAATCGCAAACTGCTCATGCGATTTCGCTGCAGCCCACTCAGGCTGGTGAGGGACAGGATAGCGGGGCTGCACATGTAAGTACCCAGTGTAGTGAACAATTGAGGAGTGCTTTGGAGAGTGCTATTCGGGAATATAGATCTTCACCACCCGAGTTTAGACCGCGATTACCTCGGTTGCCCATGAAAAATAAGAACAAAGCGCTAATGGGTGCCCTGGATTCGCTGCTGCCGAGTTATTTTGACAGCAGCGAAGACCTTTCCGACACACATTCGATTCTGTACTGCGCGGCTGTTGCGGCATGTCGTGTTGCTAATGTAAAGTTTATTAATAATGATACAGCAACACGACCGAAGCCTGCCGCACCGGCCTGGCAGTGCAGGATCGAACGTCGTATTGATGGGGCTAGGGCACTCATTGGCAAACTACTCTGCTTCAGGGAGGGCAACACTCGCCCTAGAGTCATGCGCTTTGTGAGGCGCGCTTTCTTGGGGACTGATATCAGCCCTCAAGATTATATGGCGCGCGTGACATAGCGCATTGACTTCCTGAAACAGAAGGTCTCGGCATGGGCTAGCCGTATTCGCAGATACAAGTGCCGGGTCGAGAGATATACCCTGAATCGCACTTTCCAAAGCGATCAGAGGCGGGTATACCGAGGTTGGGAACACCCTGACCAAGGTGTCACCGATGCGCGCCTATCGGATGATGAAGCCATGACTTCATTCTGGCGCAACATCTGGTCGGCGCCTGTCGCTCACACTGAGGGTGGTTGGATGTGGGATGTAGAAAGAGCGTGCGATCAAATTCCAGAAATGGACCTAGTTACTATCACCCCTGAAGACGTGGCCACTGCAGCCCGTCCCCTGCCCAATTGGAAATCCCCTGGGCCGGACGGGCTGCACAACTTTTGGATAAAGTGGCTACGCAGCTCGCACGCTCGTTTGGCATCCCAATTCCAATCATCTCTAGAGTCAGAGTCGCTACCCCAGTTTCTGACAACAGGTATTACCCTCCTGCTCCATAAGTCAGGTAGTACCACGGAGCCCAAAAATTATAGGCCGATTATGTGCCTACCAACATTGTATAAACTTCTTACATCCATTCTGAGAACGAAAATTAACGATCACATCGATACAAAATCTATCATGTCTATTTCTCAGAACGGATGTAGGAATGGCTCCCGTGGTACTAAGGAGCTTCTCCTCATTGATATGGCCATTTGTCAACAGGTTCGGCGCTCCCGAAGGGATTTGTCGACATGTTGGATAGACTATAAGAAGGCCTACGACTCTGTGCCCCATACATGGCTCATGAAGGTGCTGGAACTGTACAAAGTAAACACAGTACTACGCGCCTTCCTACAGACGTGTATGGGGCAGTGGAGGACAGTCCATCACTATCCAGGGTGTCGCCGGACCCTGGGGAGCGCGGAGCCTATAAGGATTGAGCGAGGCATATTCCAGGGCGATAGCCTCAGTCCTTTGTGGTTTTGCCTGGCTCTGAATCCTCTGAGTACTCTCTTGGAGAATTCAGGGCTAGGTTACCGGTTGAGGAGAGATGGTCAGGTTATATCACACCTCCTTTACATGGATGACCTAAAACTCATTGCCCCCAACAAATCACATCTACTAGAGTTACTAAAGGTAACTAAAGCCTTTAGTGATTCAATTAGGATGGAATTTGGTGTGGACAAATGTGCGGTCATGCATGTAAAGCGAGGGAGGATTGTGGAATCTGAGGGGGTTGAGCTTTCGGATTCCATATACCTCAGATCGCTCTCCCCAACTGAAGCCTACAAATACCTGGGCATGGCGGAGGCGTTAGGTATCAGAGAGGCCGACATGAGGCAGTCGGTGAGGGAGCGTTTCCTTGGCCGCCTGAAGAAAGTGCTGAAAAGCCTTTTGTCGGGCGGCAATAAGGTGCGCGCCTTCAACGGTTGGGTCATGCCGGTCTTGATGTATTCCTTCGGCATACTTAGGTGGACTCAGACTGAGCTTGACGCCCTGGACAGACAAGTTCGTGCACTGCTGACCACATATCGGATGCATCACCCGCGCTCCTCGGTGATGAGGCTGTACATCCCGCGGAAGTGTGGGGGAAGAGGCCTTTTGAATGCCAAAACCCTCCACAACCGCGAGGTGTGCAGTCTCAGGGAGTACTTTCTCCACGCCGAGACGGAGATGCACCGCGATGTGGTCGCAGTGGACAGGGGTCTGACGCCGCTCTCCCTGGCTAAAGAGAACTGGCGCATACCTGTGGTGCTCAGTACCAATGACCGCAGGGTTGTATGGCAAGGTAAGGAGCTTCACGGACGCTTTTATCGGGCCCTCCATGGGCCTGATGTTGACTTTGAAGCGTCCGTGGCCTGGCTGCGCTTTGGTGACCTCTTTGGGGAAACCGAAGGGTTTGTGTGTGCAATTATGGACGAGGTCATGATGACGAACAATTACAGAAAATACATAGTGAAGGATGGAACGGTAGACATATGTCGGGCATGTCGCCGTCCTGGAGAAACTATCCGTCACATTGTCTCTGGTTGTTCTCATCTGGCTAACGGCGAATACTTACACAGACATAACCAAGTGGCCAGGATTATCCACCAGCAACTTGCCTTGAAATACAATCTTGTGGAATCGGAGGTACCGTACTACAAATATGTGCCCGACCCAGTTCTTGAAAATGGTCATATCACACTGTACTGGGATCGATCTATCATTACAGACAGGACTATTGTAGCCAATAAGCCTGACATAGTGGTGATAGATCGATCAGAGCGACGTGCAATGATTGTTGATGTTGCTGTCCCGCATGACGAGAACCTCGTGAAAGCCGAGAAAGAGAAACTCACCAAGTATCTCGACTTGGCGCACGAGGTTGTCGCCATGTGGAATGTAGACTCAGCAATCATTGTACCGATAGTCGTCACCGCTAATGGTCTTATAGCCAAGAGCCTCGACCAACATCTTTCGAGGCTCTCGTTGGGTAGCTGGGTCAAGGGCCAGATCCAGAAAGCTGTACTCCTGGACACGGCTCGCATCGTCAGGAGGTTCCTCTCTCTGGGGCCCTGACCGCCGGTTGCTTGGACCCTGTTCCCGAGGCCGGTGGACCGCTATTTTTTATATTTTTAAATGTTTTTTTTTTTATAATCAAATATTTAAAAATGTAAATTATATGATTTCAATGAAATAAATGAAATAATAATAATAATAATAATAATAACCTGGCAACCCTGAATGTCAGCATACATCATATTTTTTCGCAGTTACATTTTTGCCGAAATAAATATTATAAAACCGATCTCAACAGAATTTTCGATTTAATTCAATAAATTTACCATAGTGAAAACTAATTAGAACAAGAAACCATGAAAGAACAAACAAAGAAAATCAAAACAGTCCGAAACATAACTGACACAACCTGTCAATAGATGCCTGAAAGACTACAAAAGAAATTGGACGAATTAATAATGTAGAATGCTGACACGATCCAGAGCACGGAACGCACAAACACCACCCCCGGACTCGTCGCTCAGTTCCGCCTCGCAGCCACCCGGGACCACGCCCAATGCTGCAGTTGCGTCGAGTTCGAGCGACGAGTTTTTCTCCCCGCCGACGTCGCCACCACCAGTACATCGTCGTGGGAGAGGCCGGCCACCGACTTGCTTGGGATCCCGAGGCCCACCGGCTTCTGATAGGGTCCCCGCATCCGGCGGTAGTGTGTCGCGCATGAGGTGGACAACATCCATTAATGAAAATGTCATGCGCGCATACTTAGGGGCTACTGAGGGTGGAACCAACATGACCGCGTACCGTGCTAGGATGCATGCTTTGTTTCAGGTCCTTGAACCAGCTCTCAATGTGTCGGCTCAGCGACTGTCGGACCAGGTGCGGGTTATTCAGCGTAATCACATGCTGGACAGCGCCGTGCTTGATCGGCTTCGCTCTGAACTGCAATGTAACCGCGCTACCCCCCCCTCACCGCAAGCTCCAGCACAATCGCAAACTGCTCATGCGATTTCGCTGCAGCCCACTCAGGCTGGTGAGGGACAGGATAGCGGGGCTGCACAATATGTAAGTACCCAGTGTAGTGAACAATTGAGGAGTGCTTTGGAGAGTGCTATTCGGGAATATAGATCTTCACCACCCGAGTTTAGACCGCGGTTACCTCGGTTGCCCATGAAAAATAAGAACAAAGCGCTAATGGGTGCCCTGGATTCACTGCTGCCGAGTTATTTTGACAGCAGCGAAGACCTTTCCGACACACATTCGATTCTGTACTGCGCGGCTGTTGCGGCATGTCGTGTTGCTAATGTAAAGTTTATTAATAATGATACAGCAACACGACCGAAGCCTACCGCACCAGCATGGCAGTGCAGGATCGAACGTCGTATTGATGGGGCTCGGGCACTCATTGGCAAACTACTCTGCTTCAGGGAGGGCAACACTCGCCCTAGAGTCATGCGCTTTGTGAGGCGCGCTTTCTTGGGGACTGATATCAGCCCTCAAGATTATAAGGCGCGCGTCACTGAGCGCATTGACTTCCTGAAACAGAAGGTCTCAGCATGGGCTAGCCGTATTCGCAGATACAAGTGCCGGGTCGAGAGATATACCCTGAATCGCACTTTCCAAAGCGATCAGAGGCGGGTATACCGAGGTTGGGAACACCCTGACCAAGGTGTCACCGATACGCGCCTACCGGATGATGAAGCCATGACCTCATTCTGGCGCAACATCTGGTCGGCGCCTGTCGCTCACACTGAGGGTGGTTGGACGTGGGATGTAGAAAGAGCGTGCGATCAAATTCCAGAAATGGACCTAGTTACTATCACCCCTGAAGACGTGGCCACTGCAGCCCGTCCCCTGCCCAATTGGAAATCCCCTGGGCCGGACGGGCTGCACAACTTTTGGATAAAGTGGCTACGCAGCTCGCACGCTCGTTTGGCATCCCAATTCCAATCATCTCTAGAGTCAGAGTCGCTACCCCAGTTTCTGACAACAGGTATTACCCTCCTGCTCCATAAGTCAGGTAGTACCACGGAGCCCAAAAATTATAGGCCGATTACGTGCCTACCAACATTGTATAAACTTCTTACATCCATTCTGAGAACAAAAATTAACGATCATATCAATACAAAATCCATCATGTCTATTTCTCAGAACGGATGTAGGAATGGCTCCCGTGGTACTAAGGAGCTTCTCCTCATTGATATGGCCATTTGTCAACAGGTTCGGCGCTCCCGAAAGGATCTGTCGACATGTTGGATAGACTATAAGAAGGCCTACGACTCTGTGCCCCATACATGGCTCATGAAGGTGCTGGAACTGTACAAAGTAAACACAGTACTACGCGCCTTCCTACAGACGTGTATGGGGCAGTGGAGGACAGTCCTTCACTATCCAGGGTGTCGCCGGACCCTGGGGAACGCGGAGCCTATAAGGATTGAGCGAGGCATATTCCAGGGCGATAGCCTCAGTCCTTTGTGGTTTTGCCTGGCTCTGAATCCTCTGAGCACTCTCTTGGAGAATTCAGGGCTAGGTTACCGGTTGAGGAGAGGTGGTCAGGTTATATCACACCTCCTTTACATGGATGACCTAAAACTCATTGCCCCCAACAAATCACATCTACTAGAGTTACTAAAGGTAACTAAAGCCTTTAGTGATTCCATTAGGATGGAATTTGGTGTGGAAAAATGTGCGGTCATGCATGTAAAGCGAGGGAGGATTGTGGAATCTGAGGGTGTTGAGCTCTCGGATTCCATATACCTCAGATCGCTCCCCCCAACTGAAACCTACAAATACCTGGGCATGGCGGAGGCGTTAGGTATCAGAGAGGCCGACATGAGGCAGTCGGTGAGGGAGCGTTTCCTTGGCCGCCTGAAGAAAGTGCTGAAAAGCCTTTTGTCGGGCGGCAATAACGTGCGCGCCTTCAACGGTTGGGTCATGCCGGTCTTGATATATTCCTTCGGCATACTCAGGTGGACTCAGACTGAGCTTGACGCCCTGGACAGACAAGTTCGTGCACTGCTGACCACATATCGGATGCATCACCCGCGCTCCTCGGTGATGAGGCTGTACATCCCGCGGAAGTGTGGGGGAAGAGGCCTTTTTAATGCCAAAACCCTCCACAACCGCGAGGTGTGCAGTCTCAGGGAGTACTTTCTCCACGCCGAGACGGAGATGCACCGCGATGTGGTCGCAGTGGACAGGGGTCTGACGCCGCTCTCCTTGGCTAAAGAGAACTGGCGCATACCTGTGGTGTTCAGTACCAATGACCGCAGGGTTGTATGGCAAGGTAAGGAGCTTCACGGACGCTTTTATCGGGCCCTCCATGGGCCTGATGTTGACTTTGAAGCGTCCGTGGCCTGGCTGCGCTTTGGTGACCTCTTTGGGGAAACCGAAGGGTTTGTATGTGCAATTATGGACGAGGTCATGATGACGAACAATTACAGAAAATACATAGTGAAGGATGGAACGGTAGACATATGTCGGGCATGTCGCCGTCCTGGAGAAACTATCCGTCACATTGTCTCTGGTTGTTCTCATCTGGCTAACGGCGAATACTTACACAGACATAACCAAGTGGCCAGGATTATCCACCAGCAACTTGCCTTGAAATACAATCTTGTGGAATCGGAGGTACCGTACTACAAGTATGTGCCCGACCCAGTTCTTGAAAATGGTCATATCACACTGTACTGGGATCGACCTATCATTACAGACAGGACTATTGTAGCCAATAAGCCTGACATAGTGGTGATAGATCGATCAGAGCGCCGTGCAATGATTGTTGATGTTGCTGTCCCGCATGACGAGAACCTCGTGAAAGCCGAGAAAGAGAAACTCACCAAGTATCTCGACTTGGCGCACGAGGTTGTCGCCATGTGGAATGTAGACTCAGCAATCATTGTACCGATAGTCGTCACCGCTAATGGTCTTATAGCCAAGAGCCTCGACCAACATCTTTCGAGGCTCTCGTTGGGTAGCTGGGTCAAGGGCCAGATCCAGAAGGCTGTTCTCCTGGACACGGCTCGCATAGTCAGGAGGTTCCTCTCTCTGGGGCCCTGACCGCCGGTTGCTTGGACCCTGTTCCCGAGGCCGGTGGACCGCTATTTTTTATATTTTTAAATGTTTTTTTTTTTAATAATCAAATATTTAAAAATGTAAATTATATGATATAAATGAAATAAATGTAAATAACTAGTGGTTCGCCCCGAACTGAGACCTCGCGGTAACGGTATCCCATGATTATTCATTCAATCGATACATGATAACCAAAACTGACATTATTATTATGCCCGTTTTCACCAAACATACCTAAATCATCCCCTAAGTAGGAGTCTCTTAACGTAGGTAGCTCCTAAATACAATCCTAAGTCCTAACATCCGTCCCAATATCCTTTTAGGTGTCCCGTACAGGATCGTGATAAATAAGTTGACAGAAAACATCAATCACCTAACTTATAGGTAGCCCGTAAAGGTTAGGGAACGTTAGTGAAAACATTGAATTATTTATCAAACATTGAATTTAACTCGTAGTTCCATGGGAATAGTTACTGACTGCGCCATCTATTAGCATTATTGTGAAGCTATGTTGATGCTATATGAATTACTGACGCCCATTAAAAATTAAATAATCTCGTTTCTTTATAATATTCATATAATTTTAGTATTTGTTGTTCAAGTACAGGATATAAGTGACCTAAAAACATAAAATCAGTTTGAAAATCCATAGCGGATTTTTCTAGAGAGCGTCTTCAAGCGAGCGTATAAAATCGCCACTTTGAAAGCCCCCCATTTCGTCAATTTTAAGGGAAAAATAAAAAAAAAAATATTTTTGTACTCAGTTCAAAATTATCTTTAAAATGATACGTAACAATTTTATGTAACGCGATTTTTTTTTTTTTACTTCGCATTCGCTTCTATGAGAGCCCCCCTGAAATAAAGATTTTTATAACTTTTTAAGCCATTTTCGGCTGGAGGCCATCGGTTTACATATTATATCTAAATTTGAAGTAATTACGTTCAGTAATTCAAAAGTTATAAGGCTCTGACAGACGGACGGACGGACGGACGGACGGACGGACAAGTGCAAATCGCCCTAGTTAACTCAAAGACCTTCGCTTCGCTCGGTCGATAATAATAATAAATGTTTTATTATCAGGTTACAGGACCCATAGTTTTTCTTTTTACATATTATACACATGACATGACATAAAATATTAAAATATTAAAATAAAGTACCTAAAAGTTAAAAGTTAATATCAATAAAATATTAAAATAATAAGATTAACTATGTCACACAAAAAAAGAAAAAAAAAATTTAAATATTATTAAAAATTAAATATTATTAAAAACTTTAGGACCTAAATTTTCACATAAAAATGTTGTTCTCGTGTCGATGTAGGTGGGACCAATACCTCGCGAAAGGGTTGGTTAGGTCGTCATTTATAGCACGCAATATTGTGTTGGGACTATGTCTTAATCTATCCCAGAAGGAGGCTGTTCTCGAGCGGAGAATGGCGAAGAAGTCAGGAACCCTCGCAACAGCAAACATAGATTTGGCACTGCAGAAACGAGGCTGCTTCATTAGGATGCGAAAGGCGTTGTTATATTGGATCCTAAGCGTATTATAACTTCGCTTGGTAAACCTTGTCCACAGCTGAGAGGTGTAAAAGCATTGACAAAATGCTTTAAACAAGGTCACCCTTACGTCTTCAGAGCAGCGTGCGAATCTACGTGCGACCATGTTTGCACGCACCGAGAGAGCCCTGCGCTCCCTCTCCATATCTCTGTCATCCTTTAGATCTTCTGTTAAGATGTGCCCAAGATACTTAAAACTTTTTACAACCCGAACTGACGATCCGTTTAAAAATACCGGCGGAATCGTCTCCGGACCTTTACCAGCTCTAAAGACGAGTACTTCAGTTTTTGCCACATTATATTTGAGACCATGTTCTTTAGAGAACTGATCACAAATATTGAGCAATTTTCTAAGACCATTTATTGAGGGGCTGAGAAGAACCATATCATCCGCGTAGCTCAAATTATTAACGCACACGTTACCAATATGACAACCGATTCTAGATCTTCTCAGCTCATCAATTAGACCATTGATGTAAAGGTTAAACAGGTCCGGAGACGTCAGCCCTCCTTGACGTACGCCACATTCTAACTTATATTCACTAGAATGTGCGTCGCCCCACTTCACATAATTGGTTTGGTTTTCGTACCAAAATCTCCACAGGTTCACCAATTCTCCGGGTGCATGCTTCGCAAGTTTTTGCCAAAGGATTTTGTAATTGACGAGGTCAAACGCCCGACTTAAGTCTAAAAAACACGCATATACTGAAGTTTCCCTATTAACATAATAGTTTACAGTATATTTGAGACTCAAGATGGCAGAGTCCGTGGAGAGTCCAGGACGAAAACCAAATTGTGCTTCATCAATATTGAAATTCCTTGTCAGTTCGGGTTGCAAAAGTCTTTCCAAAATCTTGCCAACAATAGTACCTAACGATATAGGTCTATAATTGGAAATGTTAGATAAGTCGCCGGTTCTGTTTTTTACAATAGGGGCAACTACTGTTTTCAGTAGTCCCCTGGGTAGGTAACTATGTTTTAAACATAATCTAAACATAATGGACAGGATCCGATATATTTCATCGCTGGCATAAAGTATATGCTCAATACTGAGTCCGTCGTATCCTGGCGATTTGCCACGTTTTATGCATCTTACAACTTCAGCAATGTGATCAGGAGTGAAAATATTACTAAGATCGACAGATTGCTCATGATGCAAGGACTTATTATAGACGGCGGTCTCAGCATTTTGCTCACCACATGTGTCCATGGGTTGGATTTTAAAATGTTTAGCAAACATGTCAGCAATTCGTTTCGGATCCTGTTCATTATTCACGGTTACCGGCAGTACATCTTTATGTTGAAGACTTTTCGTCGCTTTCCAAAATTTGGGAAAATTCTTTTTGTCTCTGCTCTCAGCAAGCAAATCCATTTTAATCATCTCTTCATTTCTTTGACACCATTTGAGCTTACTTTTAAAGATTTTTCTAAATTTTACCATGTTTTCGTAAATATATCCACTGCTGGGTTTACCAGAATCGAGCCACCAGGTAAAGTATAATCTAGCTTGTTTATGACTCGACTTCACATGATAATTCCAACCGGCAATCCGTCTACCCTTTTTTTCTGCACCGATACGAGAACAACTTAAAGCGGCTCCGTCCTGTAAAATACTTACCATTTCATCATATATACTATCAATGATAGACGTACAATTTAAAATATCACATTTATCTCCAGCTTTATCACAGCTATCGTACTGACTAGAATAGTTAACAAGTTTTAATTTTTTTGAGCAATAATCTCCATATTGATTTATCTGGTAAATATTTCTATTATTCCAAATAATTTTATTGTGATTGCTAGCAGTATGTACCTTATATTCTACTTTTTTAACAATGACGTCGATATTAATATCTATCAATAGCGGATAGTGGTCAGACCATTTTACACTATAGTCAACTCTTATATCCTTAATTATTTTACAAGCTGCCTCCGTACTTAAGCAGTGGTCAAGCCATCTTCTCGATCCACTTGACTCACATACAAATGTATGGGTATCAGAGTTTAAACCTAGAAAGTTTACGTCAGCGCAGACCCATGACTCAGCCGAGCAAAACTCAAAAAGTTCCCGCCCAAAACGGGCGCAGGGATGCGCGTTAAAATCGCCCAATGCAAATACAACCTCAATGTTATTTTCACTCACGACTGCATTAAGTTGCGAAAGACAGCTTGTAAATTCAATCAAATCATCTATTTTATCACTGTCACAAGGCATATAAATACTAAATATTAACATTTCACAGTTACTGCTCTTTATTTTAATAGCAATTAATCTGTCACTATGACAATCAACTATTGTTACGTTCGGGAATATCGATCTGCTCCACATTAACGCAAGCCCACCATAAGGTCTGCCACGCAATATGCCGTTAGACGTATCCACGAAAGATTTCGAATAGCAACTGAAATCTTTATCAATTTCATTTACAAAATTAATATCAAATGGCAGCAGCCACGTCTCTTGGAGAGCAACTATTTGAACATCTTTACATAGGTCACGAACATGTTGCACAGATCGTTTCACCGACTTGCAGTTGAACGACGCAATTGTTATCATATTGTTATTTACTTTGGGTGTACTGTCCATTTTGTTTATTATTGCTGACGGCATTGCGTTCTTTGAAGCGACGAAACACTAAACCTATTGGCCAAAAATTTTTGTCCAAAAAGGTATCTAGCTGTGTACTGATAACAACTATTTTAAAAGAATTAAAATCCAATTCACGATTTTGCTTCAGTAGTTCGACGCTGACACATTCCTTGCCCATGTCTTTTATGTGGTTTTTAATATCGTCTTCAGTAGTATTCTTTTTAGCTCGAGACAAATATATAGCGCTTTTTGATTCGCTTACTGCAATTCGTGTAGAACTCGCCAATGTGCCGCGCATATTTCTTAGCTTTGTTTTCTTCCGAGTTACCAATTTAAAATCATCCTCATTGGCGGTGGTAAGAAAATTACTATCGCGGATGGTCTGTGTAGTAGGATCCAATGATGCGCCATTTTGACCCGAACAGCGAGCGTGCATATGGTTTGTTCTCGCTTGCCACATCGGACGTTGAACGATATCACGGTAGGTCGGCGTGAACACAGTTTCAACAGAGCTAGTACGTTTGCGTTGTGGTACAAGTAAAGGCGATTTGACATCTTTACTTTTTGGTGTTGAACTGTTTTCCGAAGGGTTTTTTATCGATTCACTTGTCTTGGGAGAGGGGTGCTGGCCTGATTTTTTTATAGAATTTAGAGCCTGTGATATGTCCGAGCTAATCTTTTCTTGAAATTGCGTCATTTCTACTTTGGAAACAGTCTCACTACGGATTTCCTGAAGTTCGCATTTCATAGCAGTGAGGTCTTTCAAGAGCCTCGTCACATCGACGTGGTCAAAGGTAACGGGAGGTAGGCGGTTTAAATCCTTTGCAACAAAAATTGGTTGCAGCGTCGGGTCCGTTTCTTTGAGCCTTTTGATGATGTCTTTAAGATTCTTCTTATTTTTGTCTTCTCCTTTTCTTAGTATAATTCTTGCTGTCCCTTCTGTGTTTTCAAAAAGAACTTTTTTGCCGGTCTCAATGTCGTCATCAGAAAAACTAGATACACAGATTTGTATTATACTCAACTCGTCCAGAACATCGGCTTTATTCTGTATAAAAGTCAGAAGTTCACTTATAATAATGTTACTCGCCATCTTTTAACTTGGGCCACACACCACATAGCTTAACACAAAGAACGTGTCTACCCACGAAGACAACTCGGTGACGACTGTGAACTAAGCAATGTCACCAAGCAATTAAGCTCCTTCCTCCATTTAATTTGAATAGTGGTATAAATTTTTTAAACTGCCTTCCAATTTAACCTGTTTCCATCTTAATCTGGTTGGACTGGACTTAGGTTTTAAAATCCTGTGAGAACTCAGCATTTTATTGGGATACATCACTCGAAGTCCTCAACGGCTCACTACTAAGCACAAGTCTCCTCTCAGAGAAATGTTATTCAAATTCAAATTCAAAATTATTTATTTCATGTAGGCCAACCTGTGGCTCTTATGATACGTCAAGATTCTACCACCGGTTCGAAAAGCGGATTCTGCTGAGAAGAGCCGGCAAGAAACTCAGCAGTTGCTCTTTTCAAAATAATCATTTTACAATATTAATAAGTAGCTATTACATTGTAATAAGTTTTTATACTATCTTGTGGGTAGGAAAAAATTTGCGAATTTACACTCACCTGATAAAATGGAAATAAGTAACAGTTTTAGTGGATTAACTGTTGATTTAACTGACAAACAGACAGACGAACCGAAGATAAAGAAGCCAAATAAACCACCGCCGATCATCTTGTATGGTGTTGAAGATCTAAATAAACTCACTGAACTATTGGAGTCAGTTACAGAGAAATCCCAGTTTAGCTATAAAATAATCAACAGAAATCAACTTAAAATATTAACTTACGATATTAAAATATACAAGCTCCTAATATCGGTAATCCGGGAAAATGGTTTGATTGGGCACACCTTTAATCGAAAAGATAATAGAAATTACCGAATAGTCATACGAAACTTACACCACACAACTCCTTTTGATGCTATCAAGGCAGCCATTGAGGAAAAAGGCAATACTGTGACAGGAGAAATAATAAATGCTAAATTTGGACCTGATAAAAAACCTACTACCACATTTTTCGCAAATCTTCTACCTGGTCCCAAAAATAAGGCAGTCAAAAGCATAAAGGTTATATATCACCAAACTGTTATTATAGAAGATCCAAGAAAACGAAAAACAATAGTACAATGTCAGAGGTGTCAACAGTACGGACATACAAAAAACTATTGTATGAAACCCTTCCGCTGTGTTAAATGTGCAGGGGCTCACAAAACATCAGAATGCACAAAGACTAATCGCAACACTCCAGCTATGTGTGCTCTATGCTTGGGCCCACATCCTGCTAATTACAAAGGGTGTGAAGTGTATAAGGAGATTTTAACCAGAAAAACATAAATTTTACCCAAGAAAACAAAGAAATGATCATAAAGTAAACAAAGATGGTGACAATACGCAAGAACATCCAATAAATTTGAATTCTGCTGGTAACCGACCACCACATACACAAAATGCTAAAACGCAAGAGAAAACATATGCTGAAGCTACTAACTCAAAGCCTGATAAACCAGGACCAGACACACGATCATCCTCGTATAAAACCCTAGAAAACATGTTTATCAAACAATCTGAAAAAATTGATTTGCTCCTACAACAAATGAGTACACTCCTTCAACTCATAACAACGTTAATTTCCAATACGCCAAAATAGCTCTTAACATAGCTACTTGGAACATTAACGGATTATCTCCCAACAAAGATGAAGTAGAAATACTACTTCACATGCACAAACTTGATATCCTACTCATATCAGAAACTCATTTTATTAGTAGTAGTCTGATAAAGGGGGGTAAGGGAGCGCACCTTCATCTAGCGCTCCAACAGTCAACCTCACCTGCCGGGGTGCCCCGTGCTGGTTTACTGACGAGGCTATGGCGACCGACAGATGGCGGTATAACCATCTCTATACTAGCTAGACTGAACAAATGGCACAGGCCGGTGTCGGGCAGCAGCGACATCGGCGCGATCAGTCTAGCCCTGCGATGACCAACACGCCTGCCCAGCGTGGTCATTATGGACAAAACCCAAATGGAAAAGAACACAAGGCCAAGGCCCCTAGTTCCCGGCGGCCTCGCTGTGCCTGACCCTGGCAGCGGTCACGGTAATGGCGGGGCAGAGGGTGCTAAGAATCTCCGGATGAGATTCCACTGCCAACCCCGACGACTGGACCTGGCGACATATAACGCACGCACGTTGAGGACTGACGAGAAGATCATCGAGCTGGAAGAAGCAGTGAGCAAGTTGCGCTGGAATGTTATAGGATTGTCTGAAGTCCGAAGAGAGGGGGAGGACTCGATAATCCTCAATTCCGGCAACTTGTTCTACTACCGGGAGGGCGACCAACAGTCCCAGGGTGGTGTCGGGTTCAACGTCCACAAGTCCCTTGTCAACAACATCGTCGAAGTCAAAAGTGTGTCGAGTAGGGTAGTGTACCTTATACTCAGAATCACCAATCAGTATTCGTTGAAGGTTATACAGGTTTACGCACCGACATCGGCACATCATGACGAGGAGGTGGAGGCGCTGTATGAGGATATATCAAAAGCCATACACGCCTCTACCACTCACTACAATGTTGTGATGGGGGATTTCAATGAGAGGCTGGGTGAACGAAGCGGTGCAGAGACGAGGGTAGGGCAATTTGGTTATGGGCGAAGGAACCAGAGGGGTCAAATGCTGGCCGACTTCATGGAGAAGGAGGGCCTCTTTATGATGAACTCCTTCTTCAGGAAGCGGCCACACAGAAAATGGACTTGGATAAGCCCCGATGGTTCTACGAGAAGTGAGATTGACTTCATTATGTCGACCAAGCGCCATATATTCAATGATGTCTCTGTGATCAACAGGGTGAAAACCGGGAGCGATCACCGTATGGTAAGAGGCACATTGAATATTAATGTGAAGCTGGAAAGGGCTAGACTGGTGAAGTCAACTCTCCGACCCTCTCGTGCTCATATCCAAAACCCCGAAAACTTCCAACTCGAACTGCAGAACCAAATCGATTGCCTAGCAGACTGCGTTTCTGTGGACGATCTAAACAACAGGCTCGTGGAAACTGTCCATACTGTGGGGTCTAAGTTCTTTAAGACCCATCGCAGGAAAAGAACCGAAAAGTTCTCTGACCATACTCTCAAGCTCATGGAGGAGAGACAAGAGATGAGGCTGCAGTCATCGGTAGACGCGGCTGCCTACCGGCGGATTAATAAGCAGATCTCTAAGGCACAAACTCGCGACTTTCGGGTCTTTAATAGCAAGTGTATTAAAGATACCATCGAGCGGAACAAAGGCTCAAAAGTGTTCGCGAGAGATCTGTCTATCGGACAGAGCCAGCTGACGCGGCTTAAAACTGATGACGGTCGTCTTGTCTCTTCTCGACCTGAGATTTTGGGAGAGGTCGAAAAGTTCTATGGGCAGTTATATACCACGACACAAAAACCTGTTGAGGATTTGGCCAAAGATCCCAGAGCCAAACTGACCCGACACTATACCGAAGATATCCCGGACGTCAGCCTATACGAGATTAGAATGGCTCTCAAACAGCTCAAGAACAACAAGGTGCCAGGTGATGACGGAATCACTGCGGAACTCCTGAAATCGGGTGGAAAACCGGTACTTAAGATCTTTCAGCGATTGTTCAATTCCGTCATTCACGAGGGTATAACGCCAGAAGCATGGCACAGGAGCGTGGTGGTCCTGTTCTTCAAAAAGGGTGATAATACCTTGCTGAAGAATTATAGACCCATCTCGCTGCTGAGTCATGTTTACAAGTTGTTCTCGAGAGTCATTACGAATCGTCTCGCTCGTAGGTTTGACGACTTCCAGCCTCCCGAACAAGCCGGATTCCGAAAAGGCTTTGGTACCTATATGCTGCGGCTGGTTATACAAAAGACTGAAGAGTATAACCAGCCACTTTGCTTAGCGTTTGTGGACTATGAGAAAGCCTTTGATTCGGTGGAAACTTGGGCTGTATTGAGGTCGCTGCAGAGATGCCGGATTGACTACCGGTATATCCAAGTGTTGAAGTGCTTGTACGAAAACGCCACTATGTCAGTACGTATACAGGACCAGACTACGAGACCAATCCACTTGCAGCGTGGAGTGCGACAGGGAGATGTAATCTCCCCGAAGCTATTTACCGCTGCGTTGGAGGACGTCTTTAAGCTTCTGGATTGGAACGGACTTGGCATCAACATAAACGGCGAGTACATCACTCACCTGCGATTTGCCGATGACATAGTAGTCATGGCAGAGACTCTGAGAGATCTCAATACAATGCTCAATGATCTCAGCAGGGTTTCTCAACAGGTGGGCCGGAAAATGAACATGAGCAAGACGAAAATCATGTCCAATGCTCATGCTCCGCTCCACCCAGTAATCGTTGAGAACTCTGCGCTCGAAATTGTAGACGAGTATATATACCTGGGACATACAGTCCAGCTAGGTAGGTCCAATTTCGAGAAAGAGATTAACCGCCGAATCCAACTCGGCTGGGCAGCGTTCGGGAAGCTCCGAGATGTCTTCTCGTCCAAAATCCCTCAGTGCCTGAAGACTCAAGTCTTCGAACAGTGCGTGTTGCCAGTGATGACTTACGGATCCGAGACATGGTCGCTAACTATGGGCCTCATAAGAAGGCTCAGGGTCACCCAGCGAGCGATGGAGAGAGCTATGCTCGGTATATCCCTGCGAGATCAAATCAGAAATGAGGAGATTCGTAGGAGAACCAAAGTCACCGACATAGCTCAGCGTGTCGCGAAACTGAAGTGGAAATGGGCGGGGCACATAGTTCGAAGAGCTGATGGTCGTTGGGGTCCCAAGGTGTTGGAGTGGCGACCCCGCACCGGGAAACGCAGTGTTGGCAGGCCCCCCACCAGGTGGTCGGTCCACCTGGTCGACATCAAACGAGTCGCAGGGAGCCGCTGGATCCAAGCGGCGCAAGACCGAAGCCTGTGGAAGTCCATGCAGGAGACCTTTGTCCAGCAGTGGACGTCTATAGGTTGATAAAGAAGAAGAAGAAGAAGTCTGATAAAGATAAAAGGGTACAATATCTACTACACAAATCACCCAGATGGTACTGCACATGGAGGAACTGCAGTCATCATAAAAGCGACAATAAAGCATTACGAATTATTGTGGTAATTCGTAATGCTTTATTGTCGCTTACTGACAGTACTGAACCAATCCAAGCAACATCAGTAGCAATCTCAGATAAAAATGGTGACTTTAATATATCAGCTGTGTACTGTCCACCTAAGCACAGAATATCTGAGGAGCTATTCTAAAAGTTCTTTGAAAGCCTAGGATGTCGCTTTATAGTTGGAGGAGATTGGAACGCAAAACACATTCACTGGGGGTCCAGGCTGATAACCACACGAGGGAGGGAATTAAAAAAGAGTGTAGATATTAACCATCTAACTACCACTGCCACATCAGAACCTACACATTGGCCTACAGATCCGAACCGTTTGCCTGATGTTCTGGACTTTTTTATATCTAAAGGCTTATCTCGACTAGTATTCACTGTCAGTTCTACCTTAGATGGGTCCTCTAATCATATCCCCGTGATCCTAACCATAAGTTCCAAAGTGAAGAATAATATGAAACGCCTTCAACTCTACAATAAATGGACAGACTGGGAAGCTTTCTGAAGTTTAATAACTGATGAACTACAGCTTCAAATAGCCCTTAAATCTGAGGACGATATTGACAATGCAACTCACAAGTTCATGACTACAGTTCAATCAGCATGTTGGAAATGCACACCAGACACTTCCAACTCTTCATCGCGGCACAAATTAGTTCCATCTGAAATAAAGCACCAAATTATGGAGAAAAGAAGGTTACGCAGAGTGTGGCACACTAGTAGGCATCCTGAAGATAAATCGGCACTAAATAAAGGACCTAAAAAATACCATATCTAAATTAAATAATGCCTCAATGGAATCATTTCTGGAATCTTTGTCTGCAACAAGGGCCACTAACTACTCACTCTATCAAGCTTGTAAAAATATTAACCAACCTACAAACTCTAAACCACCGCTCAAACTGGAGAACAACATTTGGGCAAGAAGTCAGCAACAGAAAGCTGATGCTTTTGGAGAACACTTGGCAAAATTTTTTACGCCAAATGAACCTTATCACGATACTAATGATACAGAACTAGAAAATGTCCTTGGACAGCCTTTTCAATTGAATCTACCTATTAGGCCAACTACACCAAAAGAAATCATTAGCATAATAAAACATATGGAAGACAAAAAGGCACCGGGCTTTGATCTGATAGACAAAAAAGTTCTACTAGAACTACCTAAAAAAGGTATCGTATTCCTTACTATCTTGTTTAATGGCATCCTGAGAATTGGCTATTTCCCAGCACTCTGGAAGGTTTCTCAAATTATTATGATTGGAAAGCCTGGCAAACCAGTCCATGAATTAACCTCATACAGGCCAATTAGTTTATTACCTGTGACATCAAAACTATTTGAAAAGGTTATGCTGAGAAGACTTATGAGGGAACTACAAGAAAGATCCATTATCCCTGATCATCAATTTGGCTTCCGACAACATCATGGCACTGTAGAACAGATCCACAGACTATGCAGAACCATCAGAGACGCACTTGAACGCAAGGAATACTGCTCTGCTGCCTTTCTTGATGTGCAGCAAGCCTTCGATAAGGTGTGGCATACAGGTCTTTTATTCAAAGTCAAATCACTTTTACCCCATACGTTTTTTGAATTAGTAAAATCTTATCTCTCTGACCGAATTTTTCAAGTCAAGGAAGAAGAGCACACATCTCAGTTCTATCCAATTAAAGCTGGCGTTCCACAAGGCTCAGTTCTGGGACCCGTACTCTACACAATTTATACAAGTGACCTACCACATTTTAAAGATGTCACTGTGGCTACATACGCAGATGATACTGCTATTCTAGCTCGTAGCAGATCTCCTCAGGAAGCCTCTGCAATCCTGCAGCGTAGTTTGGATCAGATCGACAAATGACTGACTAGATGGAAAATAAAAGCTAGTGTTACTAAATCTGTCCACGTGACATTCACTTTGCGACAAGGGAACTGTCCTACTGTGTCATTACGCGACAACCAGCTACCGCAAAATGACACTGTAAAGTATCTGGGCATGCATCTGGATAGACGACTTACCTGGAAAAGGCATATTCAAACCAAGAGGGATGAAATCTACCACAAATACAGAGGTTTATATTGGATGTTAGCAAGGAACTCTAGGCTATCCGTGGATAACAAGCTTCTGTTGTATAAGACAGCTATAAAGCCAATATGGACATATGGAATACAGCTCTGGGGATCAGCATGCGATTCCAGCATTGAAATCATCCAAAGATCGCAAAACTATATTTTAAAACAAGTTTCCAACGCGCCATGGTTCCTACGGACGTCGGAACTTCATGAACACTTAAATGTGAACACAGTGAAGCAAGACATTGTGAACTTCAACTGTACTTACAAGGCAAGGCTGTCTGGTCATCCAAATGACCTAGCAGTACAATTAACGATGCCAGAAGCGATACGCCGCTTAAAGAGACGGCATATACTGGATAGTGTGGCTTCATAGGACATGTAGAGTTCTTCCTGCTGGGGAAGTTGTCTCCGAACGATACTAATTCCCAGAACGAATCTGCTCATAGTCTGGCGACTGATCGCATGATGTACACATAAAAAAAAAAAAAAATCTTGTGGGCAGCTGGATGCCAAGCTGATTTAACCCGTGCATCTTTGTTAGAATAGAATATGACATTTCCACAAAACGTACTACAATTCATATAGGCCATACATATAGGCCATAGTCCACCACTTTGACCCAATGCGGACTTCATACACCTTCAAGAACTTTATCAAGAACTCTCAAGCATGCAAGTTTCATCACAATGTTTTCCTACACCATTGAAACAAGTGATCTTTAATTGCTTAAACACACAGAACACCAAAAAGTCAGAGATGTGTGCCCGGGATTGAATTGGAGACCACAGTCCTAAGTCCAGTCCAGTGCTTTGTCAAATTTAGGATGATAATTTTGGCAGATCACGCATATGAAGTTTCATTTTTTTTTTCAGTAGATGTACTACCGATAATTTCGTACTTCATTGATGGGTACCGCCCACTTAGTAAAGTTACGGTAATATTATGTGTATACAGTATTGTAACTTCATACAAACGGACGAAGCGCGAGCTATGCCTACGCGCCTCGATCTCGGTAAGCGCTCGGTACGCAGACAGTCGCGACTGTGCCGCAGTGACGAACGGACGGTGTTATGTTTTTTAACAATAACTGCGCAATTTTTTTACTAAAAATAAGTTCAAGTACATATTTAATATGACGAGGAGGATATATTGTGCTGTTTTTGGTTGCATGAATTCGTCAATAACGCATCCAGAGATAACTTTTTTAAATTACCTGGAAACTCTGAAAGGTAAGACTCTAAAATAATTTTACTTACTAGTAGGTAGGTACAAAATGTGTGTATTTTTAATGGATAAGGTATTTCTTTTTATCTCCCGAATAAAAGATGTCTGGATTAATAAATAAAGTGAATAGAGTAAAGGAAAGTGATTGACACGAGTGAAATAGGTAGTTATAGGCGGTTCATGAATCACAATACGGTACGTACGCTTGTGTTAAAACCTCGGGGCATGTGTGTTTTGTTTTGTTAGTTTGTATAATTCAATGTAAAGACGTGGTATTTTATTATTAATAATACAGCCGACTCTCGTTGATTCGAAACTCGAGGGACTATTACGAGATATAATAAGGGAAATATTACGAATTATCGAGTGTTTGAAATATCAAATGGTTCGAAATTTTTAAGAGAAAATAAATAAAATTTCGAATTATTACACTAGCGGCACGCTATGATGGCCGGTTTGACGTTTGTCCGCTCATGAAGTTCCGTATTAATTGATAACGACTTTGAAGGAAATAATTGTATTACTTTATTGACGATAGTGATGTGCAGAGATTCATAAATTTTATCGAATGTAGTTTTAGGTTTAGGACTCAAAATTTATTTATTAAATTGATTTCTAAAATGTATACAAGTGTAGAAAAATCAGTTTGCACCATTTAAGGGGTGAATGTACTTGTGAATATGAACAAAACAAACCAACCAAGATCCGATACGTCATTGACGAAATAGCATTAGAACATGGGCACAGAGTTATACGGTTACCGCCTTACCATTGTGAGTATAATGCGATTGAGTTGGTGTGGGCTCAAATCAAGGGATATGCTGCAAGACACAATACAGAACCCCCATTTACCACAAAAAAAATGCTAAAATTATTAGAAGAAGCTTGTGAACATGTGACTAAAGGAGACTGGGAAAAGGTTGTGAATAGAACTGTTAAATTAATAAGGGAAGATTATGAAAGAGATGTGAAAATAGATAATATTATAGAAAACGAACATATAATTATTAATGTAGGTGATGATAGCAGTGACGACAGTGAAAATAGTAGTATGGACGAATCTGATTAATTATGGCCTTTTGTGGCACCTTTTTTGGTATCTTTTGTATTCATATGTTTCTTGTGTGCATATAAAGTATGTATATTCATTTTCATTCAAATATTCAGTTCGTTCAAATAAATTAAATAAACATATACATTTTTGTTTTATTAAACCTATTTAATCAGGTACAAAAACAAAACTTAATTGTTTTTTGTTCGAGAATAAATTGACATTCCACATCACTATTGTAATGTGTCAAACCGGCCATCATAGCGTGCCGCTAGTTTAAGTGTTGATGTTTTTGATGCTTAGAGTAGACGCGAACTCTTTTGCTTTTTCCTTTAACAAGTTTCCGCTAATAGACACTTTTTGTCCTCTACACTGCTGCTATAACAACATATACCACTAAAAACCGTTTTTTTCTCTCGGTATTAATAACAACAACAATAGCAAGACTCATGAAATATAATGTGTAAATGTCGAAAAAAATACCGTTCCCCCCCCCTTATCTCCGAAGTTTACCAATCGAAAAATCAGAAATAATTATGGTCAATAGAGGTTTATGTATATTTTAAAGGAAAAATAAAACCAACGCTCTAACTAGCATAGTTTTTTTTATATTAACAATAGACCTCCACAAACAAAGTTAACGATTATATAATAATTTTTTTTAATTAAATCTACCAATCAAAAAACAACACGCATTTTTATTGAACACTTCCTATTTAATTCACAAAGTATTTTATTTGTTTATATAAAAAAAAGTATATTTACAATCACAAAACTAAATGGAAACACAAAGTAGGCAAATGTAATTAAAATGCTGGAGGCGGGCAGCCCTATCGCATGTTCACGTACCGCGCGGCTGTAGGCATTTATGTCAAAGATACGGCCGAGTTACAATACTGTATGTAAAGTGCCATGCCTCTCGAACAACCACAGACAATAGAAAATCGATTTGAAATGAAATAAATCGATAAACATTGTTTAAGTTGTGCACCATTGTACTAGTATTAAATAACCTTAAATATTTATTCCTTGTTTCATTTCACCCTTAAGGCCCTCTCACAGGAACAATTTTGACTTCCACGCCAAAAAGGTTGACGAAACAAAAATACCCACGAATCGAAATTGTCGTTGTGGGAGAGCTTATACAGTCATATTAATAAATTATATTAATTCAATAGAAAAAAAAAGATTGATTTGTATTATTATCTGACTATACAATATAATATCGAATATCCATGCAACTATCGATTCCAAGTTTAGTGGGAATATTAATCGATAATCTATATATATATAAAAGAAAGTGGTGTTAGTTACACTATTTATAACTCAAGAACGGATGAACCGATTTGGCTGAAAATTGGTGGAGAGGTAGCTTAGAACCAGGAGACGGACATAGGATACTTTAAAAAAAAAAAAAAAACAGAACAGCGGATTGATGCGATTTTTTGCATGGGTATAGTAATGGATGTAGTAGTTGTTCCTCAGACCGGGAAAGCTACTTTTATCTCGCATAATGAAAGAGTTCCCGCGGGAGTTTTAAAAACTAAATCCATGCGGACGAAGTCGCGGGCATCAGCTAGTAATTGAATAAGTTCGGTAACGATTACACACAACCTCATGCCTACTGTGAGTTGTCAAAATTATCATCCTAGATTTGACAAAGCATAGGCTATCACTGCTTATGACTCTGAGTTGCACTGCCTTGCCTACCCAATCATGCAAATAAATGAATTTGAATATATTTCAGTAAAAATGATGGAGGCATCAGTTTCTCTGTCAACCCAGCCTGTGGAGGAGATTGTCATAAAGTGTGAGGTCATAGAGATATCAGATGAGGAGCCAGATTCAGAGGAGCCTAAAAAGTAAGTTCACTTTTTTTTTTTTTTTTTTTTTTTTTTTTAAAATATATAGACTAGCGCTTGACTGCAATCTCACCTGATGGTAAGTGAAGATGCAGCCTAAGATGGAGCGCGCTTGCCTAGAAGATGCCTATTCACTCTTGATTTAAAGGTACCCAAGTTATAGTCAGTTGGAAAAACGGAAGCCGGAAGGGCATTCCAGATTCTAGCGGTGCGTATTAGGAACGAGGAAGCAAAGCGCTCACTATTTTTAGAGTTCAGAAAAAAATTTAACCCTTATAATAATAACTAGCTGACCCAGCGAACTTCGTACCACCCACAAAAATATTTAGGGGTGGGTCACCCTTATCATTTAGGGGTATGAAAAATAGATGTTCACTGATTCTTAGACCTACCCGATATACACAAAATATTTTCACCGATTCTCAGCCCTACCCGATATGCAAGCAGAATTTCATAAAAATCGGTCCAGCCGTTTTGGAGGAGTTTGGTACAAAACACAGCGACATGAGAATTTTATTTACTAGATAATAATATAAGGTTAAAACCCAAGTATGACAAAAAAAAAATATTTTCTATTCTATTCCATTCAATACCTAATTCAAAATGTAGTTGATGTAATTATGTGATTTACATACCAGTAGGTGTTGGTTTAGGTCTTCAGACCAATTTATATAGAAATTGGTTATCTGTTAAGGCGCTGTAGTCAGTCACGATCTTCATATCACAAGCCGAATGAAGATCGTCCAATTTAAAATCTATGGGTCATAATATTATGAAAAAAAAGTAGTTATAATTGATCGTATTTCTGGCCTGATGGCTGTTTCCTAAACACGATGACGCAAACTTTTCTCGATAGAAAAAAATTGCAAAGTTGACTCTGCAAATACATAAACTCCCATCGTTCTCTGTTATGCATACATTTATTTTGGTAAAATTATTTACAATTGTTTTTCATATTTTAATACAACAAATGGCTGTTTTCGATTTTATTTATTGCAACTGTTATAATTTTAATATTATCCATTACAATTTGTCACTTGGCCCTTCTATTCGCAGAAGCGACTTCTTTGTCTCTCCTACTCAATTAGACAGTGATCGCCGAGGCGTGCTGCTAGGTGGACCTGCGTCGCGCTGCGCTCGCTCGGCTATCAAATATTATCGTAAATTGTAATAGTTGAAAATTGTTTATGTTTATACTGAAAACTATTATTTTGTATATTTTAGACTTTAGAGAAGTCAAATAGAGTGTACCTAATTATAAGTTTGTATATATTAATATTGTAAATAATTTATCCATCAAAAAAGTTGTAAATAAGTAGGGACTGAGTAGTAGAGTAGACTAATTTTGAAAATGGGTCCGAAAAAAAGCAAAATCTAAGAATGTACAGTATAAAAAAATCGGCCAAGTGCGAGTCAGGCTTCGCTCTTTTAGGGTTCCGTTAAAAAAATTTAATTAAAATATTTCCATGTACCCATGGAAACATTTTAATTTAATTTTTTTAATTTAATTTAATTTTTATTATTTGTTGTTATAGCGGCAATAGAAATACATAATAATTATGTGAAAATTTCATTTGTCTATCTATTACGGTTTACGAGATACAGCCCGCTGACAGACGGACGGACGGACGGACAGCGTGGGCTTAGTAATAGGGTCCCGTTGGTAACCTTTGGGTACGGAACCCTAAAAATAACAAAAGCAGATGATGGAAGTTGTAAAGTAAGTAGGTACCTATTTCAATATTTTGTAAAGGATGATTTGTGTAACATGTAATGTAGTGGATCATGAAATATCAATTTCATCATCAAGTAAGGTATCTAATAATGGTGGGATGCATCATGCAAAGTAAGTACATCATATAGGTACATCGTACAGTTTGGCTAATCAAATTGAGGTCAAATTGACGACCTCCCTGGCTCAGTGGTGAGCGCTGTTGTCTTATAACTGGGAGATCTCGGGTTCGATTCCCGGCGGGGTCAATTTGGGAATTTATAATTTCTGAATTGTCTCTGGTCTGGTCTGGTGGGAGGCTTTGGCCGTGGCTAGTTATCACCCTACCGTCAAAGACGTGCCGCCAAGCGATTTAGCGTTCCGGCACGATGGCGTGTAGAAACCAATTAGGGGTATGGGTTGAATGTTCACTGCCATATCCCTTCCAAGTTAGCCCGCTACCATCTTAGACTGCATCGTCACTTACCATCAGGTGAGATCGCAGTCAAGGACTAGCTTGTCATCGAATAAAAAAAAAAAGGTAGGTAGGTGGTAGTTAGGTACTTTATGGGTATGGGTAGGAGTAGGGGTCGGGGTAGAGGTAGGGGTAGAGGTAGGGGTAGAGGTAGGGGTAGGGGTAGGGGTAGGGGTCGGGGTAGGGGTTGGCGTAGGGGTAGGGGTAGGGGTAGGGGGGGTAGGGGTAGGGGTAGGGGTAGGGGTCGGGGTAGAGGTCGGGGTCGGGGTAGGGGTAGGGGTAGGGGTCGGGGTAGGGGTAGGGGTCAGGGTAGGGGTCGGGGTAGCGGTAGGGGTAGGGGTTGGGGTAGGGGTCGGGGTAGAGGTAGGGGTAGGGGTCGGGGTAGAAGTAGGGGTCGGGGTCGGGGTAGGGGTAGGGGTAGGGGTAGGGTCGGGGTAGGGTAGGGGTAGGAGTAGGGGTAGGGGTCGGGGTAGAGGTAGGGGTAGGGGTATGGGTATGGGTAGGAGTAGGGGTCGAGGTAGGGGTAGAGGTAGGGGTAGGGGTAGGGGTAGGGGTCGGGGTAGAAGTAGGGGTAGGGGTATGGGTATGGGTAGGAGTAGGGGTCGAGGTAGAGGTAGGGGTAGAGGTAGGGGTAGGGGTCGATGTAGGGGTAGGGGTAGGGGTCGGGGTAGGGGTAGGGGTCGGGGTAGAGGTAGGGGTAGAGGTAGGGGTAGGGGTTGGGGTAGGGGTAGGGGTAGGGGTCGGGGTAGGGGTCGGGGTAGGGGTAGTGGTAGTAGTAGTATTATTATATGTATACTTAGTGACATATTTAGTTCCTATCACAATCTGTCCTTTTCTGCATATTACTTTTACAAATAATGTCGATGTTTCACATCTGCCAGGCGTCCCACGACGGCTCACAATTTTTTTGTACCTAAAAGTGCCTAAAATTACAAGTGTAGATCACGATTCGCATGCGAAAGGATCCTTTCGCATCCTTGGTTCCGTAAGGATGCGCACGGATCCTTCCAGATCCTTACGCGTGCGAAAGCGTCTTTGGCAACTAGGGCAATGCATGAAGTGCCAAAAAGTATCGATATATCGAATCGATGAAATTAGTTTCTATCTCAAGTATGTGTGCAAACACAGGTGCACTTTTCCGCCATGTTGGAATTCTTTGATAATGGACGGATTACGTTCAAAATCGATATTTAGGCTTCCCTAGGGTCAAAAAGAAGAAATGGATGCCAAAATTAAAAAAGTCACCGCCATATTGAAATTCTTTGTTATTCGACCGATTTCATTCAAAATCGATATTCAGGCTTCTCTGGGGTCACGAAAGAGGAAATGGATGCGCAAATTTAAAAAAGTCACCGCCATATTGAAATTCGTTTTTTATTGGACCGATTACGTTTCAAATCGATATTTAGGCTTCCCTGGGGTCAAGAAAGAGGAAATGGGTGCCAAAATTTAAAAATGTCCCCGCCATATTGAAATTCTTTGTTATTCGACCGATTTCGTTCTAAATCGATATTTAGGCTTCTCTGGGGTCAAGAAAGAGGAAATGGATGCTAAAATATAAAAAAGTCCCCGCCATATTGGAATTATATGTTATTGGACCGATTACGTTCAAAATTGATATTAAGGCTTCTCTGGGGTCAAGAAAGAGAAAAAGGATGCGAAAATTTTACAAAGTCACCGCCATATTGAAATTCTTTGTTATTCAACCGATTTCGTTCAAAATCGAAATTTGGGCTTTCCTGGCGTCGAGAAAGAGGAAATGAATGCCAAAATTTTAAAAAGTCACCGCCATATTGAAATTCTTTGTTACTGAACCGATTTCGTTCCAAATCGATATTTAGGCTTCCCTGGGGTCAAGAAATAGGAATTGAATGCGAAAATTTTAAAAAGTCACCGCCATATTGAAATTCTTTGTCATTCGAACAATTTTGTTCAAAATCGATGTTTAGGCTTCCCTGGGGTCAAGAAAGAGGAAATGGGTGCCAGAATTTTAAAGAGGGGAATGGGTGCCAGACTTTTAAAAAGTCCCCGCCATATTGAAATTCTTTGTTATGGCGGGGACTATTTAAAATTTTATCACCCATTCCCTCTTTCTTGACCTCAGGCAAGCCTAAATATATATTTTGAACGAAATCGGTCCAGTAACAAAGAATTTCAATATGGCGGTGTTTTTTTAAATTTTGCCACCGATTTCCTCTTTCTTGACCCCAGGGAAGAACAAATATCGATTTGGAACGAAATCGGTCCAGTAACAAAGAATTTCAATATGGCGGTGACTTTTGAAAATTTTGGCACCCATTTCCTCTTTCTGGACCCCAGGGAAGCCTAAATATATATTTTGAACGAAATCGGTCCAGTAAACAAGAATTTCAATATGGCGGTGACTTTTTAAAATTTTGACACCCATTTACTCTTTCTTGACCCCAGGGAAGCCTAAATATCGATTTTGAACGAAATCGGTCCAGTAAACAAGAATTTCATTATGGCGGTGACTTTTTAAAATTTTGGCACCCATTTACTCTTTCTTGACCCCAGGGAAGCCTAAATATCGATTTTGAATCTATTTCCTCTCTCTTGACCCCAGGGAAGCCCAAATTTCGATTTCGAACGAAATCGGTCGAATAACAAAGAATTTCAATATGGCGGTGACTTTTTAAAATTTTGGCATCCATTCCCTCTTTCTTGACCCGAGAGAAGCCTAAATATCGAATTTGAACGAAATCGGTCCAATAACAAAGAATTTCAAAATGGCGGTGACTTTTTAAAATTTTGGCACCCATTTCCTCTTTCTTGACCCCAGGGAAGCCTAAATATCGATTTGGAACGTAATCGGTCCAATAACAGCGAATTTCAATATGGCGGTGACTTTTTAAAATTTTGGCACCCATTTCCTCTTTCTTGACCCTAGGGAATCCTAAATATCGATTTTGAACGAAATCTGTCCAGTAACAAAGAATTTCAATATGGCGGTAACTTTTTTAAAATTTTGCCACCCATTTCCTCTTTCTTGACCCGAGAGAAGCCTAAATATCGAATTTGAACGAAATCGGTCCAATAACAGCGAATTTCAATATGGCGGTGACTTTTTAAAATTTTGGCACCCATTTCCTCTTTCTTGACCCTAGGGAATCCTAAATATCGATTTTGAACGAAATCTGTCCAGTAACAAAGAATTTCAATATGGCGGTAACTTTTTTAAATTTTGGCACCCATTTCCTCTTTCTTGACCCGAGAGAAGCCTAAATATCGAATTTGAACGAAATCGGTCCAATAACAGCGAATTTCAATATGGCGGTGACTTTTTAAAATTTTGGCACCCATTTCCTCTTTCTTGACCCTAGGGAATCCTAAATATCGATTTTGAACGAAATCTGTCCAGTAACAAAGAATTTCAATATGGCGGTAACTTTTTTAAATTTTGGCACCCATTTCCTCTTTCTTCCCAGGGAAGCCTAAATATCGATTTGGAACGTAATCGGTCCACTTTTTAAAATTTTGGCATCCATTCCCTCTTTCTTGACCCGAGAGAAGCCTAAATATCGAATTTGATCGAAATCGGTCCAATAACAAAGAATTTCAATATGGCGGTGACTTTTTAAAATTTTGGCACCCATTTCCTCTTTCTTGACCCCAGAGAAGCCTAAATATCGAATTTGAACGAAATCGGTCCAATAACAAAGAATTTCAATATGGCGGTGACTTTTAAAATTTTGGCATCCATTTCCTCTTTCTTAACCCCAGGCAAGCCCAAATATCGATTTATAATGAAATCGGTCGAATAACAAAGAATTTCAATATGGCGGTGACTTTTTAAAATTTTGGCACCCATTTCCTCTTTCTTGACCCCAGGGAAGCCTAAATATCGATTTTGAACGTAATCGGCCCAATAACATAGAATTTCAATATGGCGGGGACTTTTTAAAATTATGGCAGGCATTCATTTTCTCTTTCTCGACCCCAGGGAAGCCCAAATATCGATTTTGAACGATCTCGGTAGACTAACCAAAAAAAAAAAAATTAAGAAAAGCATGTTATTGTATTTGGTTAGGAATTGAACCTGTATAAATTTTTTTTGATTAGGTATCTATGAACATGAACTGGAACCATGCTAACTGAGCCAAATAAAGTATAATAGGATTGACGAAAATAAGTTACAGTACCTATTAAGTTTAGATAACCAGTTTTGTCAGTCGGGAGTTGTTTCCCGCCAGAGTTGCTTCGCGCCATTTCTGCGCTTCGCACGGGGCGCCCCGCGGTGGGCGGGACTACGACTCCGCTCCTTCCCCTGCTTTTCACCCCCTCAAATACCTAAACTTTGTCTGCCTCCTCGCCTTAAGTCGGTTTACGGACGTTAGTTGTACGTGATAACGTCATAAAGAAACATTGACGATGACTGGCGGGCGGCGGCGGGCGCTCTCTAAACCAACGCTTGGGCCGATCGTGACTCTCTACAGCTTGTTCCGCGCTCTCGCTTGCATCCTCAGGCTCAGGCGGAACGTGACACTTTTCGTGCGTGCAGCCAGTGTTCATCGATTTATAAGACGTGTGTCACGTCAAAAATCGATATTAGTTGTTGCAGAAGTTATTACCACTCTACCAAATTAACATAATTCAAGTTCAGAATTATTTATTTTATGCAGCCAAATTTTGAAACGTATGACAAGTCTAAAATCTACCATATTATTACCTCTTAGCTAACTCATTAGCTGACTAAAGTTGTAGTGTAAAAACTATTGGGTTTTGTTATTTGATCTATCGTTTATCTTATTACTAGTGGTTCGCCCCGAACTGAGACCTCGCGGTAACGGTTTCCCATAATTACTTATTCATTCAATAGATACATGACGATCAAAATTGACATTATTATTATGCCCGTTTTCACCAACCATACCTAAATCATCCCCTTTGTAGAAGTCTCTTTACGTAGGTAGCCCCTAAATACAATCCTAACATCCCATATGTCATTTTCACCTTTAGTTGTCCCGTAGAGGTTTGTAATAACAAAGTTGAAAGAAAGTGTCAACTAACTTAACATATGTAGCCCGTAAAGGTTAGGGAACTGTTATAGTGAAATCCTCAAGGCCTCAATCAAACTTAGGTATAGTTTTTTGGAACATTCAAATTAAATTACTTGTATACAGCGTCAACTATCGACACGATCAGAAAACATGTAAAAACAAACTGCAACGTGAAGTTTTATTGATGTTTGCTAAATGACTAAATAATAATTTTAATTGAATATATTATGTTACATATAAGCTGCATTTGCTATATGAGATGAGAGCGCCATCTATTGACATCATTGTGAAGTTCTGTTGTTGCTGCTCATTAAAAGTTAAATAATTTAGTTTCCTTATTACATTTATTTAATTTTAGTATTTGTTGTTCAAGTACATGATATTACGCTAAAATTATAAAACTTTCAAGCCCCAGCTCTCAATGGTTATTCCGTTGTGAGGTCAAACATAATCTCCACTTTGAAAGCCCCCCATTTCGTCAATTTTAGGAAAAAAATTAAAAAAAAAATACTTTTGTACTCTGTTCCAAATTATCTTTAAAATGACGTACTGTAACCCTATGAAAAGCAAAAAATTTTTTTTTTCGTCGCTTTCGCTTCTATGAGAGCCCCCCTGAAATAAAGATTTTTATAACTTTTTAAGCCATTTTCGGCTGGAGGCCATCGGTTTACATATTATATCTAAAATTGAAGTAATTACGTTCAGTAATTCAGAAGTTATAAGGCTCTGACAGACGGACGGACGGACGGACGGACGGACGGACGGACGGACGGACGGACGGACAAGTGCAAATTCACTCAAGTAGACTCAAAGACCTTCGCTTCGCTCGGTCGATTATTTATAATAGGCTACGCAGCTGTCGCTGATGCGCCTATATCACTTGCTGTGCTTAGAGTTTCCAATGTTATGGCCGTCTAATCTGTTTTTGGAGTTTATTGGAGTTTACTCCTTAAGAATCGATTTTAGGCGTCCGGTATGAGAAAAATTCGAGGGGTAAAATCAACTTATGAATGAACTTGTTACGTTTTTCACAACGATGCAAATTTCTACCCTAACGTTGAGTAAATAAGGTTGGTTTTCGTTTGAGTTGTCGAATGCCCGCGTTACGTTTTTCACAACGATGCAAATTTCTACCCTAACGTTGAGTAAATAAGGTTGGTTATCTACTCACATGTAGATCAGAGCCATCTTTCGGCTTATGTATAAACTATTTCGAATAGCAACGCAACACTAAAACCCTGCGATAACAGCACTGCTAACATAATAGTTCGAGCTATTTACAGTAGATGGCCGTATTTGATATTAAATACCTAGCACAATTAGATACTATTGAAGTATAAAGTAAACTCCAGTCGTGCGTCGGAGCTGACACACACACTTTTTTTAAATTCATTAACTGACTCTGACATCACTATTTCTTTAGGCAACTTATTCGATATATGCACCACTCTGTTTGTTAGATAGTGTTTATAGGGATTGGACGATGCACGTTGACGCCGTAATTTTATATCATGCCCTCTTAGCCCAGGTTCGCTCTTTCTCAAAAACAAATTCTCGAAATCGGGGATGTTGTAGAACTTGTTCAAGATTTTGTATGTTTCAATAAGATCCCCTCTTTCTCGCCTGCTTTTTAGCGTTGTGAGTCCAAGTGCTGCAAGTCTTTGCTCATGTGGAATGTTTCTGAGCTCCCTCGGCAGTTAAGTGGCTCATCTGAACTCTTTCCAAGAGTTCTATATCCTTAACAAAATATGGACTCCAGACTTGATATGCATACTCCAGTAAGGGTCTGATTGATTATGGTCTATCCTTGCAGAAAACGTCGCAAACGGAGCGCACCACAAAAGTCGCCTCAAGCGTGCGATCAGTGCGGTAAAATGTTCCAAACAGGCTACGAGTTGAAGAAACACAAGCGCACGCACCTGGGCCTGCGCCCCTACATGTGCACCACGTGCGGCAAGACGTACACACAGCTCGGGCACCTGAGTATACACAACTTGTCACACAAGGGTACGTACTGACACCTGGGCCTGCACCTCTACATGTGCACCACGTGAGCCAAGACGTACACACAGCTCGGGCACCTGAGTATACACAACTTGTCACACAAGGGTACGTACTGACACCTGGGCCTGCACCTCTACATGTGCACCACGTGAGCCAAGACGTACACACAGCTCGGGCACCTGAGTATACACAGCTTGTCACACAAGGGTACGTACTGACACCTGGGCCTGCACCTCTACATGTGCACCACGTGAGCCAAGACGTACACACAGCTCAGGCACCTGAGTATACACAACTTGTCACACAAGGGTACATACTGACACCTAGGCCTGCACCTCTACATGTGCACCATGTGAGCCAAGACGTACACACAGCTCGGGCACCTGAGTATACACAGCTTGTCACACAAGGGTACGTACTGACACCTGGGCCTGCATCTCTACATGTGCACCATGTGAGCCAAGACGTACACACAGCTCGGGCACCTGAGTATACACAGCTTGTCACACAAGGGTACATACTGACACCTGGGCCTGCACCTCTACATGTGCACCATGTGAGCCGAGACGTACACACAGCTCGGGCACCTGAGTATACACAGCTTGTCACACAAGGGTACATACTGACACCTGGGCCTGCACCTCTACATGTGCACCATGTGAGCCGAGACGTACACACAGCTCGGGCACCTGAGTATACACAGCTTGTCACACAAGGGTACATACTGACACCTGGGCCTGCACCTCTACATGTGCACCATGTGAGCCGAGACGTACACACAGCTCGGGCACCTGAGTATACACAGCTTGTCACACAAGGGTACATACTGACACCTGGGCCTGCACCTCTACATGTGCACCATGTGAGCCGAGACGTACACACAGCTCGGGCACCTGAGTATACACAGCTTGTCACACAAGGGTACGTACTGACACCTGGGTCTGCACCTCTACATGTGCACCATGTGAGCCGAGACGTACACACAGCTCGGGCACCTGAGTATACACAGCTTGTCACACAAGGGTACGTACTGACACCTGGGCCTGCACCTCTACATGTGCACCATGTGAGCCGAGACGTACACACAGCTCGGGCACCTAAGTATACACAGCTTGTCACACAAGGGTAAGTACTGACACCTGGGCCTGCACCTCTACATGTGCACCATGTGAGCCGAGACGTACACACAGCTCGGGCACCTGAGTATATACAGCTTGTCACACAAGGGTACGTACTGACACCTGGGCCTGCACCTCTACATGTGCACCATGTGAGCCGAGATGTACACACAGCTCGGGCACCTGAGTATACACAGCTTGTCACACAAGGGTACGTACTGACACCTGGGCCTGCACCTCTACATGTGCACCATGTGAGCCGAGACGTACACACAGCTCGGGCACCTGAGTATACACAGCTTGTCACACAAGGGTACGTACTGACACCTGGGCCTGCACCTCTACATGTGCACCATGTGAGCCGAGACGTACACACAGCTCGGGCACCTGAGTATACACAGCTTGTCACACAAGGGTACGTACTGACACCTGGGCCTGCACCTCTACATGTGCACCCCGTGAGCCAAGACGTACACACAGCTCGGGCACCTGAGTATACACAGCTTGTCACACAAGGGTACGTACTGACACCTGGGCCTGCACCTCTACATGTGCACCACGTGAGCCAAGACGTACACACAGCTCGGGCACCTGAGTATACACAGCTTGTCACACAAGGGTACGTACTGACACCTGGGCCTGCACCTCTACATGTGCACCATGTGAGTCAAGATGTCACACAAGGGTACATATCTCAGATCTTCAGAGTCATGTGTATTTTAAGTAATTTAATATCACTTGCTTCAACAGTGAAGGGAATCATCGTGTGAAAACTTCAACATCTGAAAGTTCGCCTTAATTTTCTGCAAGGGTGATTTAAGGGTGAAGGGCAATTTCTCAGATCTTATAATTTTTATTAGTGGGATAAATATCGGTTTTACTATTATTGTAGTGTGTGAAGTCTGCCTATTTGTACTTGGCCAGCGTGGTGGACTATGGCCTATATAATCCTTCACTGAGAGAAGACCTTGGGCCTACCAATGCATAGTAGTAGTCTTATATCAATACTGAGTTGACATAGAGCAGTAATAGCCTAGTGGTTAAGACTGCGGTCTCCTATTCGGGCGGTCGCAGGTTCCCGTTTTCGGAGTTATATACGTTACTTTCCCTCAAATATGGTTGAGCGAAGCAACGACTGGGACATGCGTCATGCTCGTGAACGGGTTCCACCGGCGGGAATGGGGCTACTTTCTGTTTGACCATTTTAACATGTATTGAATTGTAAGTAGTATGCATTGTTGGAACTTCCCCTCATTGTGGAAACACTGCATACATAGCCTAAGATCTATTGTAAACTTGTTTTAAAAAGAGTAACTGCCAAGTTTCTTGCTGGTTCTTCTCGGCAGGAAGGGCATTCCGAACCAGCAGTGGTAGACTCATCGACGATTCAAAAGTACTTGTAAAAAAGTTTATTTGAATAAAAAATATTTCTTTTCTATTCTAATCACCGCCTTACTTTATCAGCCTCATATCTGTATTTTTCAATGTTTTGGAAAATGACAACTAGGTAAATATTTATCTAATATTTTTTTACTATTTGTAATGTATGTGTATGTATTATGTTATGAGTTTATTTTATTATCTACTTATATAATACGTAATTTATTGCAGTTAAGGTGTACTAGATTCTATTTAGATACTAAACATAAAAAAAAATTTTATATTTCAGATATGAGGTTGAGAAAGTAAACCTGCCCCCGGTAATGTAGAATGTGCCTATAAATAATTGGTAATTTGTAACAGCACTATATATAGCATTAATTATCCTAATGGCATTGTTATTTAAAATATTTGCAATTTATCACTGTCATATCAATTAAATAAATAAAAAAGTCGGTTTACGGCCGATAGTTTTACGTGATAACGTCATAAAGAAACAAGTCACAAGCCAACGTTTGGGCCGATCGTGCCTCTCTTATAGCTTGTTCCGCGCTCTCGCTTGCAAGCTCGTGCTCAGGCGGAACGTGACACTTTTTCGTGCGTGCAGCCGGTGTTCATATGTATCAATGATGATTTGATGATTTATTTAAACATCTGATTACTGTTACTAACTTACTTTATTGCAGTTCTATAGTAATACACAATCTTAAGTTTTTACAATTTTAGATTACTTTTTTATATGAACACCATTAGTTCCGATCACAGACCATCGACCAAGGGGGATCTCCACATAGATCGGGCACAGAGTATCTATAACTGTCACATTACACTGCTACATCTTTCCCTTCAAACAAACAAATTATAATCCATATTTACTAACAGGTTTCTACTTATCAAAAGATGTCTCATAATCTTCCAAATACTTAGGTACCCTTACAATCCTCTTGGGACGTTCATAGTTCACCAAATCTGGTGAATAATCAGATTTTTCAATGAATATACTTTGCTTACGAGGTTTCAATTGAGATGTGTTTCTTCTTAAACAATTAACCTTTATCATCCTTTATTATAAAAGATCTTGGAGAACTATGAGCGCTTACAACTTCAGCTGGCAACCATACATTATCTTTTAAAAACATTATCTTGTCCCCTTTATCAAACTTATAATTATATTCTTTAGCATTCCTATCATAATTTACTTTATTTCTTTCATTTCTTTTATCTTCATACTCAGTAAAATCAGTTATGACTCTTGGCACTAATAAATTGTCATGGTAATACAGATCGAATATTCCTACTCAACAACAACTGTGCAGGAGTATATGGTGAATCAATCACTAGGCTGTTTCGGTATTCTAGCAACATTAATTGAATATCTGTCTTCATTTCTTTAGATTTTTTTAGCATATTCTTTGCAATACCTACAAACCTTTCTACAAAACCATTTGACTTTGGATATAAAGGGCTGGAGGTTACAACTGAAAAACCCCATTGTTTTGCAAAATCTTTGAATTCTTGCGAATTGAATGGCATATTATCAGCTCTGAGGATTTTTGGAATTCCATGTGTAGCAAACAAACACTTTAGTATTTTAATTACAGTAGCGGCTGACAAAGAATTAACTTTGACTAACTCAAACCATTTGGAAAAATAGTCAGCGACTATTAAATAATTTTCATTACAAAATGTGAGAAAGTCACAGCCAATCTTTTCAAATGGAAGCTTTGAAACTTCATCAATAATCATAGGCTCTTTGGCTTTCTTCACACTATATTTTTGACATAGTTGACACTGACTTACCAAAGATATGACATCATTTTTCAAATTAGGCCAAAAAAACAATGACTTGGCCCTGCCCAAAGTTTTAGTTACACCAAAATGTGATAAATGAACTTTTTTTAAAACTGTTTTCTGAAGTGACATTGGTACTATGATTCTGTTATTTAAATAAACCAGCCCATTTTCAGCAAAAATATCATTTTTGAATTTCCAATAACATTTAACATAATCTGGTACCTTATCAATATTCTTTGGCCACCCAATCTTAAAAAATTCAATTAATTTCTGTAACATAGTGTCATCAACAGTTGCCTTGAGAATATCACTTAAAAATTCATCACTAATATTTACTGAATGTACCACAACATCCAAAGATTTTTCAACACTTTCACAATCAGACTTAGAAGATGCTCGACTAATTGCATCTGCAATCAACATTTCTGAACCCTTAACATATTGTACATTTATGTCATAAATATTAAGTTTCAACCTTATTTTTCTTAAACGCTGTGAGGCAATACAGTGAATTTCTTTATTCATTAATGCAACTAAAGGTTGGTGGTCCGTTTGTATGACAGTGTGTCGCCCATAAATGTAATAGTGAAACTTTTTGCATGCAAATAAAATGGCTAAAAATTCTTTATCAATTTGACCATACTCACATTCAGCATCATTCAGACTTTTTGATGCAAATGCTATTGGTTGATTATTTTGTAATAACACACAGCCAATTGCATCCTTAGAGCTGTCAGTCTGAATAGTTAATGGCTTTGTAGGATCAAAATTTCTCAAAACCGGTGGACTAGTTAAAACATCCTTAATTTTTTGTACACAACTATCATGACTACAGTTCCAACAAAAATCAACATTTTTTTTTAATAGCTCTCTAAGTGGCCCAATTAATTCAGAGAGATTTGGGATGAACTCTCTTAAATAATTAACCATGCCCAAAAAACGTTGTAAACTTTTTTTATCATTCGGTTTATCATATTCCATTATTGCGTTGACTTTATTTTTATCAGGTAATAAACAACCATTAACTATCTCATGACCTAAATATTTAACAACTTTTGGTAAATATTGAAATTTCTTTAAATTGAATTTGATATTTAGCTGTCTAGCTCTATCTAGAACTTTTCTAAGATTAATATCATGCTCCTCCTTTGTATGACCAAAAACCAAAAAATCATCAATATAAATGAAAACATTGTCAATCCCTTTAAAACAAGCTTCGCAAGTTTCTTGAAAAACTTCAGCAGAAATATCAAGACCAAAAGGCAAAACATTAAATTGATAGGTTGGAACACAGTGGAAAAAGTACAAATTTTTTTGCTTCTCTCTGCCAGTCCAATTTGCCAAAACGATTCTTTCAAATCTAATACCGAAATGTATTTTGCATTACCAATTTTAGCTTTAAGATCATTTATAGTAGGAATCTCAAAATATTTTTTTAAGATACATTTATTTAAATCACGTGGATCTAAACAAACTCTAATGTTATCCTTATCTTTTTCAACAACCACTATTCTATTAACCCATTCAGTAGGAGTATCCACTTTAGAAATGATACCCTTATCACATAGTCGGTCCAATTCAATTTTGAGCTTCTCTTTTAATTTTAAAGGTATGCGATGAGGTGGTTTTGAAACAGGTTCTGACCCATCTTTTAATAAAATGTTATATTCCTTGGGGAATTTACCTGATCCAGTGAAAACATCAATATATTCCTCTATAAGATTTTTTTTTCTCTGCTATCTGAATCTAATTTTTGCATATCCACACTATTAATTTGTTTTTTCCGATCAATTAGACCTAATAAAACGCAAGCATCTTTGCCAAGAGTTGGCTGAAAACCTGAATCTGTCACTATAAAATCAATGTAAAAATGCCTGTTATTCAATGTTACTTCTAATAACACACTGCCAAAAGCTTTAATATTTGTCTGATTATAAGCATGCAATTTAAACTTACAACTTTTTAAATTCAATTTCTTACTCTTACATAGCATATTAAACACATATTTCGGAATTAAATTGACATCTGAGCCTGTATCCAACTTAAAATCACAACTGTCTTTGCCTTCTAAAATGAGAGATTCTGACCACTCACTAGAACACTTGTTAATGTTTACAGTATTACAATAAAAATCATTGTCAGAATCAACATCAGGAGATTGACTAAAAGCCACAGTCTTAACTTGCCTAGTACGGCACACTTTAGAAAAATGGTTAAACCGATTACACTTTTCACACTGTTTCCCTCTTGCTGGGCAAATAGCCATTTTCCGCTCGTGCTCCTCACCACACCACTTGCACCGAATCAACTTATTAAATGGCTTTCTATCATAGCTCTTATCCACTTTATTAACCTCAACATTTGATTCACCTTGAACCGCTGCAGCATGCTGATTTTCAATCTCTGCCAATCTTAATCTTTTTATTACATCATCCAATGAGGCATCTCCCTCCTTAATAAATTTCTTTTGGGTCTTTTTGTCAGATGTTCCGAAAATTAACCTATCCTTCAAGGCCTCTTCCTCTGAGCCAAACTTGCATCCCTTTGTTAGTTTTTTGACTTCAGTTAAAAACTGATCAAAAGGTTCCCCATCCTTTTGCGACCTTTGATAAAAAAGGTATCTACAGTAAAGTATACTCTGTTTGGGCTCGCAGTATTCTCTGAACCAAGTAATTACTTGATCATATGTAACTTTAGAAACCGTATCAAGAGGAAAATTGTTAAAAATTTTTACGCCCTCTTCGCCAATTATATTTAGGAGAATTGCAACTTTTCTTTCGTCCTCAGTCTTATTGAGACCAGCGGCAGCCAGATAAATGTTTAAATTCTGCTCAAAGAACTTCCAATTTTCTGCCAAGTTTCCACTTGTAACTAACTTTTCTGGCAAATTGAATGATGAAACCGCCATGTTTATTAGGCGAACTACGTAGGTATCTGATATCTCGATCAAACTTTAAACACCAAAGACTGCGCCATGTTTCAATGATGATTTGATGATTTATTTAAACATCTGATTACTGTTACTAACTTACTTTATTGCAGTTCTATAGTAATACACAATCTTAAGTTTTTACAATTTTAGATTACTTTTTTATATGAACACCATTAGTTCCGATCACAGACCATCGACCAAGGGGGATCTCCACATAGATCGGGCACAGAGTATCTATAACTGTCACATTACACTGCTACACATCGATTTATAAGACGTTATCACGCCAAAAAAACATCGCTATAATATCACTTATCCTTGTTCACAGGTATAAAAAACTTCAATTGCAACGAATGCGGCTCCTCCTTCTACAGAAAGGCCGATCTGGACCGCCACGAGAAAATACACACTGGTGAAAAGCCTTACCAGTGTGAGGTCTGCTCCAAGAGCTTCACCCAGAAGAACAACCTGGTGATGCATGGCAAGATGCACACTGGAGAAAAGCCCCACGAGTGTCCGGTGTGCAGCAAGAGGTTTCTCACACGGAGCAAGATGCTTCTCCACTCGCGGAAACACGATAAAGAGAGGAAGAAGAAAGAGTTCCTATCGGCGGAGCTTTCTCCTATTTAATACAGTTTTTGCAATTCACGAAGGCGAGTGAGCTTTACTCGTGGTTACTTCGTGTACATGCACATTGCATAAGTGTGCGTGCCTATCAAAGCCTAGGTGGGAGCGGGCAGGCGCGAGCATTGTGCTCGCTCACACTTATACAGATACGACACACACACAACCATAAGTCAGTCGCCCTCGTGAATTGCAAGAACTATACGTGTGACAGTTCAATTAGGAAATTAATATAAGTACACACAAACCAGTAAAGAAATTTTGGAGAAGTCTGTATAGTAATAATGTTCTGCCGGCCGGATTCGGTTACGGCGGCATCATAGATTAGCCATGCGCGGGAGATGTTATAGTGCACAAGTGTGTGTGCAAACACAGGTGCACTCTCTATTCCCTCACTCTCATCGGAAATCTGACACGACTGGAGAGAGATCAAGCGCAGGATCGACGGTACGTGCTCTCCGAGGCACGGGGGTGACACACCGCCAACTTTCTAACTCCGGGCTAGTACTGAGAATTTCTTGAGAAAACCAATACATGTTTTGGTCTGACCCGGGAATCGAACACGGGACCTCGTCATCCGTGGTCGAACATGCTAAGCACTAAACCAACGAGGCAGTTGAAGTCTTTATATACCATATAAAATGCACTGATTTGAGAACCTTCTTATATTGAAGTCGATTAAAAAGTGAAATTTACTCAATCTGTCTACCTCACTCATATAATAATAAGGAGAGAAAATATCTCTCCTACTCTCTATACATATGGCTTCACTCCAGGGAATACGAGAAAGAGAGGAAGAAGAAATTCGGAGCCAGTGTAATAGTGTGTGATGACATGACAACAACAATAACAGAGTAGTTTCGTTGCACGTGACACTTCTGTGACTCGAATTTTGACAGTTTAAACAATTTGAACAGTGGTGTAGTCTGTGTTGCGATTTGAGAATTAAAACAGTGTTAATTTTTACCGTTTTGTTCTTTATTAGTAATATAATAATAATATTCTACTTATCAAGTTACGGCTTTAGCATGACAGAAACTTCAATAACTTTTAAGCTATTGCATAGCTTTTATCGCGGGCTTTAAACTAGGACAAACAGTTTGAGCGCGGCGACCGAATCAAGAAATTCCGTAACGAAAAAAAACCTAACACCGTCGTTCAGTAAGCGTTCAACATTTTAAAGGTTCTCAAGTAGTTCTATTTGGTGCAGTGGGCGAGTGGCCGCTTTCTTTGTATGATGTCGCACGGATCTCACTCGCGAAGTAGTGACAGTTCGCTTTTCTTGTTTGTTTGTTTTTTAATTTTTTTTTGCATAATTAAAAAAAAAATTGCATAAATATTATAATTGCATAAGTTGATAAAAAATGCTATGCAATAGCTTTACCGCGGCAGTCCCCGAGTGCCACTTAATTTTTAGGGTTCCGTACCCAAAGGGTACCAACGGGACCCTATTCCTAAGCCTACGCTGTCCGTCCGTCCGTCCGTCCGTCTGTCAGCGGGCTGTATCTCGTAAACCGTAATAGATAGACAGATGAAATGTTCACATATTATGTATTTCTATTGCCGCTATAACAACAAATAATAAAAATTAAATTAAAATAAAAAATTAAATTAAAATATTTCCATGGGTACATGGAAATATTTTTATTTAATTTTTTTTAACGGAACCCTAAAAGAGCGAGGCCCGACTCGCACTTGGCCGATTTTTTTTAACTGAGACTCGAATAAGTTGGGCACTTTACCAATGAAAGAATGTCTACTGCAGTGCCCACTGGCAAGTTAACTTGCAGACATTTACTTGCTGTATTTATTCTTGACTGTCACAAAAGACTTGTCAAAGCTGACTTCTGGAAGTTTTATTGATAGTGAACACATCAGTCTTTCTCTACTAACATTAGATATGCGTGTGTTTCTTTATTGGTTTGTCATTCTATCTCAGAAAAGTAGCAATCGATCGACATGATTTTTTCGTGGGTATAGTTGATGACCTGGCGAATATGTCAGGCTAATTTTTGAAGTAAAACTTTTTTACGCACGCTTGACTTGGGGAGTAAGCTGGTGAATGCGTTACGAAAAGTGTGATCGGGCGAGGCGAACGGAAGTTTAGAGGGAGATATAAGTTAGTCAAGATAGAAAGAGAGAGAGTTACGTTTCCCATATTACTGTAGGGGCAAGAGAGAGAGGTGCGAGCGCACATTTCCTTTCTCTCTTTCTCTCATAGCCAGTTGCGTAAGTTCGTAAGTTTTACTTCAGTCGTGTGGTCTAAAGCACACTCGTTTTTTTCTCAGAAAAAATCAGATATTTGTTAAAAAAAATACTGCGAGATTTTGAATACATTTTTATAAACTTAAATAAAAACTCCCAACTTCATGCGAACGAAGTTGCGCGCAAAATAAACAAACGAACATACACGTTTTGGCATTAATAATAATATGAGTGATAGTGTAGTTAATTAATTGTAAATAATGTAGTTGATATTGTCTTGAAGATTATTGTACTTAAAGACCAAATGTTTAATTGAAATGTTACTCAATATTTGAGTGCACCTCTTAATATTAAGTGTCGAACTTTTAATGTTTTTTGTATGATACACAAACCGACAAAAAGCCAAGAACAGATCTTTACTAACAATACCTTTTATAAATGCGAAAGTGTGTTTGAAGCTATTGCATAGCTTTTATCGCGAGCTTTGAACTAGGACAAACAGTTTGAGCGCGGCGACTGAACCAAGAAATTCCTTAACGAAAATAAACCTTACACCCTCGTCCAGTAAGCGTTCAACATTTTAGAGGTTTACAAGTAGCTCTGTTTGGCGCAGTGGCTGAGCGACCGCTTTCTTTACCGTATGGTGTATGATGTCGCAGGTTCGAATCTCACTCGCGAAGTAGTGACAGTGCGCTTTTCTTGTTTGTTTGTTTTTAATTATTTTTTATTAAAAAAAAAAATATTGCATAAATATTATAATTGCATAAGTTGATAAAAAATGCTATGCAATAGCTTTACCGCGGCAGTCCTCGAGTGCCACTTATTTTTTGTTTGTTTGTTGGTTTATCCTTCAATCACGTTGCATGCAACGGATCGACGTGATTTTTTGCATGGGTATAGTTGAGGACCTGGAGAGTGACATACATTTCATCCCGGAAAAACAAAGAGTTCCCTCAGGATTTTAAAAACCTACCTCCACGTGGACGAAGTCGTGGGCATCAGCTAGTTATTTAATATTTTGGGCTTACCAACTTCCTGCAAATATTTTTTTGTTATGTATATTGTGCTAGTACTGTACAAGACGACACGATTTGTCGGTAACGGATCGGATGTATCCCAAATACTGTTCACCTTTTTTTTATTATGTTTTTTTAATAATAATATTAAGTAAACGAAATACGGGAAGGTTGGAATATGGTTTCAAATAAATTAGACTTTTAAGTTTACTTGTTTTTTTTTAAATATTTCATTTAAGTTAGCCCTTGACTGCTATTTTACTATATCGCTTGGCGATTCCGTTAATATAAAGTACTCCGATTGCATAAGTACAATACTTTATCTACTCATGTTTTTACAAGCTTTTATTTAGCTTGACCAGTTTGTTTGAGTCAAATCTTGCAAGATGAATTAGACCCACTTCCCGGTTTCTGATCGAGCTGAAATTTTGCATGTATGTGTAAATCGGATGACAATGCAATATTATTGTGACATGGAGCTGATCTGATGATGGAGACGGAAGATGGCTATCGGAACTCTGTAATAAAACGACGTGACCCCATCGAGTTTGGACTCGTTTGATTCGTCATAACAAGTACTCTGATCTTAGATGATATCCAGAGTCTAATGATGTACTAGCTACTAGAAGCTTGCATTTAAAAATAAAATTTTTAATTTACACTTGTTTGTAAACAAAGCAATAAAAATATCGAAGAAAAATGGCGGGATTCGAATAACCTACTTTTTTTTACGGCGCGCGGCGCTGCTAGTGAAATGCGCGTGAATGACAATGTTCTTTTTTTGAAATTCATACAGATATCACCATAGAGCAGTAAGAATGTTGCTGTCTGTTGAGTAAACCCTTTGCGCAGAAGGGATCGAAAAAAAAACAAAGGAGTGTTATTATGAAATTCAGTACAATATCATATCATCCGTTTGGATGTTATTATGGTTATTATGACATTGGGTGTTTTAATGTTGACAATAAGCTAACTGTTTCAGAATCTTTTATAAAGGATTTAAAGCATGGGAGTAGATAAACATAATATTATGATATCATAATAGCTAAGCGACTTGCGTTTATTTGTCTATAACATATCGTTCGTTATATCGACCAGGCGCATTTTGGGTATAAAGGTACAAGTACCCGGCGGGCACTAGTTGTCAGGCCAATTCAATGGGCTAACGTATTTTTGAGGTGATAACGTCTTATAAATCGATGAACACCGGCTGCACGCACGAAAAAGTGTCACGTTCCGCCTGAGCATGAGCGTGCAAGCGAGAGCGCGGAACAAGCGATAGAGAGGCACGATCGGACCAAGCGTTGGCTTGTGACTTGTTTCTTTATGACGTTATCACGTAAAACTATCGTCCGTAAACCGACTTTACAGACAACCAATTTTTTTTTGGAACGTAGTTCCTTATCGCGCGGTACGGAAGGGGGCTAGACGGAAAAAATTACGGAACCGACACTCGACACATTTTTGAAACCGACACTTTTTTGTTGAATGTGAATTTTGCATTGTATTCGGTATTTTTGCCATACAACACGGCGTCTGCATGGCCTAGTGGATCGGGCAGTCGTCTAAAAGTTCAACGCCGATGGTTCGAATCCCAGCTCGACAGACTGAATTTTCTATTTTCAATTTTATTTTAAATAATTTCTACATGTGGAATTTTTCCCTAATTTTTTATTGTATAAATTGGATAAAATGTTATTGTACTACTAACGCCATCTGCTAAAAAACCAGAGTAACTCTTTGGTTTTGTAACAGAGCTGCAATAGAAATAAACTTTTTTATGTCGCAGGATAGCGTGCGTTGTGAGCAGTGTTCCCAGCCTCGGTATTTTAAAAATAGTAAAGGTTTGAAAATTCATGTAGGTAGAGTTCACAAATCATCATTTGCATCATCGATACCTCCCATTTCATGTTCTTCCCTTCCAATTAAAGGACTTGATGGTAACCTTTGGGAATCATTAAGTACTTTTAAGAATTCCATTCCATTAATCAGACGCATTCCTCGAGGATCACGCCATTCAGTTTCATGTTCTTTAAAAAAAACTATAGATAATGTCATCTCTCATAACACCTGTCGTAGCTGGGAGCTCCTGCTCACTTTCGCGTACCGCACGCTACACGCGGATAAGAGTCAAAACCTCTCCCTTACACAGAAAATAAAAAATAACTGCACTATAAATGACAGCAATATTTACAATACTACCATACAGTTAAATCCACTACACGTAACACATACACAATCTCATCAATATCTGAAACATAATTATGATAAAAAAAAAAATTATTGAAAATAAAATAAGCGACGGCGACCTTAAGGGAGCGGCTCGACTTTTATCCTCCAGTGACACAATTGCCCCTGATACAGCGGAGACTCTGGAAGCACTGCGTTCTAAACACCCATCTCCTTCTCCTGATTCCTCTTTTCCAGACCCACCGACAAATAACGATTTTCTTTTTCAGGCCACTACAAATGACGTGCTGGGAGCTCTGATGTCTTTCAGAAGTGGTTCCGCTGCAGGGCTCGATGGTTTGTCACCACAACACTTTAGAGACTTAGTTTGTGGTGCAAACGTTGACGTAGGTGGTACCCTTCTGAAATCCATCACTGATCTGGTGAACCTCATGCTATCTGGACGAGTACCCCATGAAATAACTAAAACCTTATATGGAGCAAATTTATGTGCCCTAAAAAAAAAGGATGGTGGTATTCGCCCCATAGCAGTGGGTTCAACGGTTCGGCGCGTCGTTTCCAAAATTTGCTGTAAAAAAATTCTTCCTTTGATATCTTCTAATTTTGTCCCAATTCAGTTAGGCTTTGGGGTAAAGGGGGGATGTGAAGCAGCTGTTCATGCTGCTCGCACATTCCTCCTTAGCTCCCGGGAGGAGGTACTCCTTAAAATTGATGTGAAGAATACCTTCAATTCAGTGGATCGGGGGGTCCTCCTCTCAGAAGTAAAAAATAAATTTCCACAGTTTTTCCCGTACTTGGCGCAGTGCTACCGGGAACCTTCAAAGCTCGTACACAAAAAGAATGTTCTGAGCTCCGCTGTCGGCTGTCAGCAGGGGGATCCGCTTGGACCAGTTATTTTTAGTTTGGCCATCCACCCTATAATTTCGGCTCTAAATTCCAAATTCAATGTTTGGTATTTGGATGATGGAACCTTGGGCGGCGAAGTGAATTCGGTTTTGGAGGATTTAGAAATTATTATATCAAAATTTAAAACTATTGGCTTGGAACTTAACTTTGATAAATGTGAAATTTATATTCCTAATTCTTTTTCGGCGGAATCTAAACTGCACATATTAAATAAATTCAATACTTTAGCTCCGGGTATTAAAATTTTAAATGATGAGTTACTTCGCCTCCTAGGAGCACCTGTTCTAGAGGCCTCAGTTCCTCAATTTTTTACTGACTTAATTTCTAAATTCAAAAACACTTCCCATCACCTTTTCGATATTAATCCTCATATGGCAATGACCATCATTCGATTCTGCTTATTTGTTCCAAAATTTACTTATTTCCTAAGATGTTCACCTCTTTGGAAATTTAATAATTTATTGGAAAATTTGGATAATTTTATACAAAATATTCTATCTGACATCTTAAATTGTCCGATAGATGATCAAGAATGGGCCCAGGCTTCTCTTCCGATCAGGTATGGAGGTCTGGGAATCCGCAAAATTTCTAGTGTCTCACTGCCAGCATTTCTTTCCTCTGTTTATAGTACACACACTCTCTTTGAAAAAATTATATCCCAGTCTTTGGGATCAATTGAGGTGTCGTACTTGGCAGAGGCAAGAAATGAATGGTCCTTCCCAGAGACAGTGGGATGACATTATTTGTAAAAAAACTTTTGACGCAATGTTAATGGAAGCAAATTCTAAAGACCGTGCTCGTCTTCTCGCTGTCTCTGCGAAAGAATCCGGCCACTGGCTCCATGCTCTCCCTTCTGCTAATCTAGGCACTCTTTTAAACCACGCCACTCTTGCAGTGGTAGTTGGCCTTAGGCTCGGCGCCAAAATAACCCAGCCTCACCGTTGCCACTGCAGTGACCACGTCGACGCTTACGGTCATCACGGACTCTCCTGTTCGAAGAGCGCTGGTCGTTTCTCCCGCCACAATGCCCTCAACGACATCATCCGCAGGTCTCTTGCTACTGCTCACGTGCCAGCTGTATTAGAACCTATTGGTTTGGCACGTAGTGATGGCAGGAGACCTGATGGTATGACGCTTGTTCCTTGGAGGACAGGGAGGTCGCTTGTGTGGGATGCCACCTGTGTAGATACTCTAGCTGCATCCCACATCCATGCGACCTCCTCTGTGGCGGGTGCAGCGGCTACTAGCGCCGAACAGGCTAAGAGGCGCAAATATGAAAAACTTGACAGTGGTTTCATATTTGTGCCTTTTGGTGTAGAGACCCTGGGGCCGTGGGGCCCGGAGGCTCGAGCGCTTTTTGTAGAGCTAACTAAAAAGGTGATCGAGTCTACCGGGGATCCAAGAGCTGGCAGCTACCTTGCCCAAAGGATTAGCTTGGCCATCCAAAGGGGTAATGCTGCCAGCATCTTGGGTACCATGCCACACTGCAGTGACTTCGATGGGGTTTTAGATTTAATTTAATTTTTATTTTAGTTTTAATTTTAGAATAAATTTAATTTTAATGTAGTAGGTAGTTTTAATTTTAGAGTAAATATAGATTTAACGGATATAATTATGGAGTAACATCGAAAAAAATATATGCATGATTCATAGAAATAAACTAAATATAATTTCGTCATCATCGTAGTTAATCAATTTAATACTAAATAGATGACACCACTAGTTTATTACAATTCCTTCACTAAAATTAATCAAAAGGAACTACGTTCAATCCGGGTGTCCCTTGACACCTCTCAAGTTTTTTTAATTAATAATCAATCAACGCTGGGAAGCATTGATGAGGTCTAGGTTGGAGCGCGCTTGCCCAGATGATGCCTATTCACTCTTGCCTTGAAGGTACTCAAAGGGTGTTCCACACCTTGGCGGTTCGTTTCAGAAACGTTGTACTGAAGCGTTTCGTGTGACTAGGTTGGATTTCTAAAACCTTTGGGTGCCTACGCTCACGATTCCGAAGCTCACGGCGCTCAGTCCGAAGGAATAAGAGTTACCTACGCGATAGAAAGAGAGGCGACTTATATGTGAATATCATCATCATTCATCATTAGCAACCCATCAACGGCTCACTACTGAGCACAGGTCTCCTCTCAGACAAGGGTTTAGGCCATAGTCCACCACGCTGGCCCAGTGCGAATTGGCGGACTTCACACACCTTCAAGAACATTATGAAGAACTCTCAGGTGTGCAGGTTTCCTGACGATGTTTTCCTTCACCGTTGAAGCAAGTGATATTTAATTGCTTAAACGCACTTGACTCCGAAAAGTCAGAGGTGCGTGCGTACCCGGGATCGAACCTGCGACCCCCCGAATAGGAGACCACAGTCCTAACCACTAGGCTATCACTGCTACACTGCTATGTGAATATAACTGTACGCATTTTAGCGTTGTGTGACCTGAATTGCACTTTATTGTGTGGTGGTAAGAGTCGATATTTATTAAAATGATTTTGCGGAGTGAATCTTCTGATTGATTAGATGTATTTTGTGGTTTAAATTCAATTTTATAAGGTGGAAGAGACAGTTCTGCCCGCGAAATTCAAATTTAATTTGGTTTTTCGCAATTTGTAAACTAATACGACAAAGTAGGCTTATGGCATTCTAATTGCGACGATGGCAGTATCATCTTCACAGGTTTATATAAAAATCTTTACTTCAAAGTGTCCAGTTTAAGAAATTAATCAAAATATCGACTAATTTGTGAGTAACTCACGTTCAACTCAGTATTTTGATTAATTACTTAAACTGGTCACTTTCAAGTAAAGATTTTTATGTAAACCTGTGAAGATGATAATTCTACTGGCGCAATTAGAATGCCATTAGCCTAGTTTGTCGTATTAGTTTACAAATTGCGAAAAACCAAATTAAATTTGAATTTCGCGGGCAGACTCGTATAATCATCCTTAATGAACGCGTCCGCATTGAAAAGAGTTATTCATTTATCATCATTCATTCAAGCAGTGATAGCCTAGTGGTTAAGACTGTGGTCTCCTATATAGGGGATTTTGGGGGGGAGAGTTCTTCATAATGCTCTTGAAGGTGTGTGAAGTCCACCACTTCGCATTGGGCCAGCGTGGTGGACTATGGCCTATAACCTATAACCCTTCTCTGAGAGGAGACCTTCGCTCAGTAGTGAGCGGTTGATGGGTTGCTAATGATGATGATGATGATCATTCATTCATCATTCATCGCCTATCCCTAATATCATCGCAGTCGCCTCGCAATCTACTAAACAGTGCGACCCTGGCTTTATATCAGTTATATAATTCAGAAGTAGGTATAAAAAACAATAAAAGGTAATTTCATTTTCTTTTTTATATATTTACTTAACATATTTTCAAAAATGCATTGTCTGTTGCTTTAAAAAATACTGTATTAATATAATAATTGGAATTATGTTTTGGTTTTATGTCAATCCAGCCTTAGAAAGACATAAAATCATGATGTTAGCAAATACTTAATACATCAATAATATTGAAGTTAAAACTGTGTTCTTAATAAAATAATACAAAGTAGGTATTTTGGGTGAATAGTTCAGGTAATGATTGTAAGAATTAATACTAAAATTGTCGACAACAGAAACATAATATCAATACAATTTATTACCTTAATTATACAAACGCTTAACAGTTTATAGAAAGGGTTAACAGATTATACAAACGGTTAACAGTTTATACAAAGGGTCGACAGTTTACACAGACAGTTAAAAAGTTTTATATTAAGGTTTAACAGTTTATTCATACGGTTAACAGTTTTTGTAAAGGGTTGATAGTTTATACAATCCGTTAACGTTTTATACAAAGGGTTAACAGTTTATACAAACTGTCCTATCACAATGGTCTAATCAGCTTACAGAATGCGTGTAACTTTGGCCTCTATCACAAAAAATAATAAAAATTCAAATAAAAACTATATTATTTACTATTGCAAAATAAAATTAGACCCCTAGACTTTTTTTATTAGGAAGGTAGGTACTCTACATACGTGTCTATCTATGTACAGAATAAAAATATACATAGTATTGCAGCCTTTTCAGTATACCTATAATATTATTTACGCATCATACATGGCTTGCAGTCTATTCTCGAGCGTATCGTCATAGGGATAGAACCTATAATCGCTTGTCATGGTGTTACCCCAAAAGTCAGAGATATCTTCGGGTCCGAAAACTGACGTTTTGGACTTTAGTAGACTGTCTGGTTTGAGTTCGTGGATGTTTTGAAGTAACTGTGAAGTAAGTAAACATTTTTAGTTATTTATTAGTAAGGAAAGCGAATCATATCGTATGACTAGCCACCCTAGCCATATCTATTCGTATAGTCTATCTAGTCCCGTGGTCGTCAAACTGCGGCCCCCGGGCCGCATGCGGCCCGCCGATGGTATTTGTGCGGCCCACGATAAAACCAACTAATTTTACAAAAAATATAAATTATACCTACAATTAACTATGAATTATAACTATTTAGAGCAATGGCACAGAGTAAATGTACCTACCTAAGTAAATATCAAGTCTAAACGGCAAAGACAGTGCGGGCGTAGCGGGAAGTGAGTCGAGGCGGCGGCAGTGCCCCCACCACCCTCTGCCCGCTACCAACCGCACCGCGCCGTCGAAAATTTTTTTCATTTTCGAAAATGACGTTTTTAAAAAATAAATATCGCAATCGCCTTTCCAGTCATTTAGAAGACACTATGAGGATTTCATGCAGTCCCAAAGACGCGAATATAGCAGATATAGTAAAAAAACTGCAACATCATAATTGTTAACTTTTTAGGGTTCCTAACCCAAATTAATAAGACTTTTTTTTTACTGAAGTACCTTGGTATTTCTTCGTAATAAAAAAATCTCAAAAATTTGTTTTAATTTTTAACATTCACTTGCATCCGCGTTTGTAGTTTTCACATATAATAATTCATATTATGTAAGCGGCCCTCAGTACTATCTCACATTGTCCTTTGTGGCCCTTGAAAAAAAAAGTGTGACGACCACTGATCTAGTCGTATCTATTCTCTTTCTATGATCGTTAACGCTTAAGAGCAGGGGCTCGCAAAGTTTTTTAAGTACGCCTCCCTTCTGAAAGGATAGGAGGCGTGATAAAAACTTTAGGAACCCCTACTTTAGAGGAAGCGATCTTAGAATAAACGATTAATTGGTAGCCAAGTCTACACAACGTTCTTGATCGCGGAATAGAATTCACGCTACAGACATACTTATATTATATAACTTTCTGTAAGTATATAACATGCACACACATTACACGCTTATGTTTATAACATACACGCTTACGCACACGAATACCGCTTCCTCTAAAGCAGGAGTTCCCAAAGTTTTTTATCACACCTATCCTTTCAGAAGGGAGGCGTAATAAAAAAACTTTTGGTACCCCTGCTTTAAAGCGTTAACGATCATAGAAAGATAATAGATACAACGAAGTGTAATTTGGCTAGGTTTCAACGAAAAATTCGTCACATTGGTCAAGCCAAATAAATGCAAATGGGCTTTATTATAAGAACTATATTTTTTAAACATCACTAGACGTTTGAAAATCAAAATCGGTTACGAATTTTGCAGCTGTCAGGGGGCCGTTCACTATAACTTGTCAATTGCCGTCATGTCGGCACCATTGCTTATCTCAAGCCGGTTGTCAGGGTTTTCTTTGTGTGAAGCAATGGTACCAACATGAGGCGAGCGGCCGCTTTCTTTACCGTATGGTGTATGATGTCGCAGGTACGAATCTCACACGCGAAGTAGTGACAGTGCGCTTTTCTTGTTTGTTTGTTTTTTAATTACTAGCTGATGCCCGCGACTTCGTCCGCATGGATTTAGTTTTTAAAACTCCCGCGGGAACTCTTTCATTATGCGAGATAAAAAGTAGCTCTCCCGGTCTGAGGAACAACAACTACATCCATTACTATACCCATGCACAAAATCGCATCAATCCGCTGTTCTGTTTTTTTTTAAAGTATCCTATGTCCGTCTCCTGGTTCTAAGCTACCTCTCCACCAATTTTCAGCCAAATCGGTTCATCCGTTCTTGAGTTATAAATAGTGTAACTAGCACCACTTTCTTTTATATATATAGATAAGTAGGAGGAAGTAGGGTAGTCGGATAGGGAGTAGGAATATACATACATACATACATACATACATACATTCATACATACTTACATACATACATACATACATACATACATTCATACATACTTACATACATACATACATACATACATACATACATACATACATACATACATACATACATACATACACACATTCATACATACATGCATACATACATACATACATACATGCAGCGTAATTAAAAGATAAATATGTGAAAAGCAGCATACTAATATCCCACAGGAACCGTTTGTTTTCCCGGGATAAAAAGTAGCCTTTGTCATTTTTCAGGCCCTTAACTTCACCTGTGCAAAAAATCACGTAAATCTAAAACTCCATTGCGCGTATTTTGAAGGACAAATGCGTTAAAATTAGCGATGATATCCCGCAGGAACTGTTTGCTTTTCCGGGATAAAAAGTAGCTTATGTGCTATTCCAGACTATAATCTATGTCTGTGCCAAATTTCAGCAAAATCGGTTCATTCGTTGTCGCGTTAAAGAGTAACAAACATCCATCCATCCATCCAAACATCCATACATCCTCACAAACTTTCGCATTTATAATATTAGTAGGATTTTTTTGCATAATTTTTACTATGCAAAAAAAATGTTGCATAAATATTATAATTGCATAAGTTGATGAAAAATGCTACCGCGGCAGTCCCCGAGTGCCACTTAATTTTTTTGATAGTATCTACTAGAAGTCCGAACTAGTACAGTCATTGGAATGTACTAGTTCGGAGCGCTCCTTTAGCGACCGAGCAATAACAAGTTTAGCTAGTTAGTAGCATAGTACAAACAGAATAGGAGGCTAACTAAGGCCGATCGGCGAGTTAATTACCTACTCTTGCGTTGACGCCTAGGGTTGTCACTTTTATTTTTGACTAGCTGATGCCCGCGATTATTAATAGGTAGGTTACTACTTTTATTGAAAAATTAAAAAGAGCGAGCGTGCGACGTAATACCCAATAGGGTATTTGACTACTTTTAGAAAATCATCTTAAATTGTTAATAATGCTATGCTGAAGCTAACAAAACGTATATTTCGGCATAATTTTCAGTATTTTTCATAAAAATCGAGAAATAAATTCAAAAAAATAAATTGCCGCCGAAACGTTCCATTTGCTCTCATGACGTCACAGTTCACATTTCAAACAATGAAAATTCCACATCCCATAGGTGGTGTGGACTGTGACGTCATTCGAGATCACGGAACGTTTTCGATCACGTGACCATGGCGGGAATTATAGCAATTTTATTTAATGTTTTCTAATTAAATAGAACTTTATTTTTTAGTTTTGTCGTATGGAATAATGTTTTTAGATAATAATCTTTTAGGATGACACCAAATGAAACGATATTTTTAATATAGACAAATACCGTATTGCGCGCGATTAGCACAGCGGCGCGATATATACAAAAGCACTCTGTGGCGCGCCGCGCGGCCCGTACTGCCGGCCGATTGAGCCGGTTGAGACTTTGCGAATGTGTGCGTGAAACTTCCGTGCGTACACGGCGCCCGCTGCTCACGCAAACATTCAAACCGGCAGCGGCCACTTTGTGTGAAGTTAGCCTACTAGTCTGTTTGTACTATGTTAGTAGTTACCTTCACGGAGTCGGGGCCCCGCTTCCTCCGCAGGTAGTTAAAGCAGCACGAGCGAAAGTGTCGCGTGCCGCATGCAGCAGCGCACTCGCTGCCGCACGAGTCGCACGACAAGCTGGCCGCCCACAACGTACTGCCTGGGGACGACACAGGTAGGTGTTACGTTCCCTCAAATATGGTTGAGCGAAGCAGCGGCTGGGTCATGCGTCATGCTCGTGAACGGGCGCCGCCGGCGGGAATGGGGCTGCTTTATGTCTGCCCGTCTTGAGATAGAAGTTAGTCGGTATGCATTTTGGAACTGCCCTCATTGTGGAAACACTGCATATATAGCATAGTATTTACTGTATTGTAAATTTGTTTTGAAAAGAGCAACCGCCGAGTTTCTTGCTGGTTCTTCTCGGCAGGAAGGGCATTCCGAACCGGTGGTAGATTCATCGACTATTCAAAAGCACTTGTAAAAGTTTATTTGAATAAAAAATATTTCTATTCTATTCTATTCTATTCTATTCTATAGGTCGCGCCACGAAAGTTTAGCGCTGAACAAAATAGCTGCGCATGGGGTACTGTCGCGCAACCAATGACGACGGCCGGAATGCGACTGGAGAGCCAATCGGGTGCCACCAGCGGCAATGGGGCTACTTTCTGTCTGCCCGTCTTAACATGTGTTGAATTATAATTAGAAATAATTACCTATGCTTTTGTGGAACTTCCCCTCATTGTGGAAGCCTTGTGGACGCTCTGCATACATAGAATAATAAGACATAGTTCTGCCCGCGAAATTCAAATTTAATTTGGTTTTTCGCAATTTGTAAACTAATACGACAAAGTAGGCTTATGGCATTCTAATTGCGACAATGGCAGTATCATCTTCACAGGTTTATATAAAAATCTTTACTTGAAAGTGTCCAGTTTAAGAAATTATAGAGTATCGACTAATTTGTGAGTAACTCACGTCAAACTCGATGGATAGATTTACGAGATAGATCAAGAAAATATCGAATAATTTGTGAGTAACTCACGTCCAACTCAGTATTTTGATTAATTTCTTAAACTGGACACTTTCAAGTAAAGATTTTTATATAAACCTGTGAAGATGATACTGCCATTGTCGCAATTAGAATGCCATAAGCCTAGTTTGTCGTATTAGTTTACAAATTGCGAAAAACCAAATTAAATTTGAATTTCGCGGGCAGAACTGTGTCTTCCACCTTAAGTATATTGTAAAAGTATTTTGAAAAGAGCAACCGCCCAGTTTCTTGCTGGTTCTTCTCGGCAGGAACGGCATTCCGAACCAGTGGTAGACTCATTGACGATTCAAAAGTACCTACTTGTAAAAGTTTATTTGAATAAAAAACCTATGAATACATATATGTCTAGAAGGAGTATCGCGCTACTAAAGAACGAAAAAAAACAGGCCAATGAGAATATGCTAGTGTGCGTGACGTGAGTGCCGCGCATGCGCGGCGTGGAGTACTGAGCGTGCGTAATGATACCAGGTACGCAGGTGATTCCAATAAAATGGGGAGAATTATGTCATTAAAATTTTTAAACTTTAAAAATAAAATTAATATCTACTTTTTTTTTAATTTTTATCATAAAACAATAATTTTATTACTACCTTTAACTATAGTGAGTTATTGTATTTAGTATTTTGTTTTAGATAAATGGTTTCCAAAATTTTAAAAAGTCAGCTCCATACTGAAATTCTTTGTTATTGCACCGATGTCGTTCAAAATCGATATTTAGGGTCCCCTAGCGTCAAATGAGAGGAAATGGTTGCCAGTATTTTTTTAAAAGTCAGCGCCATATTGAAATTCTTTGTTATTGCACCGATGTCGTTCAAAATCGATATTTAGGGTTCCCTGGGGTCAAGAAAGACGAATTGGTGGCCAAAATTTTAAAAAGTCAGCGCCATATTGAAATTCTTTGTTATTGCACCGATGTCGTTCAAAATCGATATTTAGGGTTCCCTGGGGTCAAGAAAGACGAATTGGTGGCCAAAATTTTAAAAAGTCAGCGCCATATTGAAATTCTTTGTTATTGCACCGATGTCGTTCAAAATCGATATTTAGGGTTCCCTGGGGTCAAGAAAGACGAATTGGTGGCCAAAATTTTAAAAAGTCAGCGCCATATTGAAATTCTTTGTTATTGCACCGATGTCGTTCAAAATCGATATTTAGGGTTCCCTGGGGTCAAGAAAGACGAATTGGTGGCCAAAATTTTAAAAAGTCAGCGCCATATTGAAATTCTTTGTTATTGCACCGATGTCGTTCAAAATCGATATTTAGGGTTCCCTGGGGTCAAGAAAGACGAATTGGTGGCCAAAATTTTAAAAAGTCAGCGCCATATTGAAATTCTTTGTTATTGCACCGATGTCGTTCAAAATCGATATTTAGGGTTCCCTGGGGTCAAAAAAGACGAATTGGTTGCCAAAATTTTAAAAAGTCAGCGCAATACTGATAATCTATATTTAGGGTCCCCAAGCGTCAATAACAAAAAATTTCAACATGGCGCTGACTTTTCAACATTTTGGCAACTATTCCCTCTCTTTTGACGCTAGGGAACCCTAAATATCGATTTTGAACTACATCGGTGCAATAACAAAGAATTTCAATATGGCGCTGACTTTTTAAAATTTTGGCAACGAATTCGTCTCTCTTGACCCCAGTGAACCCTAAATATCGATTTTGAACGACATCGGTGCAATAACAAAGAATTTCAATATGGCGCTGACTTTTTAAAATTTTGGCCACCAATTCGTCTTTCTTGACCCCAGGGAACCCTAAATATCGATTTTGAACGACATCGGTGCAATAACAAAGAATTTCAATATGGCGCTGACTTTTTAAAATTTTGGCAACGAATTCGTCTCTCTTGACCCCAGTGAACCCTAAATATCGATTTTGAACGACATCGGTGCAATAACAAAGAATTTCAATATGGCGCTGACTTTTTAAAATTTTGGCGACCAATTCGTCTTTCTTGACCCCAGGGAACCCTAAATATCGATTTTGAACGAAATCGGTGCAATGACAAAGAATTTCAATATGGCGCTGACTTTTTAAAATTTTGGCGACCAATTCGTCTTTCTTGACCCCAGGGAACCCTAAATATCGATTTTGAACGACATCGGTGCAATAACAAAGAATTTCAATATGGCGCTGACTTTTAAAAATTTTGGCAACCATTTCCTATTTTTGATCCAAGGTAACCCTAAACCCTATTTCCAACTCGATCGGTGAATCGCTAAATCGCTAAAGTCATAAAAACTCTCTCCCGGTAAAATATTCGTTTAAAAAAATAAAAAAAAATTTAAGATGAATATAAGTAAAAGAAAATCAGAAACGAAAAAGTTAAAAAAAATGAGAGGGGAATTCTTGAGTTCGATTATCGATGGAGACAATTTCGAAATTTATAATTTCTGAAATATCTCAGATCTGGTCTGGTGGGAGGCTTCGGCCGTGGCTAGTTACCATTCTACCATCAAAGACGTATCGCTAAGCTATTTAGCGTTCCGGCTCGATAGCGTGTAAAAATTTAATAAATCCTAGCTCATCCCCTTCCAAGTTAGCCCGTTACCATCTAAACTGCATCGTCACTTACCATCAGGTGAGATCGTAGAACAAGGACTGTCTTGGAAAGAAAATTAAAAAATGACATTATCTGCAATCGCTTTTCGAATATTATCGGTATCTACATTCTAAGGTTTCATTATTTATTAGGGAAATTTTGGGTTCGTAAACTGGCAACACACATTAAATGGCGAACTCTAATTTAATTATTTTCTACAAATTTCAATTTCTTATATTGCAGGAACTGATGTGCTTGAATGTTATTTACTGATGGTAGGTGATGTTATTGGTTATTTTAGATCGTCCTGTTAAGTTTGTTTCACATTTTATTTACCAAAAACCGCCATTTAAAAAAACAAAATATTGGCTCGCGAGCTCCATATCTGGTGATGACCTAATTCAAACTGAGCACGGGAAAAGGGCGTGAACCACATGTGGCAGCACAAATTTTCGACGCATTCACAGCCTTTAGGCTCCATCTTGTAAATCTTTGTAAAAACATTTCTATATCTTTTTCTATTTCTATTTCTATTCCAATCAGCGCCATGATACCTTATTTTCGACTTCTGCGCAATAACGGTCACCGCTAGACTCGTGCCGCTACCTATAACAGGTTATGAGGAGCGGTATTCCGAACCTACCTACTACCTACAGGCCTAGCATGCACATGCAAGAAAAAATTGTCTACCCCTTTTGACGTGATCATCATCATCAGCAACCCATCAACGGCTCACTACTGAGCGCAGGTCACCTTTTTTTTTAGAGAAGGGTTATAGGCCACAGTCCACCACGCTGGCCCAATGCGAATTGGCGGACTTCACACACCTTCGAGAACATTAAGAAGAACTCTCAGATATGCAGGTTTCCTCACGATGTTTTCCTTCACCGTTGAAGCAAGTGATATTTAATTGCTTAAACGCACTTGACTCCGAAAAGTCAGAGGTGCGTGCTCGGGATCGAACCTGCGACCCCCCGAATAGGAGACCACAGTCCTAACCACTAGGCTATCACTGTTTCGTGATAACGTCTTATAAATCGATAACACCGGATGCACGCAGGAAAAAGTGTCACGTTCCGCCTGAGCCTGAGCGTGCAAGCGAGAGCGCGGAGCAAGCGATAGAGAGGCACGATCGGCCTAAGCGTTGGCAGAGCGCCCGCCGCCGGGCCCGCCAGTCATCGCGTGCGCGCTGTGTGTGTGCGCGTAGAAGTGAAACTTCTATACATGCATACACGAAATTGAGATCTAATTCAATGCTGTTATGGTTTATTTTACTTTGACGCTAATGTCATCGAATACGATAACGATCAATGGAATAACTTTAGACAATTGCACCTCTGCGCTCAATAGTGAGACGCTAATGGGTCGTTGACGATGATAATGACATCGTATAGATACGAGTAAGTGTAGTACTTACATGCAAGAATAATTCCCAAAAAAGACATCATCATCATCATCATTATCAACCTTTAGATGTCCACTGCTGGACATAGGTCTCCTCCATGGACCTCCACAGGCTTCGGTCTTGCGCCGCCTGAATCCAGCGGCTCCCTGCGACTCGTTTGATGTCGTCGGTCCACCTAGTGGGGGGTCTGCCAACACTGCGCTTACCGGTGCGGGGTCGCCACTCCAACACCTTGGGACCCCAACGACCATCAGCTCTTCGAACTATGTGCCCCGCCCATTTCCAGTTCAGTTTCGCGACTCGCTGAGCTATGTCGGTGACTTTAGTTCTCCTGCGGATCTCTTCATTTCTGATTTGATCTCGCAGGGATACCCCAAGCATAGCTCTCTCCATCGCTCGCTGAGTGACCCTGAGCCTTCTTATGAGGCCCACAGTTAGCGACCATGAAAAATTCGACCGACAGATGGCGGTATAACCATCTCATTCCAACTAAACTGAACAAATGACACAGGCCGGTGTGGGGCAGCAGCGACACGGGTGCGATCAGTTTAGCCCTGCGATGACCAACACGCCTGCCCAGCGTGGTCATTATGGGCAAAACCCAAAAAAGCCATACCTGTGTCGAAATCCACCGAGGGCGGGCCTTCCAGCTTATGTCGCCTCTAAGAGTCCGCGTTCGACCAACATCAACATGCTAGCAAAACAAGCGGCCAAATAAATCATTTATGTCAAAGCGAATCCAAATCAGATATGATAACCTACTACTAGTGGAGAGTTTAGTTTTTCTAGAAGGAATTTACGAGGAAACCGACGCTGCATTTTCATACATTGTATGGCACTCGCACTAGAAAGGTTACGTACGTTACGTTCCCTCAAATATGGTTGAGCGAAGCAATGGCTGGGTCATGCGTCATGCTCGTGAACGGGTTCCACCGGCGGGAATGGGGCTACTTTATGTCTGCCCATCTTAGGATAGAAATTAGTCGGTATGCATTTTTGGAACTTCCCTCATTGTGGAAACACTGCATATACATAATATATATAGCATAGTATTTACTGTATTGTAAATTTGTTTTGAAAAGAGCAACCGCCGAGTTTCTTGCTGATTCTTCTCGGCAGGAAAGGCATTCCGAACCAGTGGTAGATTCATCGACTATTCAAAAGCACTTCTAAAGGTTTACTTGAATAAAAAATATTTCTATTCTATTCTATAAATGCGAAAGTGTGTTTGTTCTTCAATCACGCCGCAACAGTGCTACGGATCGATGTGATTTTTTGCATAGGTATAGTTGAGAACCTGGAGAGTGACATAGGCTTTCCCGGAAAATCAAAGAGTTCCCGAGGGATTTTAAAAAGAAAATCCACGCGGACGAAGTCGCGGGTATCAGCTAGTATTAGAATAAAGCTTGATGACATGAACTCTGCTAAAAGAAATGTAGGAGTTGCTTAAAAATAAGAAAAGCTATTAATTAAAGTGAAGCGAAGAAATACATAAAAAATCGGCCAAGTGCGAGTCGGACCTCGCTCTTTTAGGGTTCCGTTAAAAAAAATTAAATTAAAAGATTTCCATCTACCCACCTACCCATTTTAATTTATTTTTTTTAATTTAATTTAATTTTTATTATTTGTTGTTATAGCGGCAATAGAAATACATAATATGTGAAAATTTCATCTGTCTATCTATTACGGTTTACGAGATACAGCCCGCTGACAGACGGACGGACGGACGGACGGACGGACGGACAGCGTAGGCTTAGTAATAGGGTCCCGTTGGTACCCTTTGGGTACGGAACCCTAAAAATACGCGACGACTTGAAAACCTCTATTTTTTCGTCGGTTGAAAAGAGTAGGTACCTACCTAAATAGAAAGCATCTGACTTCTGAGTTAAGTAGGTAAAAACTACTTAGAACACTTTTCCACCCCCATGTCGAACGAAAAAGAGAAGGGAGGAGAAAAGAAAGCGAAGAATTCTTAAAACATTCTCAAAATGCTGTTTAATATTTTTTGAATTTTTTTTATTTTGAACCTAGAATTATATAGATAAAGAACTTTAATATTTTGCGGACAGCTGAAGCAAAGCTAATTGCTTTCATGCAACTTTTTATTTATTTATTTGGTTTACCAACAGCTTAAATACATTTGTATCATACTAATATTATAAATCAGAAAGTGTGTTTGTTTGTCCTTCAATCACGCCGCAACCTGGAGGACCTGGAGAGTGACATAGGCTACTTTTTATCTCGGAAAATCAAAAAGACGAAGTCGCAGGCATCAGCTAGTAAAACAATAAAAAACTAAATTAAATCAAACAATGCTTAGATAAAATGTTAAACTAATTACTGGTAAACACCGCATGCAACTTTAAACGATGAATAGATCAAAGTTTTACTCACCAATGAGCATCAGTGAAACTATGGCAGCGATTTTCAGCATATTGCAAGTCCGATGCAATAACAGAACGCTAACCAAGATGGCCGCCGCACCGTTGACAGTGAAGTGACGGAGGGCCGACATCAGCCGCTTTTTATATAAAACTGAAGTTATTTGCCCGTGGGTGGGAAACGCGTTTAAAATATTTATTCACCGGGTGTAACTTTACCCCATACTTACCCCTTTTAGCGGTGTTCTTAAGAGGAATACTGTATCTACACAAATAAATAACATTGAGACAAATTGTCTGTGGTTTCGAAGGAACGGTCATTTTACGCTCATTTAAAAAAAATGGAGGCTTTGGCCGTGGCTAGTTACCTACCACCCACTTTTAGACATACTTACCGTCAAGCAATTTAGCGTTCCGGCACGATGGCATATTAAAGAAATCCATAAGGCATATGGGTTTATTTTGCACTGCCATAACACTTCTAAGTTAGCCCGCTACCATCTTAGACTGCATCGTCACTCAACATCAGGTAATATTGCAGTCAAGGTCTATCTAGTCATCAATAAAACCAAATCATTACAACGAGTCGCAGGGAGCTGCTGGTTTCAGGCGGCACAAGACCGAGGCCTGTGGAAGTCCATGCAAGAGACCTTTGTCCAGCAGTCATGCACGTCTATCGGTTGCTAAAGAAGAAGAAGAAGAAGTTTTTTGCCGGCTCTTCTCATCAGAATGGGCCTTCCGAACCGGTGGTAATGTCTTAACTTATCATAAGAGCCAGTATTTCAGATCTTGTGGGCAGGTGGATACAAAACAGATATAGTATGAAGTTTAATTACTTACCTGCCCGGGGTAAAATAATATCAATTTCCAAAGTCGATACACGGCAAATTGTTATTAGCATTTTTATTGGATATATTAAAACTTTGAAATAACACCTTTGAGTGAAGTAGGTAGGTATTTTTGATCTCCGACAAAAAAGGGGTGTTATAAGTTTGACGTGTATATCTGTGTGTCTGTAGTGTGTCTGTGTATCTGTGTGTCTGTTTGTTCCCTTGTAGCTCCCTAACAAATGGACCGATTTTGATGCGTTTTTTTCTGTTTGAAAGCTAAAGTAATCAAAGTGGACGTTAGCTATACTTTATAAAGATCTGCTCAGGCGTTTGAAGAACATATCAGCTCATTTCTTACTTTATTAAAGGGTCTTACAAACCTGCACCTAGAAGCAGTGATAGCCTAGTGGTTAGGACTGTGGTCTCCTATTCGGGGGGTCGCAGATTCGATCCCGGGTACGCACCTCTGGCTTTTCGGAGTCAAGTGCGTTTAAGCAATTAACTATCACTTGCGTGTCTTTTACTTGTTGAAAGTGAACAAGTTCTAGGGAATGTTGATTAGAGAACTTGTATGCCAAATATTCGATTTAATGGATATCTTGCACGACAGACGAGTGTAAGACATAATGTTTCTTGGAGAAATTTTATCTTTAATTTTGACTGTATCGACTAGTGCAATAAAATAGCGGGTGATTATTTTTTTAATTTTCAGCTGGTTCGATTCCCGGATGAGACAAGCGAATTTTTGAAAAACTTTGAATGCAGTTTTGTTTCTTTTTAAAAATAAGGGAATGTTTCCTAAAAGTAAAATGATCTAAGTTAAGGATTTAAGGTAGTTCCCCTCCAGGGCCCATAATTTTTTTCCACCCTGTATAACTCCTCAGCAAATTACAGCATACAATACCCAAACACACTATTATATCTGCTGTATTTTGCTTAGGAGTTGGGTATCCCGCAGACTACTTGATGCATAGCATCAGCTCAAGGTTACCACGCCTTGGAAATAATCCGAATTAGCAGGACACCAAACAAATCAATCGCACCGGTAAAAGTCTGTAAGACCTTTAATAGAATAGAATAGAATAGAATAGAAATATTTTTTATTCAAATAAACTTTTACAAGTGCTTTTGAATAGTCGATGAATCTACCACTGGTTCGGAATGCCTTTCTTGCCGAGAAGAACCAGCAAGAAACTCGGCGGTTGCTCTTTTCAAAACAAATTTACAATACAGTAAATACTATGCTATATATGCAGTGTTTCCACAATGAGGGAAGTTCCAAAAATGCATACCGACTAACTTCTATCTCAAGATGGGCAGACACAAAGTAGCCCCATTCCCGCCGGTGGTACCCGTTCACGAGCATGACACATGACCCAGCCATTGCTTCGCTCAACCATATTTGAGGGAACGTAACAACCCGCATCACACGACACCACCACAGAAATGTTTAAAGAGTGCGTGACATACTTATGCTACCCATGTTAAGGCATCGAATTGAAAACTAATATTCAATCAAGTATCTATTTAATCAAATAGGACATGAGCTGATGATCTTCAAACGTCGAACCATCGATCACCATCATCATCGCCATTAGCCACGCCATCTTCCACGAAAACAACTAATAATAATAATATATATTGGTAACCCATCATTTCTTAAAATGAGTCTAAGTCATGTCTTAAAATGAGTATTTAAATATTAGTATTCAATTCGATGCTTTTAACATGGTAAGCCTAAGTGTGTCACGCACTCTTTAAACATTTCTGTGGTGGTGTCGTGTGAAGCAGGTTGTTACGTTCCCTCATATATGGTTGAGCGAAGCAGCGGCTGGGTCATGCGTAAACTTCCAAAAAGTTTCAAAAACGTCAAGGGCTAACTTATCGACGAATAAAAAAACCGGCCAAGTGCGTGTCGGGCCACGCGCAGTGTAGTGTTCCGTAGTTGCAAGTCACAAATATTATTGCTGACCTAGGATAGTGCTTTTATTGTATTCATGAATAATCAATAATATAAACAACCATTTAGCTGGCAGAGGGGGGGGGGGGGCACTTGACTAATAAAATTAATATATTTCACGGATAAACGGATCCCTGAATCGAAAAATGGTGTTCCCACACCCACAATATTTTTGAACACCTATTCAACGACACCCCACGCTATGGGATAGACGAGAACAATAAACCGGCCAAGTGCGAATCGGACTCGCGCACCGAGCGGTTCCGTACTCTAGAAGTAAAAATAAAACGATAATATTATATTAATTTGCTTATTAATCGTTAACTTTGTTTGTAGAGGTTTATTGTTACTATAAAAAAAAAAAACTATGCTAGTAAGAGCGTTGGTTTTATTTTTTCTCTAAAATATACATAAACCTCTATTAACCAAGATTATTTCTGATGTTTTGATTGGTAAACTTCGGAGTTAACGGGGGGGGGGGGGGGGACGTTATTTTTTTCGGCATTTTGCCCGATTAATCAAAAATTATATTTAAAACTAAATAAAAATCTGGGGGAAAACTCCCGATTTTCCCCTTTTTTAAATTAAACTAAATATAATTTTTGTTTTTTTTTAATTCCAAAGTTGTTGAGCCACTATTATACACAACTATTCCAAATTTCATGTCGATAGCTTTAATAGTTACTCAAATAATCGACTGTGACAGACGGACGGACGGAGAAAGTCTCACCATAAGGGTTCCATTTTTATTAAACCCTAAAAAGAATTATTTTTCACAATTTTATTTCACCACTTTGTTGGCGTGATTAATATTTATACCCGTGTGAAATTACAGTTTTCTAGTACCAATTGTCTCTGAGCTAAACCGCGGACGGAGGGACGGATGGACGGATGGACAGACAGACGGACATGGCGAAACTATAAGGGTTCCTTGTTTACTACGGAACCCTAAAATGATATTAAGTACTCTATTAAAGAAAAACTCAACAGGGGTTGAAATAACAAAACAAACATAAGAAATGTTTGTTTTGACATTACCCCTTTCTAGTATTCCTATTAGAAAGTACTTGACACCGACAAGCAAATACACTTTGGTGTGGTATAAAAAGGAGGGAAGAAAAATGGCGGACATCATTCAATCTTCGGCTGTCAATCAGCCATCTTGAATTTTAGTTGCGTTTTGTTTCTGCTTCGAAAAATGTACAAAATAACTGTTTTTGTTACTTTAGTTATTATTGGTAAGTTATATATACCCTTTGCCTCATTGGTCTAGTGGTTTATTGGGCTGCAGATTGTTCAGGTCCCGGGTTCTAAATTGATAATAAGCTTTTTTAAAGCTTAGAAAGATTTTAACCTACTTCACGCGGATTAGTCGCGGGTGTTATCTAGTAATTTATTAAAAGAATATTCACTGCCCTTATAATTAATCAATGATCAACACTGGACTGGCTGTCCTTTTACAAATGACAGCTTCATTAATGGATGAAATTGAAGCGCCACATTTGACATACGAGTGTCTCTGGAACTAACAATATAGGGATGTCAGTAAATGTCAAAAGTATCAACTAACAATTGTCAACAGCTATAAGTGCCTTCACTAATTTTAGTTCATTCTACCCACGTTTGACGTAACTGCTTATAGCGCCAAAATGGCGTCAATCAAAAAGGACCAAAAAATATGACAGCAGCCTGTCAGTGTTAAATAAAGAGTTCAGTGCGAAAAGTAGTAAAAAATTTGATATTTTGACAGTATTTTCAATACAAAAACTATAAGAACGCCCAGTTAGGCTTAGCAGAATCAGAACGCATTTATGCTGAGTGGAGACTATTTTGGGACTACACCTATTTTGTTCTGTCGCACATCAGTATCTGTTACTATAACTGTGCTATGTATGAGTTCCAAATAAAAAAAACAATTAATGCTTTTTCTTTCTTTCAATTTATTCCTCGGACAAATGCTTTTTCTTTCTTTCAATTTATTCCTCGGTAAAACGTCACTCGACGTTGGTGAAATCTGCACTTAAGGTTGATTATACGGGTCTGCCCGCGAAATTCAAAATTATTTCATGTCAAAATTAATTTGGTTTTTCGCAATTTGTAAACTAATACGGCTTATGGCATTCTAATTGCGCCGATGACAGTATCACCTTCACAGACTTATATAAAAATCTTTACTTGAAAGTATCCAGTTTAAGAAATTAGTCAGAATATCGACTAATTACACGCAAATTTGTCGATACTCGGACTAATTTCTTAAACTGGACACTTTCAATTAAAATCTTAATATATATATAAATTACGTGTCACGTTGTTTGTCCGCGATGGACTCCTAAACGACTTAACGGATTTTGATCAAACTTCATAACTATCTTTAATTTGGTCCAATTTGAAAGATAGGATAGTTTTTTTGGATTAGGATAGTTTATTTGTTTTATTTATATAAATAAGTTGGCGGTACGAAGTTCGCCGGGTCAGCTAGTTTTTTATATAAACCTGTGAGAAATATAACACCATCGTCGCAATTAGAATGCCATAAGCCTACTTTGTCGTATTAGTTTACAAATTGCGAAAAACCAAATTAAATTTGCATTTCGCGGGCAGACCCGTATAATCCACCTTAATAAATTATCTGACGTGTCGTGTGACGTGTCCCGCTTGCAGCGAGCGTGACATACGCGACGAATCAGTCGTGTCAGTCTTGCGGGCCCGAGTGTGTGAGCGCGTGCGGGACGCGGCGTTTCAGAAGCTGCTGCTTCAACTATCTGCGGAGGAAGAGAGGCTCAGACGCTGACAAGGTAATCTATATTAAATAGAATAGAATAGAATAGAAATATTTTGACGTGATAACGTCTTATGAATGAACACCAGCTGCGCGCACGAAAAAGTTTCACGTTCCGCCTGAGCCTGGGCGTGCAAGCGAGAGCGCGGAACAAGCTTTGGCTTGTGACACATTTATTCATCAATCTATCTAATATCTTTGAACGAGCAATTCATGTATATCTATAAATATATTATATTCTGAATCTCGGAAACGGCTCCAACGATTTTCATGAAATTTGGTATGAAAGGGGTTTCGGGGGCAATAAATCGATCTAGCTAGGTTTCATTTTTAGAAGAGGTCGTTTTATCTGTGTTTTCAGGCAATGAAAAACCCCTTACAATATCATTAGAATAAGAAGGTAAATTTCGCCATCATTTCTAAATTCCCGATAGCGCGACGGTGTCAGGCGCTCCCGAAACCAGAAGACCCGGGGTCTTCTGGTTCGAGTCCAAGACGATTATATTTTCCCCAATTAATTTTATTATTTTTTTTTTACTATATAATTTCCAGATATTGATTCTTTATGACGATAACACGTAAAACTATCGTACGTAAAGCGACTTTACAGAAAACCAGTTATTTAATTTTTTTATTCAAAATTCAAATAAACTTTTTACAAATGCTTTTGAATCGTCTGGCTCTACCACTGGTTCGGAATGCCCTTCCTGCCGAGAAGAACCAGCAAGAAACTCGGCGGTTGCTCTTTTCGAAACAAGTTTGCAATAGGTACAATAGACATTATGCTATGTATGCAGTGTTTCCACAATGAGGGGAAATTCCAAAAATGCATACCTACTAACAATGCAATCTATTATCTTTAATGGGCCATAAAGTAGCCCCATTCCTGCCAGTGGAGCCCGTTCACGAGCATGACGCATGACCCAGCCGTTGCTTTGCTCAACCATATTTGAAAATAAATACGTGCTAGTATTCGAACTTCTTCTTACTTCTTCTATCTCCTCCTTATAATGTGCTTTTACTTAACTTAGTATAATGTAGGCTCAGGGTTGCTCAGCGGGCGATGGAGAGAGCTATGCTCGGAGTGTCCCTGCGGGATCGAATCAGAAATAAAGAGATCCGTAGGAGAACCAGAGTCACCGACATAGCTCAGCGAGTCGCGATACTGAAGTGGAAATGGGCGGGGCACATAGTTCGAAGAGCTGATGATCGTTGTGGTCGTGTGTGGTTGGCAGACCCCCACCAGGTGGACCGACGAAATCAAACGAGTCGCAGGGAGCCGCTGGATTCAAGCGGCGCAAGACTGAGGCCTGTGGAAGTCCATGCAGGAGACCTTTGTCCAGCAGTGAACGTCTATCGGTTGACGAAGAAGAAGATTCGAACTTCTCGTGTCCCGCTTGCAACGAGTATGGTGTATGCGACGAATCTTTCGTGTCTGTCTTGCGGGATAGAGGATCCTTCCAGACTCCAGTGGTTTGAGCTTTGCGTTGATATATCAGTCAGTCAGTCACCTTTTCCTTGTATATATTTAGATAAAGAGTCCAAAAATAGTTATTTGTGTTTTAAGGGGCCAAAGAAATTTTTTGTTCCCCGAGGGCGTTATTTTGAATTCAGAGCGAAGTGAAGGATTCTAAAGTAGAAACCTGAGCGTAGCGAGGAATTCAATATACGCCGCCCGAGAATAAAATATTTTGGCCCCGAGTGACTCACACAATTTTTCATCATTACCTATGAGAAAAAGCTAGGAGTATCAACCTACTATGTATAGACATTACCTATACGTATATTGAAAGTTTAAATAAATCACAAATAAATTATTATTCAATAATTAGTAAGTATATGTATATCGGATGACATTTTCCAGCGGCTCGGAAAAAATAGGGTGTGATAAGTAAATGGAATAGAAGCTCATGGCATCGTTACTTTTTTTTTTAGTTTACAAACTTATTATGATTCTTCTAATTCTTCTAATATTATATAAAATCTAATATAATAAAATTCTCATGTCGAGGTGTTTGTTACCAAACTCCTCCGAAACGGCTGGACCGATTTTTATGAAATTTTGTGTGCATATCGGGTAGGTCTGAGAATCGGCCAACACCTATTTTTCATACCCCTAAATGATAAGGGTGACCCACCCCTAAATATTTTTGCTGGCGGGACGAAGTTCGCTGGGTCAGCTAGTAATTCTATCAATATTGCGAAAAGAACGATGCCATGGGCTTCTACTCCATTAACTTATCACACCATATTTTTTCCGAGACGCTGGAAAATGTCATCCAGTATAATTTATGTTGGATACATACATTTTTACAATTTGAGGATAGTTATTTTCTTCTTTAGATTAGCAGCCATGATTCCGTTCGAAATACAAAAAATGTATGGGCGTTTTTAACCGATCGACAAATTGATCACGTGACTTATCGAAGACAACAGCTTCTCAAACATTTTTGAATTTTGAATGGAATGAGCGATCGACAGGTTTCTTTAACGAACGTAGTAATTTATACACCATAGAAATAGGAAAGACGTAGTCGTAATTCCTAGTTCCATGATATATACGAATGCCGACCAATCAGAAGAGAGAAAATATGAAAACTCCCATGGACAGCAATATTCATTTTACTAATCGGTATGATGAAAAATTATCTTTACCACTAAGCGATCACTGCTAAATTGGATTTTTTTCCACAGTTCCCAATTCTCCAAGGCAACATGGAGGGTGTATTCAGGCAGAGACATCCGGGTTTCATCACCGAAGATCCAGATTTTTGGAGTGTCATGTCGAACGATTATAAACCTAGCTACTTTGATGATATGATTGAGAACGGATTGCAAGCTTACGATCTTTAAACTGTGATATTTTACTGCATCGTGCTTTGGGTAGCCCTGAGTATTATAATCAGTGATACAGAAAACTATATTAAATAGTGTTTGATGTAATATTCAATAATAAATATATTTATATATAAGAAAAGAGATGGTCTTTCTGTACCTTTTTTTAAGCTATTGCATAGCTTTTATCGCGGGCTTTGAACTAGGACAAACAGTTTGAGCGCGGCGACCGAATCAAGAAATTCCGTGACGAAAAAACCTAACACCGTCGTTCAGTAAGCGTTCAACATTTTAGAGGTTCACATTTAGCTCTGTTTGTCGCAGTGGGCGAGCGGCCGCTTTCTTAGATGTCGCAGGTTCGAATCTCACCCGCGAAGTAGTGACAGTGCGCTTTTCTTAGTTTGTTTGTTATTAATTTTTTTTGCATAATTTTTATTATGCAAAAAAAATATTGCATAAATATTATAATTGCATGAGTTGATAAAAAATGCTATGCAATAGCTTTACCGCGGCAGTCCCCGAGTGCCACTTAATTTTTTTTTCCATCGTACTTTTGAACCCTAATAATTGTTTTTCAGAATAAAAGCTGTTACTTTCTAGCTGTGGCATTTTTACAAACTTCCATTTATTTTTCATTACTCATACACGGAAAGTAGGTCTGAAGTTGCCTGAGAAGCGGGTTGAAAGTAATACTTTTCAGCCCTAGGGAGAATCGTTTTCAACTGACAGCTGTCAAATAATTAAAAAAAACTAGTTGTCACATTTTTATTGGAGTTCAAATGAAACACGACATACCCGAGTGCATCCATAGACAAGAAGAAAGATAGACTTTATTCATAAAGTAAAGACAACTGATTCATAGACAATCATAGACAATACTTGACTATTAAAAAGCTAAATGCATAGCCCGCCGGCTAGGCCAAAGAAAAAAAAAAGGCGGGAAAGTGGCAAGCGGCAATCCGATCTTCATTTGTTTTTCGAGTTGTAGAGTTTTGTTTAGGCTTCTGTTTAACAGTGATTTTTATTGACACAATGAGTTCATCTGATTCAGATATGGATTTAACTTATAAACCTTCAACATTATGGAGCGTGTATTCTATGTTAAAGACAACATTAAGTACTAAACACAACGTCCATTTAAAGGATTTTGAGAGACTCACATCATTTCTCAAAAGACAGTCTGATGGGTTTAAATCGAAAAAATCCAAAGTTTTCACTTCGCAAGAGGTAGAAACCTTCTTAAACAAAGCGCCTGATGAAATATACCTAGTAATGAAGGTAAGTTAATCTTTTTATTGTTTACGCACATAAGTAATTTGTATCAAATTGTAACTTTCTATACATATTTTATTTATCTCGTCTCAACCCCTTTTTATGTCCCACTGCTGGGCACGGGTCGACTCCTCTCAGAATGAGAGGGATTTGGCCATAGCCCACCACGCTGGCCAAGTGCGGGTTGGTGGGCTTCGCACACCCTTAAGAACACTTATGTGAACTCTCAGGCATGCAGGTTTCCTCACGATGTTTTCCTTCACCGCTAAGCAAGTAATATTTGAGTTTTCGAAAACGCACATAACTTCGAAAAGTCAGAGGTGCGTGCCCGGGATTCGAACCCGTGACCTCCTGATGAGAGGCAGAGGACTGAACCACTAGGCTATCACTGCTCTCATATATTTTATATTTTTTATACATCTATTAGAGAAATATTTTTTTTTTGCAGGTAGTGTTAATATTGGCAATAAGTGGCGCTTGCAGAAGTATCGAGCTAGTAAATATGAAGGTTGATGACATTGAAAAACAAGGTGATATAATATTGGTGAATTTACGTGGCACTAAAACCAAAGTTGACCGAACCTTCATTAAAAAAGAATTTGTAAATATAATAGAAAAATACCAAAAGTTACGACCAAGTGGTATAGAAACGAACCGTTTTTTCATAAACTATCATAAAGGGAAGTGTCTTCGGCAAGTAATTGGCAAAAACAAGATGTCGAGTATTCCTAAAGAGATAGCCACATACCTTAATTTGCCAAACTCACATCTATATTCGGGTCACTGTTTTCGCAGAACATCGGCAACTTTGCTAGCCGATTCTGGTGCCGATTTAACTGTCATTAAAAGACATGGAGGTTGGAAGTCGAGTAAAGTAGCTGAAGGCTACATAGAAGAGTCAGTGGAAAATAAAACTAAGATATCACACATAGTAACAAAAATGATAAATCTGCACTCCACTGATACCCCACAGCCGAGCACTTCAAAAGATTATCAGGTGGAATCCAACAATATAACTGTAACAGCTGAAGAAAAGACACCAATACCAATGTCGCCAACATTCACCCAAGAATCCCTGGATACTGTAGAAACTCAATTTTCCCAGAAAATATCAAATATCAATATACCCGGCAAAAACCTTTCACTAACTATTACTAATTGTTCTAATTTTAACATAAACTTTAAATAAATATCTCACCAAAGTTGTTGATTTATGTAAAATAAAGTTTACTCAATTTTCTTTAGCTAATTTCTATTTTTATTTTGACTTTCCTTATATTCGTAATGAAAAGCACAGTGTTTACCTCGGGATAAAGACTTATTTAGTCCCTCGAACTATAGGCCCCCTCGCTACGCTCGGGCGCCAAACCCCGTCTCGGGACTAAATAAGTTACTTTCATCCCTAAGGTAACAATGTACTATTAACTTGCAATGTATGTATGTATGTTTGGGCCAAATCTTGCAAGACGAATTAGAACTATTTCCCGGTTTCCGATTGAGCTGAAATTTTCCATGTTTCTGTAAATCGGATGGCAATGCAATATTATTGTGACATGATCTGATGATGGAGCTGGAAAAGGGCTATAGGAACTCGATAATAAAACGACGTAAACCCATCGAATTTGGGCTCATTTGACTCGTCTTGACAAGTACTCTGGTCTTAGATGATATCCAGGGGGTGATGATGTACTACTAAAAACTTGTATTTTAAAAATATATTTTTTTTTAATTTTCACTTGTTTCAAAATAATTTAAAATTTAAAATTTTTTAATTACTAGTGTGTGACGTTCACAATCACTTCTGATTGGAACTTTTTTTTTATTCGTTGACAAGATAGTCCTTGACTGCGATCTCACCGGATGGTAAGTGACGATGCAGTCTAAGATGGTAGCGGACTACAGTGGAAGGGGTATGGGAGTGAAAATTCAACCCATACCCCTAATCGGTTTCTACACGCCATCGTGCATCGGGCCGGAACGCTAAATCGCTTGGCGGCACGTCTTTGACGGTAGGGTGGTTACTAGCCACGGCCAACGAAAGCCTCCCACCAGACCAGACCAGAGATAATTCAGAAATCATATATTCCCAAATTGACCCCGCCGGGAATCGAACCCGAGACCTCCCTCCGAGACCACAGCGCTCACCACTGCGCCAGGGAGGTCGTCAAAAAATCTTCTCAGCAGAATCCGCTTTCCGAACCGGTGGTAGAATCATGATGTGTCATAAGAGCCACAGGTTGGCCTCCGTGAAATGAATAATTTTGAATTAGACTTTTAATTTTGTACGTACGTTTTTGTAATACTCTCGATAAACAAATAAACAAACAAATGGCTTTTTTTACAAAGAGGATTGTAAAAGGTGCGAAAAAGGTACGTTACATGATTTTTTTAAACATAAATCCAGGAAAAAATTGTAAATAATTAATTGTAAATATTTATCAGTTGGCAAATACCACGAAACAAGATTGAGGTGGATGCTATTTGACCCGTATATGTGATAACCTCTGGTATTTCATTACCAAAATACCTAGTTACAGATGTTTGAAAAACATTTTTATAAGAATAGGTAGGATACCTTAGAGCAGTGGTAGTCTCTGTGGTTAGGACTGCGGTCTCCTATTCGGGGGGTCGCAGGTTCGATCCCGGGCACGCACCTCTGACTTTTCGGAGTTAATTGCGTCATCACATGCTTCAATGGTGAAGGAAACCATCGTGAGGAAACATGCACGCCTGAGAGTTCTCCATAATGTTCTCAAAGGTGTGTGAAGTCCGCCAATTCGCATTGGGCCAGCGTGGTGGACTATGGCCTATAACCCTTCTCTGAGAGGAGACCTGCGCTCAGTAGTGAGCCGTTGATGGGGTGCTGATGATGAATGACCACTTACATCAAGTGATGTGTAAAGAAATACTTATAATAAAGCCCATAGCGTTTATTTTGGCGTGACCAATGTGACCAATTTTTCTTTGAAATCTGGTCACAGAGATATCGGATTCGCTTTCCTTTTCTATCTCTAGGTATTGCCGTAAGAGATATTTTAGCTCCTCCCTCCTTTAAAAGTCTTCTTACGGTATAATAAACATACATAAGGTAATGGTTCGATCACGGGCACGTATCAATACAATCAAGGATTATTTTATTTTGACGCCAATGTCATCGAATACGAATTCGATCAATGGAATAACTTTTAGACAATTGGTACCTACCCTGACTTATTTATCGGGTGAAGTGAAATGTCAGTCCTGAAAGGTCACCATAATTTCCACAAAGCTTCGTGTGTGAAGTCCGCTAATTCGCATTGGGCCAGCGTGGTGGACTATGGCCTATAACCCTTCACTGAGAGGAGACCTGTGCTCAGTAGTGAAACTTTGATGGGTTGATGATGATGATGATGATGATGAGGACTACCTTTTACCTACTATTCAAAATTTTCATGTACACGGGTGTATACACATAATGAGTTCTTGCGGTAAGCCGACGTTAGGTATATCATCATCATCATCATCATCAGCAACCCATCAACGGCTCACTACTGAGCGCAGGTCTCCTCTCAGAGAAGGGTTATAGGCCATAGTTCACCACGCTGGCCCAATGCGAATTGGCGGACTTCACACACCTTCGAGAACATTATAGAGAACTCTCAGATATTCATGTTTCCGCACGATGTTTTCCTTCACCGTTGAAGCAAGTGATATTTAATTTCTTAAACGCACATGACCCCGAAAAGTCAGAGGTGCGTACCCGGGATCGAATCTGCGACCCCCCGAATAGGAGACCACAGTCCTAACCACTTAGGCTATCACTGCTTCTTAGGTATATAGTATCTTGTTAGGTAAATACTCGTTACGAAAACGAGGAAAATCATGTTCATAACATTGTACGGCACTCGCATTATAAAGAACCGAGTAGCAGCAAAAACTATGAACAGAAGAAGCCAGCCCAGCAGAATTAAGCGGAATGATATTTTAAAACAGCGGCCTTATAATGCGAGAATAATTGGACCGACATCTGCAGTCGAGTCACAGCGCAGGGACGCCGCTGGATACAGGCGGCGCAAGACCGAGGCCGATGGAAGTCCAGGCCAGAGACTTGTCCACCAGTGGACGTCTATCTATAATGAATAATTAAATACTGTCTATAATATTGTACCGGCAACGGTAGAACATGCAGATCTTATCTACTATGTTAATGTAACATCTATTTATAAGTAACTACACATATTATAATGTACCACGTTCTGAACAATAAATGAATTATGAATTATGAATTATCGGTTGGGGAAGAATGAGGAGATCTTTTTCTTAATTAGTATTGTAAGAACCAATTATGAAGGACACAGTTAAGTAGTGCAGTCTTAAAAAATTTCGCGCTCGCTTCGCTCGCGAAAATGTTCATGTTGCATTGCTGTTGTAGGTGCCAAGTATGGACTACATAGTGGCGTAGTGTCTCTTCGAGCAGACCACCAGCCTTAGTTGCTATTTATGTTTATTATTACGCTTACGCTTATTATCGCTACGCGCTCGGCTACCCGAAGCGAAAGCTCTTTCGCACGAAAACCAACCTTATTTCCTCAACGTTAGGGTAGAAATTTCAACGTTGTGAAAAACGTAACGAGGTCATTGATAAATTGATTTTACTGCCCGGATTTTTCTCATACCGGGCTGCTAAAATCGATTCTTAAGGAGTAAACTCCAAAAATCAATACAATAATGCAGATTGTATTTTTTATTTCAAATTTTTCCGCTCTTCACGTCACTTACTTCGTTTTGTGAAGACATCGCAACTTGGCAAGGTCATAAGTTGAAACAAGTTATTGTGCTTATCAGAAGCGCTCACTTAGGTACCGACTGCTTAGTGTTATAAAACTTTAAACAATTTTAGTGTTTGTGCATTTTCGAGATGTTACTCAAGTGCTTCGTTTTGTTGTGCTCAGTGATTTCGTGTTTAAGTAAAAGAGAAATAGGTAGGTGGCTTTATTTTAGAGCCAGTTATTGAATCGCATATTAATAATAAATTACCTCAGTTCTTTTTTTTTTTGCAATATTATTTTATTTGCAAATATATTATCTACCGAATATTATTATACATAAGAATGATTAGGTATTGTGGACCATCGCATGAGTATTGTCTATTGATATTCGATATTACCTGTTATGTTGTTGAATTTAGCGCTAAACACAGATTATTTTATGGAATTGTTATTATAGTTAGTCACTTCTATTTTTAGGGTTCCGTAGTAATCAAGGAACCCTTATAGTTTCGCCATGTCCGTCCGTCTGTCTGTCTGTCTGTCTGTCCGCGGTTTAGCTCAGAGACTATTGGTACTAGAAATCTGTAATTTGACAAGGATATGAATATCAATCACGCCGACAAAGTGGTGAAATAAAATTTTGAAAAATAATTTTTTTAGGGTACCTCCCCTACATTTAAAGTGGGGATGAATTTTTTTTTCTTGACTATCCCATAGTGTGGGGTGTCGTTGAATAGGTCTTTTAAAAATATTGTGGGTGTGGTAAAAACACCATTTTTCAATTCAGGGATCCGTTTGTGAAATATGATATTTTAAAGTGCTAAATTTTATTAGAGTCAAGTGTCCCCCCCCTCTGCCAGCTAAATGGTTGTATATAGGATACAAGATTAAATTCACAGCAGTAGTATATTTAATGAATTTTAAAGGAAAACTATCACGGCTAAGTAAGGTTCATTAGTTAAGTTATATCTGTTTTTTCTAAGTTAGGTATTACACGTAGTGTAAGTTGCATATTTTGTAGTTTATTATAGCATTTAAGGCTTGGAACTCAAAATATATTCAGTATTCATAAATAAAATAAAAGTACTATCCTAGGTCAGCAATAATATTTGAGACTTCCAACTACGGAACCCTACACTGCGCGTGGCCCGACACGCACTTGGCCGGTTTTATTTATCTGTATATGTTTACTTAAGTTTTCGATATCGCAGTTGAGTGAAGTAGCTATTTCAGTGTTGTCTATTTCTTTCAGTGTTGATAGTGTACTATCCATTTTGAAACGTCTTTAGATGTATGTATGTGAAGCGTATATTCGTGATGAAAGTATGATTACAGATGAGCTTCCAGTATTTATGATACAGAGTAAAATATGTACTTCTTAGCAGCTTTTCATAACGTACCTACCATCGATTTTATAGGTAAATATTGTTTGAGTAAGGGTGACGTACACAGCAAACTAAAGAGTGTGAGTTTTTGTAGTAGTATGTAATTGTAAATTATAGATTGTGAGCTTTGGTAGAGGTGTGTGAAAAGAGTAAGTGATTTGAGTGTAAAAAGATTAGGTTCGTGTGTGATAAGATTATTTACAATCAGGTATATAAAGTAGCGATGTAAATACACATAGTAAACATCAGAGTTTAACACTGAATACACTAGAAATAGTCAGTTTCCTTGTTGCAGTTTTTGAATTTGGGACTCATTATTAATCAAAATCACTTCGATCGAAATCGAGAATTGTCGTCCTTCCTCACATATACTTTCCCATAAGACGTCCAACAATATTTATATAGTCCCGACTTTATTAGTTCTCTTCCCAGAAAATATAGCCAAGAGGACTTCGCGGTTAAGTTATCAGAAATGAAAACAGGAGTGTCAGCTTCAATGCGTAGTCCTAGATGTTTCGCACAAATTCTCGTCTTATGTTTTATATTCAAAGACTTGCTCATTTTAAGGAAGTTATTTTTAGTAATTGTTGACATTGTTTCAACTATTATAGGAGTATTACTTTGTCCTTCCTTTCTTGGACGTACTCTATATAATTATATCTTTTATTTCTGACCTACTTATTTCACAACCAATAGTTTTAGACAGGCAGGTTAGGATGTCAAGCAGGTCCTCCTTGGTTTTTTATCATTCCTCGGCACATTTTTAACTTAAAAACTAGTTTTCCTCATCCCTTTCTGCATATCTTCCAGTTTATCTTCCAAAATAGTAATGTGTTTCCTGTCTTCCTGTGCTTGCATTTCCAATATTTCAATTTTCTTTTTATATTCTTCATTTTGAGATGTGAGGAATGCAATAGAGTTTTCTATATTTCGATTTGACTGCTGAATGTCTGCTAGCGTCGGTTTAATTTTTCTAATTTCTTCGCTATTTGTGGTCATCATAGAGTGAATTAAGTTTTTCATTTCTTCTTTGAAAGCAGAGAATTCCACACTAAAGTCCTCGCTTTCCCTCTTCCTTTTGTTTCGCAGTGAGGCAAAACTCGAGGTTAAATCCGATTTGTTTAGCAAATCTTCCGCAATGTTGGATTCAGAGAATGATTTGTTCATATTGAAGCCTTTACTTAGAACTTTAATATTGTTAGAAAATAAAATTAGTTATTAAACCTGTACTTGTCGATATTATAATAGTTTGGGAAGTTTGGATTAGTTTGTATAAGAGAACCACATTATGAGTCAGATGATGCGGGTAGGTTGAAAATGAAATTTCACAACACCGCACTAACACAAAAATTTAGCGTTGGCACTGAAGTAATTACTTATGATTGTTTTTGTCCAACACTCAATTATTTTCTGTTGAAGAAAACACTTCACAAACTTAGTTACACTTTTATTATAACAAAAATTTATCAGTTTAAACAATATTGCAGGTTCTTCTTCTTCTTCTTCTTTATCAACCGATAGACGTCCACTGCTGGACAAAGGTCTCTTGCATGGACTTCCACAGGCCTCGGTCTTGCGCCGTCTGAATCCAGCGGCTCCCTGCGACTCGTTTGATGTCGTCGGTCCACCTGGTGGGGGGGTCTGCCAACACTGCGCTTCCCGGTGCGGGGTCGCCACTCAAGCACCTTGGGACCCCAACGACCATCAGCTCTTCGAACTATGTGCCCCGCCCATTTCCACTTCAGTATCGCGACTCGCTTAGCTATGTCGGTGACTCTGGTTCTCCTACGGATCTCCTCATTTCTGATTCGATCCCGCAGGGACACTCCGAGCATAGCTCTCTCCATCGCCCGCTGAGCGGTCCTGAGCCTACTTATGAGGCCCTTAGTTAGCGACCATGTCTCGGATCCGTAAGTCATCACTGGCAACACGCACTGTTCGAAGACTTGAGTCTTCAGACACTGAGGAATTTTGGACGAGAAGACATCTCGGAGGTTTGCAGGTTACTTAATACTATTTTATTTATTTTTTAAAGTGTAACGTGACTAGCTTCAGTAACGTAAAATGAGGAAGAGGAAGGAGAAAGGATGCGGGTTGTTACGTTCCCTCAAATATTGTTGAGCGAAGCAATGGCTGGATCATGCGTCATGCTCGTGAACGGGTTCCACCAGCGGGAATACAGATTTTTCTGTTAGAATAGAATAGAAATGTTTTTTATTCAAATAAACTTTTACAAGTACTTTTGAATCGTCAATTGAGTCTACCACTGGTTCGGAATGCCGTTCCTGCTGAGAAGAACCAGCAAGAAACTCGGCAGTTGCTCTTTTCAAAATTGGCGGATTATAGCAAAATAATTCTAACCTTTTCTTGCTAATCATGAACTTTCGCAAAGTAACGCCTGCTTCTATCCAATATTCTTTAATTTAGTTGGATCGCATGTCACCGTTTCAGGTGGGGCCTGTGTGATTCCGAATGAGGGCTTCACGAACATCGCGGGCATATGCAAGCCCATCGACAAATGTCCTTACGCCATAAAAGTTCTGTACACGGATGAGAAGAAGCCGGCAGTGAGTACCTAGACGCGATTTAAGGTTGATTATATGAGTCTGCCCGCGAAATCTATCTATCTATCTAATCTCTTTAAACGAGCAATTCTTGTATATATATACCAATATATATAACCTGAATCTCGGAAACGGCTCCAACGATTTTCATGAAATTTAGCATATAGGGGGTTTCGGGGGCGATAAATCGATCTATTTAGGTTTCATTTTTAGAAAAGGTCGTTTTATCCGTGTTTTCAAGCAATGAAAAACCCCTTACAATATAATTAGAATACGAAGGTAAATTTCGCCGTTAATTATGAACTCTCGATAGCTTGGTTAGGTTTCGGACGGTTCCGAAGCTAGAAGACTCTGGGTCGAGTCCAGACGAATTTTTTCCTTATGAATTTTATTACTTTTATTTTTTATTTTATTTTTTTCTAAATATATCATTTCCAAAAAACACAATTTACAAAAAAAAACAAAAAAACCGCTCGGTCACCCAGATATTTCAAATTTAATTTGGTTTTCCGCAATTTGTAAACTAATACGACAAATTAGGCAAGGCATTCTAATTGCGACGATGGTAGTGTCATCTTCACAGGTTTATAAAAAAATCTTTACTTGAAAGTGTCCAGTTTAAGAAGTTAGTCCGAGTATCGAGTTTGACGTGAGTAACTCACAAATTAGACACTTTCAAGTAAAGATTTTTATACATATAATAAACCTGTGAAGATGATCCTGCCATCGTCGCAATTAGAATGCCATAAGCCTAGTTTGTCGTATTATTTTACAAATTGCGAAGAACCAAATTAAATTTGAATTTCGCGGGCAGACCCGTATAATCAACCTTAATTCACTCATTTCCACTCACATAACGCCCATAATATTATTATATTATTATTTTATTTATTTACAATGTATTTACAAATACCATATGTAACATTTTCAATACTCTGACTGGGTCTCATGTTTGTTTACCCAATAGTGTAATAATAATAATTTTAATTTTAACTTTGACTTTAATTTTGACTCATCTTAATGTTGACTATTTATTTTCATTAATGTACATTTTAATTTTAATTTTGAACTATTTTTATTTTTATCCCAACGATGGTCTTCCAGCTTCAATATGTGTTAGATGTAACCAAAAATTGGATGAATGTATTGAATTTATAAATCTTTGCAAAAAAATCTGATAATGAATTGAGAAAATTTAAAACAAAATATAACACATCTGAAGAAAACAGCACAAACTTTGTAGATGATAAAAATGAATGCAACTTAAACCAAAAATTTAAAAGTATACATTTTGAGATAGATTTGACTGAAGATATTCAAAGTAATGAAATAACAAAAGAGAAATGTATCAGCAATGTGTGTGAATCAAAACAGATGCCTCAAAAGCATTCAGTGCTTTACTTGTGGCAAAGTTATGTCATCTAGGTATATTTTAAGGGAGTTTTTTAATTGCACCTCTATTTACAATTTAAGCAAACGAAGTTTCTCCACTAATTAACCTACTGCATAACATACTGCCTTGCACTTTTTTAATTATTGATAAAAAATATTAATAAAAAATTAAACAAGGTCTCTTTTATTTTTATTGAATTAACTGATATTAGAATATTATAATGTAGCAACAATATAATAATTGTAATATTTGCAATGCCCTGACCGGGTCTCATGTTTGTAACCCAATAAATATGAAAGCAAATAAATAAATACGAATACGATCAATTGTGCCGTGTGGTGACGGCAGATCAGAATACAGTTGTCACCACCCCTGCTCTTCCCGCGGGTGTCGTACGAGGCGACTAAGGGAGTATAACGGAGAACGGGCAGCAGCGTCCTCTGTGCTACTGCTGCCATCTACTGCGATCACCGACCCGTCTGCCCCGCGTGGTGATTGTGGGCAAACCCTCCCCTTGGGAGAGGCCTTTAGTCCAGCAGTGGACTGTTATAGGCTATTGATGATGATGATGAATACGATCAATGGTATAACTTTTATACAATCGCACCTCTATTGCAGATGTGCTGGTGGGAAGGTGAGGTAAGGATAGTTTGCTGTCCGCTCAACAACACCATGTTCAGGACTGGTGATTTTGGCAGGCTGTATGACCCCCTAAGCGACGGGGTCAAGAGGTCAGGAACCACGGTAAGAGAATAATTTTTCACCCGCACTACTACACTAACTTCTCTTGTTCTTATCAACTGATGGACGTCTAATGTTGAACGAAGGTCTCTTGCATGGACTTCCACAGGTCTCGTTCTTGCGCCGCCTGTATCCAGCGGCTCCCTGCGACTCGTTTGATGTCATCGGTCCACCTAGTAGAGGGTCTGCCAATACTGAACCGCCACTCCAGCACTAGCGAAGCAACGGCTGGATCATGCGTCGTGCTCGTGAACGGGTTCCGCCGGCAAGAATGGGGCTACTTTCTGTCTTAACATGAATTGAATTGTAGTACGTTTTTTTGGAATTTCCCCTGATTGTGGAAATATTATATTTTATTCTATCAAAGTTGCATGAGTTAAATCGGCTTGGGATCCAGCTGCCCACAAGATAGCATAAAAAACTTATTACAATGTAATAGCTTCATAATAATATTGTAAAGTGATTATTATGAACAGAGCAACTGCTGAGTTTCTTGCTAGCTCTTCTCAGCAGAATCCGCTTTCCGAACCGGTGGTAGAGTCATGACGTGTGATAAGAGCCACAGGTTGGCCTACGTGAAATAAATAATTTTGAACTTTGAATTTTGGGACGAAGAGATCCATAGAAGCACCAAAGTCACCGACATAGCTCAGCGAGTCGCGAAACTGAAGTGGAAATGGGCGAGGCACATAGTTCGAAGAGCTGAATGTCTTTGAGATTCCAAAGCGCTGGAGTGGCGACCCCGCAACGAGAAGCGCTTTGCTGGTAGACCCCTGCCCCAAGCAGACCAACGACTTCAAACGAATTACAGAGAGGCGCAACAAACCTTTGTTTAACAGTGGACTTCTCATCATCATCATTGAAATTAATAATATTACTTAGTAATAAGGACAACTGTTTTAAATTGCCGTGTGGTGACGGCAGATCAGAATACAGTTGTCACCGTCCCTGCTCTTCCCGCGGGTGTCGTACGAGGCGACTAAGGGAATATAACGCAGAACGGGCAGCAGCGTCCTCTGTGCTACTGCTGCCATCTACTGCGATCACCGACCCGTCTGCCCCGCGTGGTGATTATTTTCAAACCCTCCCCTTGGGAGAGGCCTTTAGTCCAGCAGTGGACTGTTATAGGCTATTGATGATAAGGACAACTATTAACTATGTAACTAATTACATAGTTGCATGCTACTCTGTGGCGGTTTGAAGCGCGTGTATTAATTAGTATAATTGTTTAAGATCTTAGATGTACTCAATCTGGCAAATAAATAATTTGAATTTGAATTTGAATCATCATTAGCAACCCATCAACGGCTCACTTCTGACCGCAGGTCTCCTCTCAGAGAAGGGTTATAGGCCGTAGTCCACCACGCTGACCCAATGCGAATTGGCGGACTTCACACACCTTCAAGAACATTTTGAAGAACTCTCAGGTGTGCAGGTTTCCTCACGAAGTTTTTCCTTCACCGTTGAAACAAGTGATATTAGTTGCTTAAACGCACTTGACTCCGAAAAGTCAGAGGTGCGTACCCGGGATCGAACATGCGACCCCCCGAATAGGAGACCACAGTCCTAACCACTAGGCTATCACACTGGACTTCTATCGGTTGATAAAGAAGACAAAGACGAAGAGATAGCTCCAAAAATTCAGAACCTTATCTCAATCAGTAAGCTATCGCTCAGCACGAGTCTATTCCAGCCCCCGGATTGTCTAAAAGTTGCCGATCAAATCGTCAAAGTTAGCGTCAAAGTAAAATAAACCATAACCGCATTTAATTAGAGTTTAATTTCGTGTATTCATTCGTATGACGTTTAGGTATGTACGATACCCTAAACGGTTGAGAATGGATACACGAAATTGAGCTCTAATTCAATGCCTTTATGGTTTATTTTAATTTGACGCCGAACTTTGACGATTTGATCGGCCATTCTTACACAATCGCTCTTCAGATCTGCCGTTACGACGGCGATAGGCACCAATGCTGCCCCGTCGTGCCGGACAGGCCGCTGCCGGAAGAGACCGGCTGCGCACCGCTGGACAAGCCGAAGCCTCCGCCAACGCTCACCGCTGTCCAGCTCGTCGCGTGGAACAGTAAGTGATGCTAGCAGTAGAAAGAACAACTACATAATATTATATCATCATTCATCATTAGCAACCCATCAACGGCTCACTACTGAGCGCAGGTCTCCTCTCAGAGAAGGGTTATAGTCCACCACGCTGGTGTTTTGGCGGAATTCACACACCTTCAAGAACATTAGGAAGAACTCTCAGGTGTGCAGGTTTCCTCACGATGTTTTCCTTCACCGTTGAAGCAAGTGGTATTTAATTGCTTAAACGCACTTGACTCCGAAGAGTCAGAGGTGCGTACCCGGGATCGAACCTGCGACCCCCCGAACAGGAGACCACAGTCCTAACCACTAGGCTATCACTGCTTCTATCTTCTTCTTCATTGAGACCATTTTAATGAACCCAAACACACTATATCTGCTGTAAGTTGATGAAGAATTGGGTATCCCGCAAACTAGATACCAGCACCAGGTCAACGTGACCGTATTGCAAGACTCATTGAAACTAATCTATTGAACCCAAATATGTCTGCTGTGAGTTTTTGAAGGGTTGGGTCGCCTCATCTTCCTTCTCCTTCCTTACAACTCAGGGCAAAAGAAGATAGCAGATCAACGTTCGGTTTTCAAAACTCATCAGTTGAACCCGCTGCTCCGCCGCGAATAGAACGTAATTATTATACGTCTCTCTTACGCTAAAAAATTGGTTGCCTGTAAAGTCGGTATACGGGCGAAAGTTTTACGTGACAACCGAAATAGAAGCGCAAGACATGAACCGGTGTGTATGCCTATCTCTCTCACTCTCTCTCTCTCGCTCTGTCTCTCTCGCTCTTAGGCGGGCTAACTGTGCTCGAGTGGAAGGGACGCGTGCCTTTCACTTTTTATGTCTGTCTCTCTCGCTCTTAGGCGGGCTAACCATGCCTCTCACTCGCTCTCATTGTGAGCGCATAACGTGAGCGGAGCGTAACGAAATAGAAGCGCAAGACATGAACCGGTGTGTATGCCTATCTCTCTCACTCTCTCTCTCTCGCTCTGTCTCTCTCGCTCTTAGGCGGGCTAACTGTGCTCGAGTGGAAGGGACGCGTGCCTTTCACTTTTTATGTCTGTCTCTCTCGCTCTTAGGCGGGCTAACCATGCCTCTCACTCGCTCTCATTGTGAGCGCATAACGTGAGCGGAGCGTAACGCAGTTTCTTGAAGTGTCACCCAGCAAACCAATTTATAAGACGTTGTCACGTCAAAACCCCTTTTTCTCGCGAACCAAATCAAAGATATTTTATCGCATTTTGACATATGGATGTGAAAGTTTTTGGACCAGTTTAGAAGCTATCGAAGGAGTCAAGAATTTCAGGTGAGTCCTGAGATCGTTCCCATAATCCATCTTCACACCAATTGTCATTTATCGATTATACTGGCACGCGTGAAGCTCTTAATCGAGTAATCATACGCCAAAAATGCCTTACATCATTTTGGAAAAGAGCTGATACTCTTACACTGCTGGACCGATATTAACCAAACATAGCTAAGAACCACCGCAAGGAAACTGGCTTTCAAATGAAAAAAACCGCATCGAAATCGATCCATCCGTTTGAGAGCTACGATATCACAGGCAGACACACACACACACACACACACACAGACAGACAGACAGACAGACAGACAGACATCGACGTCTAACTTATAACACTCCTCTTTTTGCGTCGGGGGCTAAAAATTCTTTTCACAAAAACCGACTTCAAACGCCACTACAAAGTATTAAATAAACTATGGGCCTCATAAACAGGCTCAGAGGCACTCAGCGGGCGATGGAGAGAGCTATGCTCGGAGTATCCCTGCGAGATCAAATCAGAAATGAGGAGAGCCCTCCCCTCTCTCTTCATTTATGAGACAGCTGTTTTTGTCCACGGCAACCTTTCGTTGTTCAAAAACATGAACAACAGTAGGCACCCGTTAAGGTTACGGGCTCGACCTTCAAAAACCGCAAAAATGCGGAAAAGCATTTTCTGTCTCTCAATTCATATTTATAATAAAATATCAAGTGACATAAAAAAACTAAATATGACTAATTTTAAAAAATCATTAAAGACATTTTTAATTAATAAATCATATTACTCAATTATGGAATTCCTGGACGATAGAAACATCTAAACAATAATTTCTTAATTAAAATATCTTTTAAAGCATTATTAAATGACTAATAAATAACCTTAGAATGACACAATGTATTGACATCTTAGGATTGCTTGTAAAGTTAGAATAGGAATTATTATTAAATATTATTTTTGCATGCCTATCCGGCAGATTGTAAGGACTTTTATCATAATGTAACACCATTGTACTACTCAATCTGTGCAAATAAATAATTTGAATTTGAATTTGAATTTGAATTTGAGCACGTTGGGATCCCAAGTTGCTGGAGTGGCGACCCCGCACCGGGTAGCGCAATGTGGGCAGACCCCGCACTAGGTGGACCGACGACATCAAACGAGTCGCAGGGAGCCGCTGGATTCAGGCGGTGCAAGACCGAAGCCTGTGAAAGACCATGCAAGGGAAGTTTATCCAGCAGTGGACGTCTATCGGTTGAAGATGAAGAAGAAGAAGAAGCCATATCTGTACCGATCATTGATAGTATAAATCTTCTAGGCAAAAACGTTTCATCTATATAATCTCAACTTCGGACGATACTTCGAATTCAAGGCAAAAATTGCTGGCAAGAAACAGTCCTCAATAAAGACAAGCGGTACTTCACGCCGGAACAGCTTCTTACTTTGTATCAAGCAAAAGTTCGATTGGGCCTGGAGTGCTGGCGCTTTGCTTCCTCGTTCATAAGTAATACGCTCCACTAAAATTTGGAATGCCCTTTCAGCTTCCGTTTTTCCAACTAACTATAACTCCGCCTAAATCCGTTAACGTCATCATCATCATCATAAGCAACCCATCAACGGCTCACTACTGAGTGCAGGTTTCCTCTCAGAGAACGGTTATAGGCCATGGTCCACCACGCTGGCCCAATGCGAATTAGTGGACTTCACACACCTTCGACAACATTATGAAGAACTCTCAGATGTGCAGGTTTCCTCACGATGTTTTCCTTCACCGTTGAAGCAAGTGATATTTAATTGCTTAAATGCACTTGACTCCGAAAAGTCAGAGGTTGAATCTGCGACTCCCTGAATAGGAGACCACAGTCCTAACCACTAGGCTTTCACTGCTTCAAATCCGTTAACGTGCCTTCTCAGAATGTGTGGAGAACTTGCGATTCGTGAAGCAGTGCATAGCGACGCCGGGCGACAGGCATCGCCACATCAGGCAATACGAGTGCGGCATAAAAGATCAAGCATTCCGGATATCCGGGGGCAGGCCTGCTGAGCCCAAAGAGTTCCCGCATATGGTGAGTGTAGTTTAGATGAATACAGAAGATACCTGATGATGATAAATAATAATATTGATAGAAGCAGGCGTTACTTTGCGGAAGTTCATGATTTACAAGAAAAGGTTAGAATTATTTTGGTATGTTCCGCCAACAGAAAAAATCTGTATGGTCAAACATGCAGTAACAAGCTAAGCACCGCTCACCTTCCCAAGCAAGCAATAAAGCAAAGTTCCCAAGCAAGCAATGCCATCACCACTCACATGCACCACCACACAAGACTTTTACACTAATCTCGACGCACGATTCGCCCAGACACAGGAGCATCCTCAGGAGATGACTTCGTGATACTAGACAATACAGCATTGTAAAGTCTACGTCTACGGAAGGTGAGCGGTGGTGAGCATGTTGGACCATCAGATTTTTTCTGTTGCCGGAATATAGCAAAATAATTATAACATTTTCTTGCAAATATAATTATATGTTTACAGGTAGTACTCGGTGTGGCGGAAGACTCCGACGGAGGCTCCGATGTCGACGCGGAGTGGGTCGGTGGAGGCGCACTCATCAGTGACAAGTTTGTGCTGACCGCGGCGCACGTGCTCGTAGACCCCTCCGGGTGAGTATATATATACCTGGGACACACAGTCCAGCTAGGTAGGTCCAATTTCAAGAAAGAGATCATCCGACGAATGCAACTCGGCTGGGCAGCGTTCGGGAAGCTCCGAGATATCTTCTCGTCCAAAATCCCTCAGTGCCTAAAGTCTTCGAACAGTGCGTGTTGCCTGTGTTTGACTTACGGATCCGAGACATGGTCGCTAACTATGGGATTCACAAGTAGGCTCAGGATCACTCAGCGGGCTATGGAGAGAGTTATGCTCGGAGTGTCCCTGCGAGATCAAATCAGAATGAGGAGATCCGTAGGAGAACCAAAGTCACCGACATACATAGCTCAGCGAGTCGCGAAACTGAAGTGAAAATGGGCGGGGCACATAGTTCGAAGAGCTGATGGTCGTTGGGGTCCCACGGTGCTAAAGTGGCAACCCTGCACCAGGAAACGCAGTGTTGGCAGACCCCCCACCAGAGGGACCGACGACATCAAACGAGTTGCAGGGAGCCGCTGGATTCAGGCGGCGCAAGACCGAGGCCTGTGGAAGTCCATGCAAGAGACCTTTGTCCAGCGTGTCCTTTGTGGACGTCAATCGGTTGTTAAAGAAGAATAAGAAGAGTGAGTACCCGCTAGAACAGCAGTTTCTATTTGTTATTATAAGTACGTATTTTCTTCCGGCCGAGTAGGCGACGAAAAGATCCTGAAAAGATACTGCATTTATTTTTCAATGACAAGGTTGCCCTTGACTTTCAAGTATTGGCCTTCTGATTCGAGAGGGACCTGTTACCAGTAGTGAGCCGGCGTTGGGTAACTATGAATGAAATCTTATTTTGTTTCCAGGCGGCCACTGAGATATGCGCTGTTGGGCGCTCTGAACAAGACAGACTTCCTCAGTGGCTTGCTGCACATCATTGTGCGCAAGATTCCTCACGACTTGTACGACTCGCACAAGAAACAACACGATATAGCGCTGGTGGAGCTGGACCGACGGTAGGTAGGCGGCGGCCAGCACGTTGATGTTCCTGGCTGCACTTCAGAGTTGCATTACAGCTCAGAAAACTTATAAGATACTCGCACATTTTCCATTAGCCACCACACATCTATACTAATATTATAATATAAAGAGGAAAGGTTTTTTTGGTTGTTTGTTTGTTTGTACCGAATAGGCCCTGTAACTAATGGACCGATTTTAACCATTTTTTCACCAATAGAAAGCTAAGTTATCAGGAAGTAACATAGGCTATAATTTATTTTCAAAAAAAATTGAGATCCTTAAGAAAATTGCAATAATGTAACCCAAAGTAGAAAAATTTCGCCTATAAAATGCATTATTTGACGTGTGCCTATTAATGATACATACAAACTATGTAGGTACAGTTTATTTTAGTTTTAATTTTAGAATTAAATTTAGGTTTATAGTATTGTATATATGAAATTTTCTATATATAATATAATAAAACTGTAATGTAGGTACTACATGATTAAAGAGTACTCATTATTTTCTACAAAATTTGATTGAAGAAATTTGATGAAACATAGTAAACTCATCCCTCTCTTTAAGTCAGGCAACCGAACTGACCTTAATAATTACAAACCTGTATCAATCCTACCAACACTTAGTAGGATATATGAAAAAATTATACTTGATCAACTAATGAAGCATTTTAATGTTAACAACTTACTACACCCCGAACAGTACGTCTTCACGAAAGTTCGAAGCACAACTGATGCGAGTGCAAACTACTTGAACATAATTATTTTCGATGCCTGGAAGCGTTCGCAAAATGCTATTGGTGTTTTTTGTGACCTATCATCTAAGGCGTTTGATTGCGTTGATCACCAAACTCTTTTACTCAAACTTAGTCATTATGCCATCAGAAGCGCTGCACTAGATCTCATTGCCTCTTACCTTAGTGATCAAACTCAGAGTGTATGCGTGGGTGACGTGAAATCTCGGGGTTCATCTGCACTGTTGGGTGTCCCACAGGGCTCTATCTTGGGTCCTTTTCTATTTTTGGTATATATTAATGACTTACCATATCATGTCCGCGATGCTTGTAATATTGTTTTGTTAATGATACATCTCTAATATTTAAAACTGACAGAAACAAAGTAAATTTTGACGATGTAAACAGTACGTTATTTATCTGAGATATCGCGTTGGTTTACTGCTAATAATTTGCTCTTGTACGCAAAAAAACTAAGTGTTTAAAATTTATTGTACCAAATGTAAAGAACATTGATAAAACAATAAAAATAAACGGGGAAAACCTTATAATTGAGAACTCCACAGTTTTTCTGGGGGTGACCTTGGATAATAAGCTTCAGTGGGACGCTCATAAAGAGACATTAGTGGGTAAACTCAGCTCAGCTGCCTATGCTGTGAGAAGGATAAGACAGTTTACTGATGTGGAAACGGCTAGACTTGTCTACTTCGCCTACTGTGTATTAATGTATAGTGTAATGTGCTATGGAATCTTATTGTGGGGCGGAGCAGCAAATGTTGAAACTATTTTCATATCGTCGTATATAATCGTCGATGAGTCTACCACTGGTTCGGGATGCCCTTCCTGCCGAGAAGAACCAGCAAGAAACTCGGCGGTTGCTCTTTTCAACACAAGTTTACAATACAATAAATACAATGCTATGTATGCAGTGTTTCCACAATGGAGGGAAGTTCCAAAAATGCATACCTACTAAAAATGCAATATACCCCAAGATGGGCAGACTTAAAGTAGCCCCATTCCCGCCGGTTACATAATAGTTCGAGATCGGTTGGTCGTTGAGGTTCCAATGTACCTAGCGCAGACCCCCCTAGACGACATCGGACGAGTCGCAGGGAAGGGCTGGATACACGCCGATGCCTGTGGAAGCCCGTGCCAGGGACCTATATCCGGCCTAGCGTCTATCGGTTGTTATAGAAGTAGAAGACAGCACATGTATTTTTATCAGGAAAACTATAAATAAAACAATCCACACTAATATCACGTTTACAAAAATTAAAACTAAAACTCGTCGAGCCAGTTTCCTTGTCCTACCTAAAATTAGAACAAACTACGGCAGAAAAACCCTTACCCATGAAGGAGCTAACTTATATTACAGAATACCTGCTATTCCTAACTAGTTTAGTTTTTGAGATAGACCCCCTAACAAAATAGGCCTAAAACCGACAACTGTGACGGCCCCCCCATTTCGTCATTTTTAGGGTTCCATACCAAAATGGTAAAAATGGAACCCTTATGGTGAGACTTTCTCCGTCCGTCTGTCCGTCCGTCTGTCACAGTCGATTATTTCAGTAACTATTAAAGCTATCGACATGAAATTTGGCATAGTTGTGTATAATAGTGGCCCAAAAGCATTGAAATAAAGAAAAGTCGAAAATTATTTTTAGTTTTATTAAAAAAGGGGGAAAATCGGGGGTTTGAAATTTAAAAGTAAAATAACTATATCGAGTGGGGTATCATATGAAAGGCCTTTACTTGTGCATTCTAAAACAGTTTTTTATTTATTTCTATATATATTAGTTTTTGAATAATCGGCCAAAATGTCGAAAAAAATACCGTTCCCCCCCCTTATCTCCGAAGTTTACCAATCGAAAAATCTGAAATAATTATGGTCAATAGAGGTTTATGTATATTTTACAGGAAAAATAAAAGCAACGCGAAAATTATTTTAGTTTGATTAATAAAGGGGGAAAATCGGGGGTTTGAAATTTCAAAGTAAGATAACTATACCGAGTGGGGTATCATATGAAAGGCCTTTACTTGTGCATTCTAAAACAGTTTTTTATTTATTTCTAGATATAATAGTTTTTGATTAATCGGCCAAAATGACGAAAAACATACCGTTCCCCCCCCCTTATCTCCGAAGTTTACCAATCGAAAAATCTAAAATAATTATGGTCAATAGATGTTTATGTATATTTTACATGAAAAATAAAATCAACGTGAAAATTATTTTAGTTTAATTAAAAAAGGGGGAAAATCAGGGGTTTGAAATTTCAAAGTAAGATAATTATACCGAGTGGGGTATCATACGCAAGGCCTTTACTTGTGCATTCTAAAGCAGTTTTTTATTATATAATAGCTTTTGAGTAATCGGCCAAAATGTCGAAAAAAATACCGTCCCCCCCCCCCCTTATCTCCGAAGTTTACCAATCGAAAAATCTGAAATAATTATGTTCAATAGAGGTTTATGTATATTTTACAGGAAAAATAAAACCAACGCTCTAACTAGTATAGTTTTTTTTATATTAACAATAAACCTCTACAAACAAAGTTAACGATAATTATGTAAATTAATATAATATTATCGTTTTACTTTTACTTTTGGAGTATGGAACCCTCGGTGCGCGAGTCCGACTCGCACTTGACCGGTTTTTTTTATTTGTAGCTAAAAATTAAAATATATATATATTTGAACTCCACATAGCTCTAGACAATGACACCCCACATGCCAGGGTAAAAAAATAAAATTTTATTTCGACTCCTTTTCCATGTATCCCATACATCATACTCCCCCTTTATTTTTTATTTAATTTAATTTTTATTATTTGTTGTTAAAGCGGCAATAGAAATACATAGTATGTGATTGATATTACGGTGAGAGATTGATATTACGGTTTACGAGATACAGCCCGCTGATAGATGGACGGACGGACGGACGGACGGACAGACGGACAGTGGAGGCTTAGTAATAGGGTCCCGTTGGCAACCTTTGGGTACGGAACCCTAAAAAAATGGCGCGAAAGGCGATGGTGGACGCTGATCATTCACCGTAACAGGACAAGATACGTAGATTTTTTACGGTTGTTCTTAGTTGTTTGGGCTTATTTTAAATAGGTACTGACATTTTGGGTGATCAAAATTTCTAGTACTAACATGCACCAAAATAAAGCACGTCTTTGGATAGAAGCAGGCGTTACTTTGCGGAAGTTCATGATTAGTTCCAGTGGCATGGTCTTACTATTTATCTTATAGTTTGGTTCACATACTCATTACAAACAAAAGCTCAAGTCTTTAGAATCACTGGGTACTATTTATAAAAATGTTTAAAAAATGTTTAAAACACATGAGAGAAGTGATAGGTATCGACATGTCTCGTTACTTTTGAAGTAATGAATTTGGTGCAATAATTTTATCAAACTCCATAACTATTGTAAATTATTGCTTCGTACTTACCCTTCCATGGTTTGTTAATCCAAAAACTACACTTAAATTGCTTTTAACTACTAAAAAACACGAAAACACGAAATGAAATACAACACACACATCCGTCGGCCATGCCGCGGCGAAATAAACCTAGTGTTCGTGGTCTATGAAATAAACTAGAGGCCAATTTTTGACGACTCATTTCTCGGAATTCTCTTACTCAGTAGGTAAAAATTTTTAACGGTTCGGCGACTATTAAAATACCTATTACATAAGTTAGAGAAGGCTAGGTATATTATTCACAAGCACATTAAATGGCAAACTGGACAGGTGCGAGCAGGATAGATTTAGGACTGTTAAAAACCAATTTTGGTCGCGCCGCACTCGCGCGCTTTCCTTCGAAATCCAAAATTGTTTTTCTCGCACCCCAAGGGTTAAGAGCCCACATCGTGATGGCGCGTCGTGGTTGCAGGGTGACGCTGTCGTCGTTCGTGCGGCCAATCTGCCTGCCCGTGCCCGGACAGGCCACGGACCGGACAGCCAGACAGGCAGAGCTCCACATCGCGGGCTGGGGCCGCACCGGCGTTTCTGAAAATGCGGCACAACTTTTACAGACAGTCAGTATATTGGTTAAGCTTTTGTTTAAAAGCTCAAGGAAAAGTAAAATAATCTTACTTGTCCTGACTGACTGAGTGACTGATATACCAACGCACAAACTAATTCATTGGATTTTTATTTTTATTAAATTGTTAACCTACACTTAAGGAAATATCAGAATAAATTTATAAGCACATATCAAAAATTCCGAAGCCAGCGGGATTCGAACCCACATCTCTTGGGAATCGCGCCCGAGTGTGTTAGCCACCTACACCATGGCTACGGTCGAACTACACGTCAGCATCGAAATTAGTGATATGTATCTACTTTTTCAGTTTAACGTATTTTATTCTAATTCACTGGAGTTAGAAACTTGAAATTTTGACGCGTAGGTTCCTTATATATGACTAGGACGTAGGCTAAGAAAGATCCTTTTTAAATTCCACTCCTAAGGGGGAAAGAGCGTGAATATTTGCATGAAAGTCCGTCATTTTTCAAGTTAGGTATATCCTTGAAACTTTGTATTTGACCTTTCGATTAATAATGAATAAATACGTGTCCCACTTTTTTTGAAAGTTTCCCCTCAAAAAAGTTTACGAATAGTTCACGAATAGGGGATGTTTGATGAAAGTAATTAAAATAAGAATTTTCAAGTTAATTTTCAAGTCAGATGCTTAAAAAAGTAAAATAAAAATAGCAAAGTACGTCAATATTAATTGGCAATCAACAGTTCTTAAATCTTCACAGTTTTATGTGGACAGGACAGTATATGGCAGCATCAGGTTTGAGGAACTAGGACTGAGAGTTTCATGATGTTCCACAATTTTAAAGGACAGTTCCTAACTCTCCAAAATTTTGTTAGAAATTACACCTGCTGCATCAGGCTTGAAAAGTTGAAGGTAAAGATTTTAATGGGACCAACTGGCAAGCTTCCTCTGACGATAAAAAAAAATCACGTGAATCGGTCCAGAAATCATGGAGAAATTGGTGGAAATACACCGGTCAAATTGAAAACCTCCTCCTCTTTGGAAGTTGGTTAAAATTGTTTTACCAACATGGCGGATAGTGATTATTTACAGTGTGTTCTATATAAAGCTTCATTTTCAGACACAAATCTCAGTGCAGTCAGACTATTCGGAATGTCAGATGAAATTGGGATCGTCCAACTTCCAATTCAACTCCTCGACCATGCTGTGTGTGAAAGACAACAGACGCGACAGAGCCGGGAATAAATCGAGGGACAGCTGCCCCGTGAGTAACACGTCGAACCACGCTCTGATATCAACATACAGCTGCTCAGACAAAATATAAGTAAATTGCTGGTGCCCGCGACTTCGTCCGCGTGGATTTAGTTTTCAAAAATCCCGCGGGAACTCTGATTTTCCTGGATAAAAAGTAACCTAATTCACTCTCCAGGTCCATAACTACAACCATGTAAAATTACGTCGATCCGTTGCGCGTTGCTTTGTTGCAGCGTGATTGAAGGACAAAGAAATAAACCAACAAACATACACTTTCGCATTAATAGTATTATTAAGGATTATATATTTTTTCTTACGCCGCGTGAGATCAGGGCCACAGACCAGTCTGTAACACTTTAATAATATAAACAGGGCGACGGCGGCAAGCCACTGATTCGCTGGTGTGGGCTAGAGCCCACACCAAGCTGTGCCCACACAATCAGCTGTGTGGTGTCAACAGGCAGCAGCGCCATCTAGAATGGCACTGCTGTCTGTTGACACCACACAGCTGATCATAGACAAATATTTTTTGCACGCTCGTCGTCAGGGCGACAGCGGCGCGAGCGGGCCGCTGATGGCGCTGCTGTCTGTTGACACCACACAGCTGATCATAGACAAATATTTTTTGCACGCTCGTCGTCAGGGCAACAGCGGCGCGGGCGGGCCGCTGATGGCGCTGCTGTCTGTTGTCACCACACAACTGATCATAGACAAATATTTTTTGCACGCGCGTCCTCAGGGCGACAGCGGCGGGCCGCTGATGGCGCTGCTGACTGTTGTCACCACACAACTGATCATAGACAAATATTTTTTGCACGCGCGTCGTCAGGGCGACAGCGGCGGGCCGCTGATGGCGCTGCTGTCTGTTGTCACCACACAACTGATCATAGACAAATATTTTTTGCACGCGCGTCGTCAGGGCGACAGCGGCGGGCCGCTGATGGCGCTGCTGTCTGTTGTCACCACACAACTGATCATAGACAAATATTTTTTGCACGCGCGTCGTCAGGGCGACAGCGGCGGGCCGCTGATGGCGCTGCTGTCTGTTGTCACCACACAACTGATCATAGACAAATATTTTTTGCACGCGCGTCGTCAGGGCGACAGCGGCGGGCCGCTGATGGCGGTGCTGAGCGACGTGCCATGTTCGTACAGCGCGGAGGGCGTGGTGTCTTTCGGGCCGAGCTGCGGCCACGGCGCTCCAGGCGTGTACACGCGCGTGGAGCTCTACCTCGAATGGATCGTGCGAAACGTGTGGCCGGACGACTGGCAGCGGGCCAAGGCCTTCGACAACAAGTCAGACTGATCACGTTGTTGCTTTGTACTTTACCTTACTTTAATAAAGAAGTGAAACTATTATTTCGCATTTTTGTTTTGACTGTCGGGGCTGACTGAAATGAAAATATCACGTCATCTTTTTTATAGCTACAAAATATGATGCCAAAAATCACTATTCCACAATATTACACTTAGTGTCTTCTTCTTTGTCAACCTATAGACGTCCACTGCTGGACAAAGGTCTTCTGCATGGACTTCCACAGGCTTCGGTCTTGCGCCGCTTGAATCCAGCGGCTCCCTGCGACTCGTTTGATGTCGTTGGACCACCTAGTGGGGGGTCTGCCAACACTGCGTTTCCGGGTGCGGGGTCGCCACTCCAGCGACTTGGGACCCCAACGACCATCAGCTCTTCGAACATTGTGCCCCGCCTATTTCCACTTCAGTTTCGCGACACGCTGAGCTATGTCGGTGAATTTGGTTCTCCTACGGATCTCCTCATTTCTGATTTCATCTCGCAGGGATATACCGAGCATAGCTCTCTCCATCGCTCGCTGAGTGACCCTGAGCCTTCTTATGAGGCCCACAGTTAGCGACTATGTCTCGGATCCATAAGTCATCACTGGCAACACGCACTGTTCGAAGACTCTGCGCTCGAAATTGTAGACGAGTATATATACACCTAGAACATACAGTCCAGCTAGGTAAGTCCAATTTCGAGAAAGAGATTAACCGCCGAATCCAACTCGGCTGGGCAGCAGCAAGCTACGAGATGTCTTTTCGTCCAAAATCCCTCAGTGCCTGAAGACTAAAGTCTTCGAACAGTGCGTGTGGCAAGTGATACATAGTGTAAAAGTCTGGAATTGTCATGAGAGCCCAATGATATAAATACCTAACTTTTTAGATTTCTTTCCACTTTGTTTTTATTACAAAATATTATCTACTAATAAAATAAATTGTAGCGGCTTCTTGTAGCTTGTTCTAATAAAGTCTTCTCAGGGTGTTATACTTCATTTATGAAATTTCCTTCCCGATATAATCCTTTTTTCCGGAGATAAAAGCGGCAGGCGTGTGCTGGGGATTTCGTAAGTATCTTAGATATTATGTATTCATGAAATAAATTAGTTAAGAAGCTTTATATGGGTACAAAGTTTTACTATTCATTTTATGTAAAGTAAGTCCAACGAGTCGAGATCCTACATATAAACATTGCCCGACGACAGAACACAGGGGTAGGGGTAGGGGTCGGGGTCGGGGTAGGGGTAGTGGTAGTAGTAGTATTATTATATGTATACTTAGTGACATATTTAGTTCCTCTCACAATCTGTCCTTTTCTGCATATTACTTTTACAAAATAATGTCGATGTTTCACATCTGCCAGGCGTCCCACGACGGCTCACAATTTTTTTGTACCTAAAAGTGCCTAAAATTACAAGTGTTAAATACAGTAATAGCATAGAATAGCATCTTATCAGTTTTCATGTCCCTTTCCCTAGCACAATGTTATCGGTGGATCCCACACTAGGAGGCCTGTATCGTGGGATCCAAAAGAAAATTTTCAATTAGATTATCACGGAAAATTAGTGACACTAGGTTTTATCCATACCTCTATTTGAATGTGAAATAAAAATAAGAACTATACCATGAATACATAAATAGTTCAATACAATATTACGATATAATTTTATATAATACAAAATATAAAATTAAAAGCATAGTTATAAATATGTGTGACCATATGATAATAAAATATACATATTTACATATTTAAATATGAGTGAGTGCCTATAGTAAGAAATCAAGTTATGCGTTTGAGTAACTGCTCAGTATCTTCATAGGATAGAGTGCTAAGCCATGTTGTTAACTTCTGCTTGGCCTGCATGACAGTTAGATTTTTAAGCTCGTTGAATTTTAATATTTTATTATAAATACGTGCATCTATAGATGGTAAGAAACGCTTAGCAAATGCAGAGTTTGTAACCGGTATACTACATTTGTAAACTCTTCTTTCTAATACTTCATCTCTGTTAGGAGCCTTAAGCATTTCAGTATGTTTCATAAGGGTAATTTTTAACAAAAAGAGTTGACGAACATTTAGTACTTTGGCATTTTTATAGAGGACATTAGTTGGATACCTATAGGGCTTACATAGCATAACCTTTAGGACGGATCTCTGGGCTCTCTCTAATTCAAGCATAGTTGTTTTAGCAGCACCACCCCAGGACGATATGCAGTAATTGAGCAGTGATTGACACAGGGACGTGTATACAAGTCTCAAGATTTTATGATTGGCAATATTACGAAGTTTCTTCATTATGTGTATGGTTTTTCGTATTCTTGAAGACAAGTTGTGAATATGGTGTTTAAAGTTGAGGTTGTGGTCAATATGGATTCCGAGGTATTTCATTACATTCACTCTTTCGATCTCATCACAACTGTAGCACGAGTTTATGTCACTGCAACTATGTATTCTTATGTTTGGGGATAAGCTTGGAGCAGACGAAGCAGTTTTATGAAAACATAGGAATTTCGTCTTCTTAGTGTTTAATGTTAAAAGGTTATTTTGCAACCACTGTTTAACCTTTGCTAAACCTTTTTGCGTGTAGTTAATTGTATCATCCCAGGTTTTGCCATGAAAGATGAGTGCCGTGTCGTCTGCATAGCAGACTATCTTAGCATTTTCCAGCAAAAGTTGGTGTATGTCGTTAACGTACAGTAGAAACAGAGTCGGCCCTAGAACGCTTCCTTGAGGAACACCACAGTTTATTGTCTGGAGCCGGCTTGAGTATTGATTAATTTTTAAACATAGTTTTCGATTCGTAAGGTAGGTTGTGAACCATTGTAATGGCGAGCCTCTAACACCAATTTGTTCAAGTTTCTTTAGGAGAATAGGTATTGAAACGGTATCAAAGGCTCTTGCTAGATCTAAAAATACTCCTATACAGTGTTCTTGTTTATCTAGATAATCAGCTACAGTTGTCGTGAGTAATAACGTGGCATCTTCGGCTGATTTGTTTTTTCTAAACCCAAATTGGTTTTCTGAGAGTATATTTAGTGAGTCTAGATAGTTCACCAGTCTCTTATTGATAACTTTTTCCAGGAGTTTTGAGAAGATGCCAAGCAGAGAAATAGGTCGATAGTTTTCTGGAGTGTCTTTGGTGCCCGATTTATGTATAGGACAAATTAAGGCAAGCTTCCAATCTTCAGGAAAAGTGCCAGTGGATATGCTTAAATTAAATATGAAGGTGAGTGGTTTTATAATTTCATTTTTTATTTGTTTGATTAATTCACTATTTATGTTATCAATGCCGGGGGATTTTCTACTGTCTAGCTGAGTAATCAAGGCTCCAACTTCTATCTCATCTACAGGTTGCAAAAAGAGAGAGTTTGTTGGTGTTTTAATAAAGCATATTTTATTGGCTAGTGTTTTTTCGCTTTCAGTGCTGTCCTTAAGAATTTCTTTTGCTAGCTTTTCCCCTAGCGTCGCATGATATTCGCTGCACTTGTTTAGTGAATCTGTTTTGTCTAGAGAATCCCTCAAGGTAAGTAGTTCCACTGGTTCTGTCCTCGTTTCCCCTATATCACATACCCCTTTGATTATCTTCCAGAGCCTTCTGGGCGACCTACAGTTAACCTCTAACTCGTTTGCTTCAAAGCTGGCTTTGAGATTTCGTAATAGTCTGTTGCAAAAATTGCGGTATCTTGTGTATGTTAATTTGAGTATGTTATTATTCGGATCTGCTTTATGCTGGCTATGAAGTCTGTCACGATGTTTCATGCATCTAATTAGGCCCGGTGTTATCCATGGTTTTAAGTTATACTTATTTCGAGATAATTTGACAAATGTAGTGTGCATGTTTATCGCATTTAAAAGGAGGCTAATGAAAAGTTGAACTGCTACGTTAACGTCTGTGCTATTTATGACACCAGACCAGTCTGTATTCGTGAGTTCAAGTTTGATTGCCTCAGTATTTCTTTTTAATCTTTTACGGGGCATGCGATTTTGGTGTTTTACAAATTTTAAGGTAAAACCGCTAAGCACAATACAATGATCAGTTATATCTGATTCGCATACTATTCCGGTAGTTTTCCCACTTGTTTTAACCATGATGTGGTCAAGACAAGCGCTGCCCCTAGTTGGCAGTGTAATAGCCGGTAACAAACCGTGCTCCGCATTTAAGCATAAGTACTCAGTACGTCCAGGGCTGTTAGATGGTATAATATTTATATTGATATCCCCACATATGACTAAGGTAGATTTATCTGTCACGGTACGTAATTGGTCGTCGAGAAATTCAAGAAATTCGTCTGTATTCCTAGCTGTCGGTGATCTATAAATATCTAATATCGTAATGAGATTAGGTATATTGACCATAAGACAGTCATAATTCAGGTTAGGCGGTTCCTGCACAGTCGCACTATGCGAATTCTCTATGTAGATGACTACCCCACTGTTCTGGTTTCTTGTAACACGGGTTTTGTATGCGGTATAACCAGGAATTTGTGGTAAAACTGTCGTCTCATTTAGCCAGCATTCACATAGAATTATTGCGTCAACTTTTATTTTGAATCGCGAAAGGGTTGTATAAAAATTATCAAAGTTTTTATCTAGGCTTCTTATATTAAAAGTTAGAAGTGTGAAATTGTGATCTGGGGTCAGAATATTGCCGCAGAGCTCAGGGCTTGAGATAGAGTGACAATTTATTCTAATTTGATCTAAATCCGCACTAAGATCCTTAGGATCGCCTGTTATTTTTTGATATTCTATCAGTATATATTTTAAACTGATGTTTGTTGCAAAAAGTCACTCTTCTGAAATATTTATAAAAGCGAGTGTTGGCTTTAGTGTAATTTAGAGATACAAAGGCACGATAAAGATTGGAGAAGTTACAGCATAAGATGGTCCAATGACATGTCATATAAATTAATATTATTATACATAAACTAGCGGCACGCTATGATGGCCGGTTTGACACATTACAATAGTGATGTGGAATGTCAATTTATTCTCGAACAAAAAACAATTAAGTTTTGTTTTTGTACCTGATTAAATAGGTTTAATAAAACAAAAATGTATATGTTTATTTAATTTATTTGAACGAACTGAATATTTGAATGAAAATGAATATACATACTTTATATGCACACAAGAAACATATGAATACAAAAGATACCAAAAAAGGTGCCACAAAAGGCCATAATTAATCAGATTCGTCCATACTACTATTTTCACTGTCGTCACTGCTATCATCACCTACATTAATAATTATATGTTCGTTTTCTATAATATTATCTATTTTCACATCTCTTTCATAATCTTCCCTTATTAATTTAACAGTTCTATTCACAACCTTTTCCCAGTCTCCTTTAGTTACATGTTCACAAGCTTCTTCTAATAATTTTAGCATTTTTTTTGTGGTAAATGGGGGTTCTGTATTGTGTCTTGCAGCATATCCCTTAATTTGAGCCCACACCAACTCAATCGCATTATACTCACAATGGTAAGGCGGTAACCGTATAACTCTGTGCCCATGTTCTAATGCTATTTCGTCAATGACGTATCGGATCTTGGTTGGTTTGTTTTCTTTTAAAAGACGTACTAATTCCGCTTTTAACATATTCATGTTTGCATCTACGCCATTTTTACGAAGCCATGCGACGATATCAGCTTTCTTTTGGGATTGGGCAGGTGGCTTGTCAATTTGCATCGAGTGGTATGGGGCGTTGTCCATAATTATAATAGATGGTTCAGGGAGGCTACACAACATTGAGGTAAACCATTCAGTAAACTTTTCTCCATTCATGTCTTCATGATAGTCTCCAGTGGTTTTTGACGCAAAAGCCATGAGAGAACCTTCGACAAACCCGTTGATGGTTCCGGCGTGACAAATTATAAGTCGCGATCCTTTTCCTACAGGAACTTTGGAAGTAGATGCTGCTGTGTCATCGTTCCAAGAACGGCCTACAGTATGGTTAGCATTAAGCCATGTTTCATCCAAGAACACAACATTTTGCCAATTTTTGATTTCTTTCACTTGCCGTAAAAAAGTATACCTTGCCATCGCTATATCAAATCTTTCCATCAATATTTTGCGTTTGTTACATTTTTTGTATTGAAATCCAATGGTCTTCAAAATCTTCGTTAAAGAACTTTCCCCACCGAAGAATAATCCAGCTTCCTTCAGTGAATGCACCAACTTTTTTCTTGTTGGATACTCCTTCTGTAAATAGTAGCCGTAAACATGTCTTCGGATAGCATCGGCATCAAAGCTATCGATGCCTACGACTGGTTTTGCTCGTTTTCTCTTTTTTGGTGTGTGAAGTTTATTTTCTTCTGTGCCAGTCTCGTCATATTTTTTTTTAGTTATCCGTCTAACAGTTCGTTGTCCAATATTAAGCGCATCAGCTACGCGTTCAACCACTGACGTTATAGGTAAAATTGGCCCTCCATTTTGAGCTTCACGATCGAAATAGTTACGAAGGCGTATTACGAACTCACGTGTCTGACTATTTAGAACAGTTCTCTGCGTACGTTCGGTCATATCGACGAAATCCACAACAAAGGGCTTGAACAGAGTCCAAATTAACGAGCAAGGGTCAACAGTAATGCAGTATCAATATTTGAAATCCAAAGCCAGGTCAAAACTATATCACAATCGCATTGCACTGACAGTTTATACTTTTCGAAGCAACGTCAATTCGAAACTGCTTTGTTTTGCATTGAGCATTGACGCGAGTTTGCCGGAGGTAGTAGTTGTGCTAGCCAGCGATCCTATGTGACGATCGTATTAGATTCCATTTTTAAAAATTTTCAATTTAGAAAACCAAATGCCGAGTTGTGGTATATATCATATAAAAATAAAAATTTTACCTTTTGTATGAAACAGCTGATATTTTTTTGCGATTTCAGAGGTTTGTCCACATAGTGAAAATTGTTCATATTCACAAGTACATTCACCCCTTAAATGGTGCAAACTGATTTTTCTACACTTGTATACATTTTAGAAATCAATTTAATAAATAAATTTTGAGTCCTAAACCTAAAACTACATTCGATAAAATTTATGAATCTCTGCACATCACTATCGTCAATAAAGTAATACAATTATTTCCTTCAAAGTCGTTATCAATGAATACGGAACTTCATGAGCGGACCAACGTCAAACCGGCCATCATAGCGTGCCGCTAGTGTAGTATATAAATATAGTATAGTATATGCAGTATATAATAAATTGCAATAAGATATTTACAAGTAAATATTAGATATAGTGTGATGGATCTTTTAAAGTGTGTTATAATAATAATCATGGATTTGATGTTTTGTTTTGCGCAGGGATGCTTGTGATGCAGATCAGTACAATCTTTATACAAAACTACAGTTGTCATTAAGTGCCCAACGTCAACTGTAATATATAAAAATATTTTAGCAATTAAAAGCTTTTTACGGGTATAAAAAAAGATATATAGCATTTTAACGAGCAAAGATTTTCTACCTGTTCGCAAAATATACATCCTATAGTGTGACTGGGTAGTAATAGTGTATAATACAGCCTTTGTAAATACAAGATAATAGTATTGTTGTATTGCAATCTTTCCTATCCTAGATAAATTCAAAGAGTAGAATAGAGTTTCAATTAATAAAAATAACACTACAGAACAAAAGTACGGGTATGTTAACGGATTAATTAATTTTCTGAAAATTCCACCATTACAGTTCATTGGATAACACAATAACAAGCATTTTTCTGTACAATAATAATAATTATTTAAGTTAAGTTGCATCATTTGGCGGGGTTCCCTTTTGACTGACAAGACGTTTGAGGTCTTCGTTATTCCTAATAGCAATAGCAGGTCTTCCTTCACGATGACGTACATATATCGTCCCGTTATTGCACCAGCAGAAAGCGTAACCCATATCCTTTGCTTGAATTCTGCTCTCGCGAAATAACAGTCTGTTTCTTGCCGTAAGCCGCTCATTTACATAGATCTTCTGTGCAGGTCCTTGTGAGTTTAAGTCTGTGCTCAAGACATTTCGACGAGCTTTAAAAGCTTTAAGTAATTCATCTCTCTTAGCACGACGCAGAAGCCTTACAACAATAGGGCGCGGTTGTTTCTTTGCATTCCCCGTTGCGTTCACAGCAGTAAGGATACGCGGGCCTGCGCGGATAGTCCAGTCTATCTCTTGATCTGAGAGGTCTACTCCGACTTTTTTCGCTAAGAGCAAAGCTATGTGGTGCGTATTCTCTCCAGGACACTCCGGCATACCACAGATCTCGATTTCATTTTTTAGGCAATTTTGAGCCTGAATATCTACTTCCGCCTGAAGTTCGCTGACTTTGCACTTCAAAGAGTCTATTTCTCCATTTCGGCTCTCAAGGGCACAGATGCGGGATTCATTGGAAGATATAGCGACCCCCATAGCGTCAAGCCTCTCATGACACCGGTTTAGCGATATTGTAGCCTCCTCCAGCTTATTCTTGAGAGAAGATATCACTTGCGTAAGCTGTCTAACCTCTGCCAGGAGGCTTCTTACGTTAGATCTGTCAGAGACGTCTGTCGTGTCGGTAGTAGGCTCTGGTCTATTGCGAAGAGTAATATTTTCGAAATCGTGGCTGGTTATATCACTGTCGCAGAGAGTTGCCTGAGCAGAATTATGGGGTCGTATGGGCGTATTGGAGTTGTCAGTTTTAGGCTGTAGGCTACGACATCTGTGACATATCCAAGATCGCTTATCCTCCTTTGCCATTAGACCGAATTTTTTTTCAGAAACATTTGCACAAAGTAGGTCAAATGTTTGCTTGCACGTTGCGCAGGTCAGTGATTCCCGGCCCTTAATTACATTTGGGCATCCTGCACATACTGTCGCAGGCTTGGAGGCCATAGTAGTAAGTACTTTTGATATGGTATTGCGCTGGTTCAAGAAGGAAGTGTCGATCTGCAGTGCGGCGCGGAAGGTAGGTATTTCAATTCGCAGTGCGGCGCGGTAGGTAGGTATTTCAATCCGCGTTGAATGACGCGGCGCGACGACGTACGTTATTAATTTGAAGTAAGAAATTTTATGATAACTTTTGCATTTTTCGAATAACGTTCATTTTCCACTTAGTTTTATGTTCAGATATAACAATTGTTGAGAGATTATATTGAATCAATCAAAAAAACTTGCAAAACTGCTAATATTAATTGTGTTGAAGCACTGGTTTATCAGAGGAAAAAATTGTGGTTAATTCAATTTATAGAGTTTTGTTCGTCTTGATAACACTTTCACTTGAAAATCACTTAATCCTCCGTGTGTCCGCAATGTTTCAGCCTTAATTTTTCAACTTTTCCACTATTTTAACAATTTTAATTACGGAGCCAATGTTTACACGGCAGTGGCGCCAACCGAACCCGAGTGTAGATCACGATTCGCATGCGAAAGGATCCTTTCGCATCCTTGGTTCCGTAAGGATGCGCACGGATCCTTCCAGATCCTTACGCGTGCGAAAGCGTCTTTGGCAACTAGGGCAATGCATGAAGTGCCAAAAAGTATCGATATATCGAATCGATGAAATTAGTTTCTATCTCAAGTATGTGTGCAAACACAGGTGCACTTTTCCGCCATGTTGGAATTCTTTGATAATGGACGGATTACGTTCAAAATCGATATTTAGTCTTCCCTAGGGTCAAAAAGAAGAAATGGATGCCAAAATTAAAAAAAAGTCACCGCCATATTGAAATTCTTTGTTATTCGACCGATTTCATTCAAAATCGATATTCAGGCTTCTCTGGGGTCACGAAAGAGGAAATGGATGCGCAAATTTAAAAAAGTCACCGCCATATTGAAATTCGTTTTTTATTGGACCGATTACGTTTCAAATCGATATTTAGGCTTCCCTGGGGTCAAGAAAGAGGAAATGAGTGCCAAAATTTAAAAATGTCCCCGCCATATTGAAATTCTTTGTTATTCGACCGATTTCGTTCTAAATCGAAATTTGGGCTTTCCTGGCGTCGAGAAAGAGGAAATGAATGCCAAAATTTTAAAAAGTCACCGCCATATTGAAATTCTTTGTTACTGAACCGATTTCGTTCCAAATCGATATTTAGGCTTCCCTGGGGTCAAGAAAGAGGAAATGAATGCCAAAATTTTAAAAAGTCACCGCCATATTGAAATTCTTTGTTACTGAACCGATTTCGTTCAAAATCGATGTTTAAGCTTCCCTGGGGTCAAGAAAGAGGAAATGGGTGCCAGAATTTTAAAGAGTGAATGGGTGCCAGACTTTTAAAAAGTCCCCGCCATATTGAAATTCTTTGTTATGGCGGTGACTTTTGAAAATTTTGGCACCCATTTCCTCTTTCTGGACCCCAGGGAAGCCTAAATATCGATTTGGAACGTAATCGGTCCAATAACAGCGAATTTCTATATGGCGGTGACTTTTTAAAATTTTGGCACCCATTTCCTCTTTCTTGACCCTAGGGAATCCTAAATATCGATTTTGAACGAAATCGGTCCAGTAAACAAGAATTTCAATATGGCGGTGACTTTTTAAAATTTTGGCACCCATTTACTCTTTCTTGACCTCAGGGAAGCCTAAATATCGATTTTGAACGAAATCGGTCCAGTCAACAAGAATTTCAATATGGCAGTGACTTTTTAAAATTTTGGCACCCATTTACTCTTTCTTGACCCCAGGGAAGCCTAAATATCGATTTTGAACGAAATCGGTCCGGTAACAAAGAATTTAAATATGGCGGTGACTTTTTAAAATTTTCGCATCTATTTCCTCTCTCTTGACCCCAGGGAAGCCCAAATTTCGATTTCGAACGAAATCGGTCGAATAACAAAGAATTTCAATATGGCGGGGACTTTTTAAAATTCTGGCACCCATTCCCTCTTTAAAATTCTGGCACCCATTCCCTCTTTCTTGACTCCAGGGAAGCCTAAATATATATTTTGAACGAAATCGGTCCAGTAACAAAGAATTTCAATATGGCGGTAACTTTTTTAAATTTTGGCACCCATTTCCTCTTTCTTGACCCCAGGGAAGCCTAAATATCGATTTGGAACGTAATCGGTCCAATAACAGCGAATTTCTATATGGCGGTGACTTTAAAATTTTGGCACCCATTTCCTCTTTCTTGACCCTAGGGAATCCTAAATATCGATTTTGAACGAAATCTGTCCAGTAACAAAGAATTTCAATATGGCGGTAACTTTTTTAAATTTTGGCACCCATTTCCTCTTTCTTCCCAGGGAAGCCTAAATATCGATTTGGAACGTAATCGGTCCAATAACAGCGAATTTCAATATGGCGGTGACTTTTTAAAATTTTGGCATCCATTCCCTCTTTCTTGACCCGAGAGAAGCCCAAATATCGAATTTGAACGAAATCGGTCCAATAACAAAGAATTTCAATATGGCGGTGACTTTTTAAAATTTTGGCACCCATTTCCTCTTTCTTGACCCCAGAGAAGCCTAAATATCGAATTTGAACGAAATCGGTCCAATAACAAAGAATTTCAATATGGCAGTGACTTTTTAAAATTTTGGCACCCATTTACTCTTTCTTGACCCCAGGGAAGCCTAAATATCGATTTTGAACGAAATCGGTCCGGTAACAAAGAATTTTAATATGGCGGTGACTTTTTAAAATTTTCGCATCTATTTCCTCTCTCTTGACCCCAGGGAAGCCCAAATTTCGATTTCGAACGAAATCGGTCGAATAACAAAGAATTTCAATATGGCGGGGACTTTTTAAAATTCTGGCACCCATTCCCTCTTTAAAATTCTGGCACCCATTCCCTCTTTCTTGACTTCAGGGAAGCCTAAATATATATTTTGAACGAAATCGGTCCAGTAACAAAGAATTTCAATATGGCGGTAACTTTTTTAAATTTTGGCACCCATTTCCTCTTTCTTGACCCCAGGGAAGCCTAAATATCGATTTGGAACGTAATCGGTCCAATAACAGCAAATTTCAATATGGCGGTGACTTTATAAAATTTTGGCACCCATTTCCTCTTTCTTGACCCTAGGGAATCCTAAATATCGATTTTGAACGAAATCTGTCCAGTAACAAAGAATTTCAATATGGCGGTAACTTTTTAAATTTTGGCACCCATTTCCTCTTTCTTGACCCGAGAGAAGCCTAAATATCGAATTTGAACGAAATCGGTCCAATAACAGCGAATTTCAATATGGCGGTGACTTTTTAAAATTTTGGCACCCATTTCCTCTTTCTTGACCCTAGGGAATCCTAAATATCGATTTTGAACGAAATCTGTCCAGTAATAAAGAATTTCAATATGGCGGTAACTTTTTTAAATTTTGGCACACATTTCCTCTTTCTTCCCAGGGAAGCCTAAATATCGATTTGGAACGTAATCGGTCCAATAACAGCGAATTTCAATATGGCGGTGACTTTTTAAAATTTTGGCATCCATTCCCTCTTTCTTGACCCGAGAGAAGCCTAAGTATCGAATTTGAACGAAATCGGTCCAATAACAAAGAATTTCAATATGGCGGTGACTTTTTAAAATTTTGGCACCCATTTCCTCTTTCTTGACCCCAGAGAAGCCTAAATATCGAATTTGAACGAAATCGGTCCAATAACAAAGAATTTCAATATGGCGGTGACTTTTTAAAATTTTGGCATCCATTCCCTCTTTCTTGACCCCAGGCAAGCCCAAATATCGATTTATAATGAAATCGGTCGAATAACAAAGAATTTCAATATGGCGGTGACTTTTTAAAATTCTGGCACCCATTCCCTCTTAAAAATTCTGGCACCCATTCCCTCTTTCTTGACTCCAGGGAAGCCTAAATTTATATTTTGAACGAAATCGGTCCAGTAACGAAGAATTTCAATATGGCGGTAACTTTTTAAATTTTGGCACCCATTTCCTCTTTCTTGACCCCAGGGAAGCCTAAATATCGATTTGGAACGTAATCGGTCCAATAACAGCGAATTTCAATATGGCGGTGACTTTTTAAAATTTGGCACCCATTTCCTCTTTCTTGACCCTAGGGAATCCTAAATATCGATTTTGAACGAAATCTGTCCAGTAACAAAGAATTTCAATATGGCGGTAACTTTTTTAAATTTTGGCACCCATTTCCTCTTTCTTCCCAGGGAAGCCTAAATATCGATTTGGAACGTAATCGGTCCAATAACAGCGAATTTCAATATGGCGGTGACTTTTTAAAATTTTGGCATCCATTCCCTCTTTCTTGACCCGAGAGAAGCCCAAATATCGAATTTGAACGAAATCGGTCCAATAACAAAGAATTTCAATATGGCGGTGACTTTTTAAAATTTTGGCACCCATTTCCTCTTTCTTGACCCCAGAGAAGCCTACATATCGAATTTGAACGAAATCGGTCCAATAACAAAGAATTTCAATATGGCAGTGACTTTTTAAAATTTTGGCACCCATTTACTCTTTCTTGACCCCAGGGAAGCCTAAATATCGATTTTGAACGAAATCGGTCCGGTAACAAAGAATTTTAATATGGCGGTGACTTTTTAAAATTTTCGCATCTATTTCCTCTCTCTTGACCCCAGGGAAGCCCAAATTTCGATTTCGAACGAAATCGGTCGAATAACAAAGAATTTCAATATGGCGGGGACTTTTTAAAATTCTGGCACCCATTCCCTCTTTAAAATTCTGGCACCCATTCCCTCTTTCTTGACTCCAGGGAAGCCTAAATATATATTTTGAACGAAATCGGTCCAGTAACAAAGAATTTCAATATGGCGGTAACTTTTTTAAATTTTGGCACCCATTTCCTCTTTCTTGACCCCAGGGAAGCCTAAATATCGATTTGGAACGTAATCGGTCCAATAACAGCAAATTTCAATATGGCGGTGACTTTTTAAAATTTTGGCACCCATTTCCTCTTTCTTGACCCTAGGGAATCCTAAATATCGATTTTGAACGAAATCTGTCCAGTAACAAAGAATTTCAATATGGCGGTAACTTTTTAAATTTTGGCACCCATTTCCTCTTTCTTGACCCGAGAGAAGCCTAAATATCGAATTTGAACGAAATCGGTCCAATAACAGCGAATTTCAATATGGCGGTGACTTTTTAAAATTTTGGCACCCATTTCCTCTTTCTTGACCCTAGGGAATCCTAAATATCGATTTTGAACGAAATCTGTCCAGTAATAAAGAATTTCAATATGGCGGTAACTTTTTTAAATTTTGGCACCCATTTCCTCTTTCTTCCCAGGGAAGCCTAAATATCGATTTGGAACGTAATCGGTCCAATAACAGCGAATTTCAATATGGCGGTGACTTTTTAAAATTTTGGCATCCATTCCCTCTTTCTTGACCCGAGAGAAGCCTAAATATCGAATTTGAACGAAATCGGTCCAATAACAAAGAATTTCAATATGGCGGTGACTTTTTAAAATTTTGGCACCCATTTCCTCTTTCTTGACCCCAGAGAAGCCTAAATATCGAATTTGAACGAAATCGGTCCAATAACAAAGAATTTCAATATGGCGGTGACTTTTTAAAATTTTGGCATCCATTTCCTCTTTCTTGACCCCAGGCAAGCCCAAATATCGATTTATAATGAAATCGGTCGAATAACAAAGAATTATATAGAATAAAAAAAAAATATCGATTTGGAACGTAATTGGTCCAATAACAGCGAATTTCAATATGGCGGTGACTTTTTAAAATTTTGGTACCCATTTCCTCTTTCTTGACCCTAGGGAATCCTAAATATCGATTTTGAACGAAATCTGTCCAGTAATAAAGAATTTCAATATGGCGGTAACTTTTTTAAATTTTGGCACCCATTTCCTCTTTCTTCCCAGGGAAGCCTAAATATCGATTTGGAACGTAATCGGTCCAATAACAGCGAATTTCAATATGGCGGTGACTTTTTAAAATTTTGGCATCCATTCCCTCTTTCTTGACCCGAGAGAAGCCTAAATATCGAATTTGAACGAAATCGGTCCAATAACAAAGAATTTCAATATGGCGGTGACTTTTTAAAATTTTGGCACCCATTTCCTCTTTCTTGACCCCAGAGAAGCCTAAATATCGAATTTGAACGAAATCGGTCCAATAACAAAGAATTTCAATATGGCGGTGACTTTTTAAAATTTTGGCACCCATTTCCTCTTTCTTGACCCCAGAGAAGCCTAAATATCGAATTTGAACGAAATCGGTCCATTAACAAAGAATTTCAATATGGCGGTGACTTTTTAAAATTTTGGCATCCATTTCCTCTTTCTTGACCCCAGGCAAGCCCAAATATCGATTTATAATGAAATCGGTCGAATAACAAAGAATTATATAGAATAAAAAAAAAATATCGATTTGGAACGTAATCGGTCCAATAACAGCGAATTTCAATATGGCGGTGACTTTTTAAAATTTTGGCACCCATTTCCTCTTTCTTGACCCTAGGGAATCCTAAATATCGATTTTGAACGAAATCTGTCCATTAACAAAGAATTTCAATATGGCGGTAACTTTTTTAAATTTTGGCACCCATTTCCTCTTTCTTCCCAGGGAAGCCTAAATATCGATTTGGAACGTAATCGGTCCAATAACAGCGAATTTCAATATGGCGGTGACTTTTTAAAATTTTGGCATCCATTCCCTCTTTCTTGACCCGAGAGAAGCCCAAATATCGAATTTGAACGAAATCGGTCCAATAACAAAGAATTTCAATATGGCGGTGACTTTTTAAAATTTTGGCACCCATTTCCTCTTTCTTGACCCCAGAGAAGCCTAAATATCGAATTTGAACGAAATCGGTCCAATAACAAAGCATTTCAATATGGCGGTGACTTTTTAAAATTTTGGCATCCATTTCCTCTTTCTTGACCCCAGGCAAGCCCAAATATCGATTTATAATGAAATCAGTCGAATAACAAAGAATTTCAATATGGCGGTGACTTTTTAAAATTTTGGCACCCATTTCCTCTTTCTTGACCCCAGGGAAGCCTAAATATCGATTTTGAACGTAATCGGCCCAATAACATAGAATTTCAATATGGCGGGGACTTTTTAAAATTATGGCAGGCATTCATTTTCTCTTTCTCGACCCCAGGGAAGCCCAAATATCGATTTTGAACGAAATCGGTAGACTAACCAAAAAAAAAAAAATTAAAAAAAAAAATTAAAAAAAGCATGTTATTGTATTTGGTTAGGAATTGAACCTGTATAAATTTTTTTTGATTATCTATGAACATGAACTGGAACCATGCTAACTGAGCCAAATAAAGTATAATAGGATTGACGAAAATAAGTTACAGTACCTATTAAGTTTAGATAAATAACCAGTTTTGTCAGTCGGGAGTTGTTTCCCGCCAGAGTTGCTTCGCGCCATTTCTGCGCTTCGCACGGGGCGCCCCGCGGTGGGCGGGACTACGACTCCGCTCCTTCTCCTGCTTCACCCCCTCAAATACCTAAACTTTGTCTGCCTCCTCGCCTTAAAAGCTTATTATAGCTAAAATATGTTTTGTCTTATTCTATCATTTGACATTTTGAATTCATTTGACAGTAACAAAACATATTTTAGCTATTACGCTTATAACTTGTTTATGAATAAGGAGGTTACTCTTTCTATCTTGTTTGTTTGCTATCTGCCGCACGGCTCACGGATACAATGCTCAAGGTCAAACGAGGCTATAGAAGGGATTGAAAACATTCGGATGGCCATTTGATTTTGTAGTTTTTTAATCTATTTCATTCCGTGTCCTAAAGCGCTCGGGGTGATACATAATTTCGTTCGTTCTCTGTTATTTCCTGTTATTATTTTCGCTTTAATTATTGTTACCTGTTACTGTTAACTGTTACTGGTTTTATAGTTATAGTTATTTGTTGTATTGGTTTTGTTTTTGTTATTTGTGGCTGTTAAAATCTAGTTGGCTATGATGGAACCTCAGCCAAGCACTTCAAAAGGAACACCCACAGATTTTAATTCCCCAAAGAAAAAACGCCCAAAGGTACGTACCTAACTACCTACTTATTACAAAGATAGCCTACCTTTAACTTGCTAACTTTAACTAACTAAACCAAATTGAATTTCGTAATGCCTTAATAATGGGTTTATTTAAATACACATTATATTACCTTTTTTTTTTTTAGAACACGAGTTTCAGTGTTTTTGAAAATAATATGGTAATTAATGCTTACAAATATATGAAAGAGACGTGGCCAACTGATATGTACCCATATAACAAAGATATGGTGAAAAAAACGGCTGATATGTTGGGCATCAGCGTTCCATCGGTCTATAGAATCCTTAGAGATTATAGAGAAAATAGCCAAATTACTCCACCTATCACCACAAAAACCAGACCGACTTTTGGTGAAAAAATCGACGATTTTACAAAATCGGCTATACGGAGAAAGGTACATTAATTTTTTTATAAAAGGTGAACTGCCTACTTTGAAGAAGGTACTAAGTGAAATCAATGAAGACGATACTCTACCAAATTTTAAAAGATCAACGTTTCATAAAATATTGAAGCATTTAAAATTTAAGTATATCAAAAGGCAGAGAAATAATGCAATAATTGATAGAGACGATATTATATTATGGAGGCGAAACTATTTATATAAAATTAAAGAGTTTAGAAAAGAGAATCGACCTATTTATTGTATGGACGAGACATGGGTAAACGCGGGTAAGTAAATTAAGTTAAAAAATTCACTATATCCAGGTTCAATATTTTAACTGACTTAAAAAACAAGAGTGTATTAAAATCGACATATCTCGAGTATGTATGTAATTTTAATGTTTATTAACATACGACGATCTTTTAAGGCTCATCACTATTTCTTATTGTCTTACCTATTTCGGATTTTTCAAATTCCTTTCTTAGATGATGCCTACGTCATCCAGCTATCTATATTATGCCAAATTTCAGCCCTATCCGTCCAGTAGTTTGAGCTGTGCGTTGATAGATCAGTCAGTCAGTCACCTTGCCTTTTATATATATATAGTTTAAAAACACTCAGCGCACGCAATGCGAAAAAATATGAATCACTTTATAAAATCTTTAATATTGTTTTCAGGCCACACCGTCAATAAAACTTGGGTGGATCCCACTGTTAAGTCTAAACGTCAGGCATTTTTAGATGGCCTTAGTACTGGGGCAAAAAATCCTACGTCAAAGGGCCGACGATTGATCGTAGTACATATCGGAAATGAGGATGGATTTGTAGAAGGCGCTAGCTGGATTTTTGAATCCAAAGGCAGCGGTGACTACCACGAGTCTATGGACGCTGTTCATTTTGAAAAATGGTTTAATGAGGTATTGCCTAAGTTAGGCGATAATGCAGTGGTAGTCATGGACAACGCACCCTACAACTCAAGGCTTCAAGAAAAAGTCCCTAATTCAAATTGGCTGAAAGCAGCAATTCAACAGTGGCTTAAAAATAAAAATATCAGCTTTACTGAAAACGAGATAAAGTTAGAGCTTTTAAAAAAAGGTAAAGAAGTAAAAATTCTTTATAAAAAGTATGCTGTAGATGAATTAGCCAAGCAACAAGGAATAGAAATATTGAGGCTACCTCCTTACCATTGCGAGTTGAACCCAATAGAATTGATTTGGACCGATGTAAAAGGATATGTCGCTAAAAATAACACAACTTTTAAATTTGAGAGAGTCAAGGAGTTACTAAATTAAGCAATTGGGCAAATCACGTCTGAAAAATGGCGGAAATGTATAGAACACGTTAAGAAAGAAGAAGAAAAGTTTGGCCAACTAGACCATGTAGTTGATATCGTAACTGATAAAACACTAATAATAAATGTTACTGATTCTGATTCAGACTCAACAGATTCTGAGAATTCAGATTCTGAATAAACATTTCAGTAATAGTAATCGTGGATATTTAATTTCGTACTCATCACCCATCTTCCAAACCCTTAATCATTATCTGTCTCCATATTTTTTCTCCGAATCATTTGTCAGAGTGAGATGTCTTCTATAAAAACAAATTTTGAAAAGGAACGGTATCTTAAGTTGCATTATTTGTATGGATAAATAAATTGCACCATATTGAATTTTTTCTATTCATTAAGTAGACCTTCGGGTCTTGATCATCTTTTGCCAGAAAACAACTCTTCTATCTTTTATATAGACACCGACGAAATTTGTGTGGCCGCCATTTTGAATCCACCATTTTGGAATTTTTTTAGTTTACTGCCAATTGGATGAAGTTTCGAGTGACTTTTGTTCGAGCACCTCCCACTACCCTGGCCTTATATAACCTGGCCATGCTCCTCACCCATCTTCGAAATCCTCAATCATCAGCTCTCTCCATATTTTAGCTCCGAATGAATTTTGTTCCTCTATACTAAACCATCGGTGAAAAGAAAGAAATTCATACAAACTTTTACAGGAGAGGTGATCAATGAGTGAGTCAGTGAGTCAGTCAATCAGTGAATCAGCACGAGCAGCTATGTATGTAGTAATTATATAAGATTTAATACTTCTTAAATAGTATTACATATCAAAATATTTTATTTTACATTTTCCAAATTACTGTAAGTAAAAAAGGTTACAAAACCCTGTAGGTTTGTTTATATGTAGGATCTCGACTCGTTGAATAGACTTTAGCATAATAGTTTTCTTATCCCGTGTTGGAGAAAAATCCACACCACATCCAAAAAAGTAGATTTCCTAAGAACGAAAACTATACCTACTTAATATTATATTTACCTGACTATACAAAGTATACTTATATCAACACCTCAGATTACAAAGGGCGTACAGGACGGGGTTGGAGAAGCAAAAATCGAAAATAAAAAAGTTTTTTGAACACGTTTTTTGCTATAATAGCTATAAAGTTTTCATTTAGGAAGAACTTTCTTAAAATGTAACGATGCTTATTTTAGTTATTATTATAGTCAATAGTTTAAAAAATAGATGTCCTATACACCCAAAAAAATAATTTTAATTGTCTTTTACGGCCCGATTTTTCTAAAATTTAAATTGATTAAGGGTCGTAATTGTTACTTAAATACGTAGTACTATTATATATTCTGTGCTTAAAGTATCTGTTTAGGCTGTAAAGATTGAAAATACCGAAAAAATACGTACGTAATGATACATACTTCCAAGGGCGTCGCCAGCCGATGGCCTAGGGGGGGGGGGGGGGGCAAGTTGATATATTAAGAGGATGGAAAAATTGTAGGTAGGTAGGTAAAGCAGTAGTAAACTAGTGGTTAGGACTGTCACATTCGGGAGGTCGCAGGTTCGATACCGGTTAGGTACCCTGGCTATCATCTAGAGCCAGACTACTTGTCAAGACGAATAAAACGAGCCCAAATTCGATAGGGTTACGTCATTTTATTACAGAGTTGCCAAAACCACCTTCCGGCTTCATCATGAGACCCTCAATATCAGCTAGGACCAAACGACTTGTCAACACTAATCAAAATAATCGAAACTCGATGGTACTACGTCATTTTATTAGAGAGTTACCAAAATCACCTTCTGGTTTCATCATCAGCCCCTGATCAGATCAGACCCATGGTACCATCAAAAAACAAAGTACTCGTCAAGACGATACATACGAGACGAAACGCGATGGGGTTGCGTCGTTTCATTCCTATTACAAACTTCCAGCTCCATCATCAGACCCTGGTTACCATTGAAAGACAATCTACTCGTCAAGACGATTCAAACGAGCCCAAACTCGATGAGGTTATGTCGTTTCATTGCGAAGTTGGCCACCTTCCAGCTCCATCACCAGATCAGCACCATGTCATCATAGTATTGCATTGTCACGCTATTTACACATGTTTGCAAAATTTCAGCTCAATCGGTAACCGAGAAGTGGATCAAATTTAATTTGCAAGATTTGATGACAAACATTGTTGATGACAAACATCGGGACAGGTGAAACTAAACAAGTGTAAATTAAAAATTTTATTTTTAAAAAAACAAGCTTCTAGTAGCTGGCTACATCGTCAGACCCTGGCTATCATCTAGAACCAGACTACTTGTCAAGACGAATCAAACGAGCCCAAATTCGATGGGGTTACGTCGTTTTATTGGCAGAGTTGCCAAAACCACCTTCCGGCTTCATCATGAGACCCCTGAATATCATCTAGGACCAGACTACTTGTCAACACTAATCAAACGAATCTAAACTCGATGGTATTTCGTCATTTTATAACAGTTACCAAAATCACCTTCCAGTTTCATCATCAGACCCTGGTAAAGTGGTAACCATCTAAAAACAAAGTACTTGTCAAGAAGATTCAAACGAGCCTAAACTCGATGAGGGCCACCTTAAAGCTCCCATCATTTAACTAAATTAGACGATCCTGAAGAGGCAACTAACCTATTTTTAGATATTATAAAAAATATAGTGAATGAGTTCACAACCTTTTTTACTAAAACCCGCAGACAAAGAAACTTAAAGCCTTGGATATCATATGGAATTATCAAATGCATAAATAAGCGTAATAAACTACATAATACATTAAGAAAAAATCCAAATGATGAAGAATTACAAAAATTATATAAAAACTACAGGAACACTTGTAACAGTCTTCTGAAAACATTAAAACGTGAGTACTACAGGGGTCTCTTAAACAAATATCACAACAATCTTAAAAGCGGCAGGCGTGTGCTGGAGATTTCGTAACACACATACGTAGGCACACATGGACTACTATCAAAGAGATTTGCCAATTAACTAACTCAAAAGAAGAATCTACGGCACTACTTACTATTAAAAATCTTCCACAAGATTCCGTAAATGACGTTAACCGATATTTCGCTAAAGTTGGGCCATAATTAGCTAACAAAATATTACCTAATAATATATCAAATCAGAGGCGCAACTACCAGTCCCTAGGACTCTCACTCACTGATGAATTTGAAGTACGTAAGATAATAACATCTCTTGATGAAAATGTAGCCGCCGGATGGGATAACATTCCAGTAAAAGTAATAAAAATGGCTAAAGATAATCTTTGTCATCCTATAGCTCACATTTGTAATTTGTGCAAAACATCTGGAATTTTTCCTAAGTCTCTTAAGAAATCTATTATTTGTCCAATTTATAAGAGCGGAAATAAAGATCAAATTGCCAACTATCGCCCAATTTCGCTCCTTCCGGCTTTGTCCAAAATATTAGAAAAAGTACTAAACTTACGTCTAACATCCTATCTAGAACGGAATCATATTCTTTCCTCAAACCAATTTGGTTTTCGTACAAATAAGTCGACTGAAGATGCAGTAAAAGCGATTATTGATGACATAACAATTAACTTGGATAAAAATCAAAAATGCCTGGGAGTATTCCTAGACTTGGCAAAGGCCTTTGATACGGTCTCTATTCCCATGCTTCTACCAAAGTTGGAATCATGTGGTGTTCGAGGCCTACCTTTGAAACTTTTTGAAAGTTACTTGTCAGACCGAACTAAATCAGTGAAAATACTCAACTAGATTAGTACCGAGGAGCAAGTGACTTTCGGGGTTCTACAGGGTAGCGTTTTTGGTCCCACGCTATTCTTAATTTACATCAATGACCTTTGCAATATGTCTGTCAAAAATGCCAAAATATTTACATTCGCTGATGATACAGCCATTCTTTTTACAGGTGAGTCATAGTCAAATCTTGTAACATGTGCAGAATCTGGCCCCATTCAGGTTCAAAATTGGTTAAACAGTAATTTATTAACATTAAATATTCAAAAAACAAAATACATGACATTTTCATTTTCACAACAATAGCAGCCAAGCCAAATACACATAAAGATTCACTCATGTACAACCACAACTGTGTCTGAAAGTGACCACAAATGCAATTGTCCTCTACTGAATCGGACTGAAGAAATTAAGTACCTTGTAGTCCAACTAGATCAGCGCCTAACTTGGGATAATCATATAAATAGGCTTATACCACGCATTAGAAAACTAATATTCGTTTTTAAGAATCTTCGCTATATCGTGGATAAACCATTAGTTAAACAAACATACTTTGCTTTGCCCTAGTGCAATCAGTTATTTCATATTGTATTTCAGTTTCTTAATATATTTAATAAAACTAAGCTAATGGCTAAGAAAACTATCTTAAATTACTTAACAACCCTAAGTTATGACGAAACAGAAAACTTACTGACTATTCTGGAATAAAAAAAATTCAATCTTTAACTATCAATAAAGTTTTAAAAAGCATGTAACTTCTTGCAAAATGCGCTCACATGATTTACAACTGCGTTCACCGGTCACTCTAGGCGGGTAGGCATACAAAATATTGTGCGGTGATTTGTATCTAATGGAGTTATAGTGAGTTTTAAACAGTGTGAAACATTTTCTTTTTGTTATTTATGTAGTGTCATTGTTATTGTTCTTGTGTGGAAGACTGGGATACACATTTATAAGCCACAATACCCGCGGGAATAAGGAATGTCAATCTAAATACAGGTTCCCTAGTTAGGTGACAGACCCGATCACACATGCATATGGCCAAAATATAACTTTTGTAAGTACTCCGCTTATTATTACTCGTATGTTAAGGTCATGTTGTTAATAATTAAAAAAAAATATTGGATAGAAGCAGGCGCTACTTTGCGGAAGTCCATGATTAGCAAGAAAAGGTTAGAATTATTTTGCTATAATCCTACAGACAGACAGACAGACAATACATCATTGTAAAGTCGACATCTCCTGAGGATGCTCCGGTGTCGGGGCGAGGCGTGCGTCGAGAGTAGTGCAAAAGTTATACAGATTTTTTTCTGTTGGCGGATTATAGCAAAATAATTCTAACCTTTTCTTGCTAATGAAAAAAAAATGAAAAAAAAAAATGAAATCATCAGATCTCAAAAAATGAAATCTCTATCTCGATGGGGGGTTACGTCGTTTTATTACAGAGTTGCGGAAACCACACTCCGGCTTCATCATGAGACCGTGAATATAATCTAGGACCAGACTACTTGTCAACACTAACCAAACGAGTCTAAACTGGATGGTATTACGTCATTTTATTACAGAGTTACCAAAACCACCTTCCGGTTTCATCATCATCATTGCGTAGAGTTCCTATGGCTCCCATACCTCCATCATCAGACCCTGGTTACCATTGAAAGACAAACTACTCGTCAAGACGATTCAAACGAGCTCAAACTCGATGAGGTTGTTTCGTTTCATTGCGAAGTTCCTATGGCCACCTTCCAGCTCCATCATCAGGTCAGCACCATGTCATCATAATATTGTATTGTCACGCGATTTACACATGTAGATATGCAAAATTTCAGTACAATCGGTAACCGGGAAGTGGATCAATTTGCAAGATTTGATGATTAAACATCAGTGATCTGATGATAAACATCGGGACAAGTGAAATTAAATAAAAGCTTGTAAAAGTACATAGGTTCTACTGTTAAATCTTTTAGGATGGTACGGTACCCTTTTAGGGTGAGTCCAACTAGCACTTGGCTGGTTTTTTAAGCTAATGCTCATAACTTGCGATTCCGCTAATATAAATGCCTTATCCCTGCAGCAGCCTAAGCCCTAAAAGGCAACCTAGTCGCCTTTTAGACTTTTTCGTGGCGGATTCTCGACTCTCGTCCTTAGTAGCCTAAATGGTGAAAAATATGACTGACGCGAGTGAGAGATTTGGCCTTTCCCTCCCGTTCCGCTTTATCACTAAAGATAAGAGCCTCAGATTTAAAACTATAGCAGCGCGGTCGGAAAACTTGGAATGGAATTCACATTCGACATGCGGGAATTATCGGTTAAGCAAATCAAATGAGAGACTGGTTGCATGGCTATATTTTTCCATTTTTTCAAATCTCTAGGGGGGGGGGCAGCTGCCCCTACCTGCCCCCCCTGGCGACGCCCATGCATACTTCTAAGAATATCGGGTTTACGCAGAATAAATATTACTCTGAAAAGTATTAATTAAAATTAAATGATTTCTGAATCTGAACGGTTTTTAAAAATGCTGGGTCAAAATTCGCCAACCTCCTTTTCAGTTTAGGGCAGTTCTCCTAATTGTTGGCTAAAACGTCCGACGAAAAAAAAAATTTTTTTTTTGAGTTATTGGTTTTTTAAGTATGCCTTGACAGAGAGGTGCCTTCATTTATCACAGTGATGAGGAAGGCCTCCACCAGAACCTAGTTTTCTTGGAGAAATAACGTATTTGGTAATTATGGTGTCCATGGTAAGGATAAATTGTGACATGGTAATGAGGTCCGGAATATGGTGATTAGAATATGCTACATGGTAATTTGTTAAAATTTTGTGAATGAGAAACAAAAATAAAACATAAGTGTTTTTGTTAATAAAATCTATTTAATCAGTAAATGTGGAAAAATACAGTAATAAAACTGAAAGAAATATCGTAGTATTTCTTTAAATATAAAAAAAAATCTGCTTAGGTAAGTAGGTACTTATTAATAGTCCTCAAAATTGATAAATCAAATGTATCAATCACGATTTACAAAATAGATAAAAATCTCACTCATACATTTTCTTGATTCAATTCCAATTATTTATTGATTAATTATTATAGTTAATTAGTTACCTAGAAGAAGCGTCTAAGTAAATCTCGTAAAAACGGCATGCCAATCATAATCGTACAAAGATTCATAACAAAAGTCTGCCTTGCTGACGAGATCAATAAATTCAGTTATTTTCCTATCAGACCTACCTAGGCTTACCTACAAAAAGCGTCTAATTATATTATGAGTTTAATAAAAGATAGCTCTATGTACACAAAATATTCTTCAAATAACATGCCAAACATAATTAATTATTATTATTATACTACACTAGCGGCACGCTATGATGGCCGGTTTGACGTTTGTCCGCTCATGAAGTTCCGTATTAATTGATAACGACTTTGAAGGAAATAATTGTATTACTTTATTGACGATAGTGATGTGCAGAGATTCATAAATTTTATCGAATGTAGTTTTAGGTTTAGGACTCAAAATTTATTTATTAAATTGATTTCTAAAATGTATACAAGTGTAGAAAAATCAGTTTGCACCATTTAAGGGGTGAATGTACTTGTGAATATGAACAATTTTCACTATGTGGACAAACCTCTGAAATCGCAAAAAAATATCAGCTGTTTCATACAAAAGGTAAAATTTTTATTTTTATATGATATATACCACAACTCGGCATTTGGTTTTCTAAATTGAAAATTTTTAAAAATGGAATCTAATACGATCGTCACATAGGATCGCTGGCTAGCACAACTACTACCTCCGGCAAACTCGCGTCAATGCTCAATGCAAAACAAAGCAGTTTCGAATTGACGTTGCTTCGAAAAGTATAAACTGTCAGTGCAATGCGATTGTGATATAGTTTTGACCTGGCTTTGGATTTCAAATATTGATACTGCATTACTGTTGACCCTTGCTCGTTAATTTGGACTCTGTTCAAGCCCTTTGTTGTGGATTTCGTCGATATGACCGAACGTACGCAGAGAACTGTAAACCTATTTAATCAGGTACAAAAACAAAACTTAATTGTTTTTTGTTCGAGAATAAATTGACATTCCACATCACTATTGTAATGTGTCAAACCGGCCATCATAGCGTGCCGCTAGTGTATAAAATTTGATACAGAATTGTCAGTGTCGTTGATGAGATCTATATATTCGGTAATCTTCTAATCAAATAAGGGTCTAGGGCCTTTGGAGGAAATAGTGACTTACCTGCGACCGCACCTGTTAGGTCTTGACACTAAGCTAGGCTATCCACGCAACGCATTTGTTCGCTATAGACCCAAGCAACAAGGACTGTGTTATCATGGAGCTTGACATACATAACGCTTTCAATACACCGGAAAAGGACATTCTACTGAGCGAAGCAAAGTTACGATTCCTACTCTGTATCCTTTTCTTCAGCAATTTTAACATTCCCCCTCAAATGTCTTCTATAACCAAACCTCTATCCTTTCGCAGATTGATGTCCAACAGGGAGATCCGCTTAGAACTCTCATCTTCAGCCTCAGCATTCAGAAAGTTCTTCACGACCTCAAATCCCCCCTTAATATCTGGTAACTCGATGATGGTACTATAGGAGGCAAACCTGAAGTTGTGGAACGTGACCTACTGCTTTTAATACATTATTTGAAGGAGCTGGGGTTGAAGGTGAACATGCCTAAGTGAGAGTTCTTCCCCTGTAATCCAGAGTCCCGTCTTGTGTTCCCTCACTTTGAAGACCTAGTTCCTGGGCTCAAGGAGTTTAACGCTGACAATTTTTTCCTCTTGGGGTCTCCTATCTTTTCTTCTGATATCCCGGAAGCCATTGAGGCAAGGAGGCCACTCCGCCATTCAAGAGCATTGGAAAGATCTTTCGGCCCATGTTACGCTTACGCTCTTGCAAAACAATTTTGCTGTGCCGAAGATTACATATCTACTGAGGACTTCCCAACATGGTTGCATGCCTGTTTGCGAATTCCATCGATGCATCTGCGGTTACATGGTGGATGCGAACGGCCACCACGCATTGAGTTGCAGTCGTTGTGTGGCCAGATTCTCTCGTCACCACTCTCTGAACGATATCGTCCGCACAGCCCTCGTCTCGGTCAACGTACCTTGCGTAGTGTGTACTCGAGCCACCCGGTTTGGGTCACATGGATGGCAAGCATCCTGATGGCTTGACACGCGTCCCATGGCAAAATAGCAAATGCATGCTGAGGGACGCGAGGTACATGAGTACATTCGCACCATGTCATCTCAGCCGGAAAACCCAGGTAGACGCTGCAGAGTCCGTTGCATTAAAAAATAGAGTAAAGATGCCCCAATTCTGGACAGCTACCTTTTTGTCCCTCTGGCAGTGGAGACCATGGAATGCTGGAGTGTGGAAGCTAAGCGATTGTTGCACGATATCGGCCGTTGGTTAAGGTGAAGGGGTTGCGATCCACGTTCTGGGGTTTACCTGGTCCAAAGGTCGTCAATCGCCATACAACGCTGCAATGCTGCGAGTTTAATTGCGATTGAGCTGTAAAAAGAATTAAGATTTATTCTCCATCTTTTTCGGTATAATATAGGATCTGTTTTTATCTTCGCATACCATTCGAGCCTTTTTTGCCCATCTTTTTCGGTTAAGTTAATTTTATTGTTGGTAAATATAACGATGTTGTCATTACCAACACCCAAACAGTATCAAAATGCAGCCATAATCATTCAACACAGATTACTTATAACTTTTTATATGTTACTACAAGTTGGTCCTTGACTGCGATAATATGGGGTAAGTGGTGAATGCAGTCTAAGATGGTTTCGAGCTTACCTGGTATTAAACTTAAACAACTTACCGGTTTCTACGCTGATACGTACCAGAACGCTAAATCACATGGCGCGGCACATCTTTTCTGGTAGAGTCATCATCATCATCATCATCATCATCAACCCATCAACGGCTCACTACTGAGCGCAGGTCTCCTCTCAGAGAAGGGTTATAGGTCACCACGCTGGCCCAATGCGAATTGGCAGATGGCTGGTAGAAGTATTGGATGGTAACTAGCCTCGGCCAGACCAGACTGGAGACAATTTTACAACATCTAAAATTGCACCAGCCGGGAGTCAAACCCATGAAGATCCAGTTTTTAAGACCAAAGTACTCACCACAGGGCCAGGGAGGTCGTTAAAATCTAGAAGATCCCATACATTCAAGCATTACTCTAATTACCTAGCTAATGCCCAATTACCATAGTACGTAAAATGGCCCTGGTAATAATGGTAATTAGGATCATGGTAATTAGAATTGGTTAGTAATTAAATTTTTACTTGATAAGTAAACATAGTAATTTTTTTTAATGTGCTTTGTTAGAAAGTAAAACATATTTGAAATATATAAAAAATACAAACATATAAATGTGATAACTACTTACGGTATGGTGAGAGTCCTATGAATGAGCGATTAAAGTTGCCAAAATGAAATTTCCGTTGGAGAATGCCAAATATTTCAGTTTCGACATGAATTGCTCAAGGCAACTGACTTTGTACGTTAGACGCGACGACGATGCGGATTGTATGGATATGTGGGTAGTTACGACAGTGTTTGCACAAGAGCACGGTAATGATTAAAAAGTCGTGGGACAGACTTTAAATACTAATAAAAAACTAATTCTAAGACGTAACCTCACGCTACTGTTGTTATTTTAAAGATTAATTATTCATTATTGAAATATATTTTTTTGAGAATTTTTAATCGACTATGTTTTTAAATAAATAAGTTTGTTACATACAATATAAGCAGTGGGACAGTCATGGAGGTTAGAAAATGGAGGTTTAAATTTTTTTTTGAGCTGGATCTCACCTCTTTTATCTTCTTTTTCTTGATGGACGATATAGAGGACACTATCTAGTATCTACAAAAAAAGTTACATAAGCCTGAGTTAGTTTTAACCTACGTTCTCCAGCCTGGGACATGCCTTAGCCAACATTTAGGAGAATTGCCCTTTACACTTGTGACCATCGATATTAAGAGCTACAGCTTAGCCTACATGAAATGAATAACTGAATTGGAGTTGAACGAAACCTGTTGTTGCAGATATGTTGGTGGGAAGGTGACACCGAAGTAGTGTGCTGTCCGACGAACTACAAATAAAGAACGCGACACTATTACAAATTACATTAAATACATACTATAAAATAATATCTTTCTTTTTTCAAATCTTTCATTTTTCAAAATTACTAATCCTTACTAATATATATTTTTTTGTATTTGGAGTTAGACAATCAATACTGGAAAGCATTGATGAGGTCTAGGTTGGAGCGCGCTTGCCTAGAAAATGCCTATTCACTCTTGCCTTGAAGGTACTGAGGTTATACGTGGCCGGAAACACAGATGTTGGAAGTGTGTTCCACACCTTAGCGGTTCGATTCAGAAACGTTGAACTGAAGCGTTTTGTGCGAGTAGATTGGATTTCAACCACGTAAGGGTTCCAACGCTCACGTTTTCTCGAAGTTCTGTGGTAAAACGGTGAAAGGGGCACAAGGTTGTGAAGTTCTTGTATAAAGTATATCCGATAGAAGACCGATAGACAGGCAACATTGCGACGGTGCTGTAGACTGAGCATCTTTGCCTGCGTTAGTGACTGATCACCTATAATTCGGCGGCCACGGCGATCTACCGAGTCTAATGCATCGAGTTGGTACTTGGCAGAGCCGTCCCAGAGGTGGCAGCAGTACTCCATGGCCGAGCGCACCTGAGCCTGATAGAGAGTCAGGCGCTGCTCAGGCGTGAAGCACCGCTTCACCTTGTTTAGGATACCAAGTTTTTAGGCTGCTATTTTGGCCTTTGACTCGATGCATTTCCCGAAATTGAGATTCTAGTCTATGAGTTGAGAGTATTGAGTCTCATGGATACACTTTGAAAAGTTGGAGTCAAGGTAAAGGGACTCCTTTTGGCGGTGAATAAACACGCTTGAGTTTTAGTGGCATTCATCATCATCATCAGCAACCCATCAACGGCTCACTACTGAGCGCAGGTCTCCTCTCAGAGAAGGGTTACAGGCCATAGTCCACCACGCTGGCCCAATGCGAATTGGTGGACTTCACACACCTTCGAGAACATTATGAAGAACTCTCAGATGTGCAGGTTTCCTCACGATGTTTTCCTTCACCGTTGAAGCAAGTGATAGTTAATTGCTTAAACGCACTTGACTCCGAAAAGTTAGAGGTGAGTACCCGGGATCGAACCTGCGACCCCCCGAATAGGAGACCACAGTCCTAACCACTAGGCTATCACTGCTTCAGTGGCATTAAACTTAACTAAATTGGCGTCGCCCTAATCGGACACCTCCTTCAGAGTTAAGTTATTTCGATTCACCATGGCCTCTCTATGCTCAAGGATCTCAGTAGCACTGGCTCGAGAGCTGGACATGTATCTGTCCGTAACAGTGCTGTCATCAGCGTACCCAAAGATAACGGGCTTTAGAAGATCGTTGATGTGCAGCAGGAAAAGTGTTGCGGACAGAACAGATCCCTGAGGAACACCAGTATTGACAGCCATTAGGTCAGATGAGCAGCCGTTAACGACAACTCTAAATGACCTCTCACTCAGGAAATCAGATATCCAGCTACACAAGCCAGTGGGTAACCCGTATGACGTGAAGCTTACTGAGAAGACTGTCATGCCAAACCCGCAATAAAAATTATATTAATGCGAAAGCATGTTTTTAGTTGGTTTGTCTTTCAATCACGCCACAACAGAGCTACGGGTCCTGGAGACCTGGAGAGTGACACAGGCTAACTTTTATCCTTAAAATTCCCATGAGATTTTTAAAAACTACATCCATGGATCAACAACATGGATGTCATGTTAATCCAGTAATAAAATAAAATAACTGTGTTTTAATATACCTAAGTGCTTAAAATCCAATCTCTAACAACCTAAACTAGTTTCTATAGCTAGTTGTAGTATTAATAAATTGGCTAATAACCCACAGTAACCAAATTTTTTTCTATATTTTCAATCTCTACAGCCTAAACAGATACTTTAAGTAACAATTACGACCTTTAATCAATTTAAATTTTAGAAAAATCGGGCCGTAAAAGACAATTAAAATTATTTCTTTGGGTGTATAGGACATCTATTTTTTAAACTATTGACTATAATAATAACTAAAATAAGCATCGTTACATTTTAAGAAAGTTCTTCCTAAATGAAATCTTTATAGCTATTATAGCAAAAACTTGTTCAAAAAACTTTTTTATTTCATTTTTTGCTTCTCCAACCCCGTCCTGTACGCCCTTTGTAATCTGAGGTGTCGATATAAGTATACTTTGTATAGTCAGGTAAATAAAATATTAAGTAGGTATAGTTTTCGTTCTTAGGAAATCTACTTTTTTTTATTAAAGATTTTGGATGTGGTGTGGATTTTTCTCCAACACGGGATAAGAAAACTATTATGCTTCATAAAATGAATAGTAAAACTTTGTGCCCATATAAAGCTTCTTAACTAATTTATTTTATGAATGCATAATATTATCTAAGATACTTACGACTTTGATTATATAAACTTATTTATATAATCTATATATATATATATATATATATATATATATATATATATATATATATATATATATATATATATATATATTATATATATTATATTTATATTTATATATATTTATATCTATATCTATATTTATATAAACTATATTTATATAATCAAAGACTTACGAAATCTCCAGCACACGCCTGCCGCTTTGCGGAATGCCGGAAAAAGGATTACATCGGGAAGGAAATAATAAATGAAGTATAACACATATACAAATAACACGTTAACAATGATGCTTATAGTTAGGTCGACACATAGACCGCTTAACGGCGCAACAAAACCGTAAAATAAACCAAATCCAGACACTTAAAAGGCAAAACCGGTGCGCGCGCGACCCGAATTTTGTGAATAACGTGTTAGCTGTCAAAAAGCAAAGGGAACTTGAAAACCACACCCAAAATCGCGACAAGTTTTTCCTTTCAAGTGTCTGGATTTGGTTTATTTTACGGTTTTGTTGCGCCGTTAAGCGGTCTATGTGTCGACCTAACTATAAGCATCATTGTTAACGTGTTATTTGTAACAAAAGGCGACCCTTAACAAGTGGTTTTTTGCTCGCCACGCCAAGTGTGAAAAAGTGACTTAGACCAGCTCTCGTTGGACCAAACTAGTGACAAGCCGAGTGTACAGTGCCACGCCAGCCCAGCGTCTTCAGCAGGCCATAGCTGGCAGCCTGCCCGCTACTGCTAGCGGCCTGAGAAGTTCACATTACACTCAACTCCACAATACACCACACCACCACTCTCATACCATCTCAGGCCGTACAAGGATTGAATGCTGCAAAGGAAGGTCAGTGCAACCCTACCATTAAGTTACGTGGAGAACAAATCTGACCGCGGTTAAAGGCCCTTAGGGCAGCGACCCTGGACTCAGGTTATAGCTGATGGGCCCCTATACCTCGTGTTCCAGGCCTTGACTCGTTGGCCAAGCCGTTGGCCTCAACATTTGGTAGCCAGAGCGCGGTTAAATTGATTCCGCGGACAGATTTGGCATTACTGTGACTTAACTTGGCCGTTCTAGGGTTAACTCATTTATTGTAAATTAATGGACCTTATAACTTATTAATACACAGGCTTATTGAGTTACTAGTACATAGCCTGCCTTGTCACATGTAGGCCTGTATAATGATTGCAATTATTGAGATTTTGTTTTGTTAATTTTTGTTGATTAATAATTAATAGTATCTAATTGTTGTTTGTGGCCCGTAACTGGCCAACAGTTAGATGTAGATTGTAAATAAATAAACTTAATATTAATATAATTTGATAATTGTAGGGTTCTTACCAAGCCAATTTGTAATTTGCAGTACCTAGTATGAGTCTAGTGGCTTAGTACGGGTAATTAAAAACTTAATTTTTCTTTTATCTTAATTTATGTTATTGATTGACTTAACATAGATTGTTGATAGCTTAATTTGTATCTTTTGGAACTTTTAACCAACAAATACTTTGTTTGTTTACTAGAACTCCTCCTGGTTAGGTAACAGAGTAGTTTGTTTGATGTATTTAAAATAAATAATTCTTGTTTTAAAGTAAATAATTCTAATTAATAAATAGTATTTAAGTAGTAATTTGTTTGTGTTTAAAGTGGGTAATTCTTGTTTGATTATTAATTTGTTTGGTTGAAGTTGAAACATAACTTGTAACAAATAACTTTGTTTTGATTTTGTTACCTATTTGTTGTGACTACCTTTATTTAAGTTGTTTTGTACCTACCTAAGATGGCAGCCCACAAAAAATTGAGCGTGCAAATTCAATCAGAGCTGCGTTGGGCTGCTACAGCCAACGCCTTGGTAGGCCGGGAGGACCGGGCATTCGCACTGCTCCAGCGGTGCGAGCAGGTGCGGACCAGGCAGGCGGTCGTCGAAGGGGCCTTCCGAGACCTCATGGCATTGGAGCTACCTCCGGAATCGCTGGAGTCCTCAGTGCGGGACTACGAACAGTTTTTTGAGCTGACAGACGGTCTGGTGGAGGAGGCCGCGAGGCTCAAGAAGGAGGCGAGAATGAGCTCTATTCTTGAGTCTTCCACCAGACCCACCACGCAGCCTGCGTTACAGGGCAAGTTGCCAACAATAAACTTGCCCCACTTTTCTGGCAACTTGAGCGAGTGGCTAGGCTTTCTCAGCCTCTTTGATAGCCTGGTGGACGCGAGAAGGGACCTGTCTCCCTGCCAGAAACTGGCCTATCTACTCTCTTCCCTGCAGGGAGAGGCTCTGGGTTTAGTTAGCCACCTAGACCTCTCCGAGGAGAGTTATACCACCGCGCGGGAACTACTGACTCGGCGGTATGCCAACGTGCGCCGGTTAGCAGACACACACGTGGCACAAATTCTAGCGCTGCCACGTGTCTATGAGGTGTCCCATTTAAGAGAATCGCTCTTAAATCCTCTGATTATAGCCTGCAACGCTCTTAAGCGTTTAGAGCTTCCCGTGGACCAGTGGTCCTTCCTTTTATTACACATTGTGTTGTCCCGCCTACCTCCCGAGTTGAAACTGCGTTTTGAGCAAAGGTATGGTGGGGACGGGGCCAGCTACCTGCCCCCCTTTTCGGACCTTTTAAAGTTCCTTGAGGAAGAGTGCCGGCAGGCTGATAACTCCGGTATTGCTGGTCCTTCAAGGACCCCAGAGCGGCCTGCCCAGCTGAGGAAGGAAAAGGGTCACACTGGCGTCCCTGGTAAAAGGGCCTCCGACCGGAGAGCAATGCCCGTTTACACTGGACTTGCTGCCACTGAACCCGCCCCCTGTAACTATTGCAGGCGTCCAGGCCACCGGGTGCTTTCTTGCCCCCAGTTTCTCTCTAAGCGGATCAAGGATCGGAGGGGCGTTGCAAGAGACCGCCACTGGTGCTATAGCTGTCTGGGAGCTCACATGCAACGGGACTGCCAACAGCAACGGCCATGCCCAATTTGTAGGGGTAACCACCTGGAGATTTTGTGCGCCAACAAGAATGGTGTTGGCCGCCGGGTGGAGAGTGAGGGCGCGCCCCGCACGGGCGGGGGCGCTCTTACCGATCGCTCCCCGGATTATTTGCGTCGGTCCCCTGATCAGGGCCATGAATCCCGACGCGTCCGGATTTCGACCCCGCCTATGGGGGCTTCACCCCCCCCGTGAGGGGGGCGCCAACCCCCCTCGACGTTCTGATGGGAGATTTGTGGCGGCCCCGTCTACGGTTCGACCTGCCCGCTATTCACCCCCGCTTCATGAGTGGCCACGCCTCGAACGCCGCCCACCTCGAGCGGGTCGACAGCAGTACTACGACCTACCGACCTCAGCCCGTATGACTAGGCCCGTGCTGCCGCCACGAGATGACGCATGGGTTTACCCAAATGGAGGTCCGTCCCCCTCACCTTTGGAGGTCCCCCCTGAGTCTCAATATGAGATTCCCCGGTCAGAGGACCGGTTTGATGAGGACGACCACCAATAGGTAGTTGCCGCCCTAGCCCCCACCACAGCAACTTCTCCTGAGACCTTGAATCTCCGGCAGTCTGTCTGTCAGACCATTCTTTTGCCGACTGTCTCAGTGAAGGTATTCAACCCGAAGGGTGAATTTTTAATCGTTCGCGCCCTTTTGGATTCGGGTTCACAGCGCTGTATTGCTTCTTCTCGTTTGGTGGGTGAGCTAGGGCTCCCTTGGAGTCCTCGAACAGGACGGGTGATAGGTATCGGGGGTATAGAGCCCTCGACTCCTACCGGGGAAGCGGAATTAATGTTTGGCCCCGTTACGGGCAATCTTAGGGTCTTGGTCAAGGTGTCAGTCCTTGACAATATCTTAGGTCCCCTACCGCAGGTCCGAATAACTGACGCTGCGGTGTCCTGTGCTCAAGCCTAAACCCAGCTGACCCCCACTGGACTGAACCCGGTCCTACGGACCTTTTGTTGGGTTCCGACGTGTTGGGCCTGGTCTTGTCAGGGGAAATTAGGGTTTTGCAGAAGGACGGCCTATGTGCCATGTCCACTATATTCGGTTCTAGCTTTTTTGGACCCGTGCTATGGTCTTCGGACCTACCGGTGCTGGACCAATTGCAAGCAGCCGGCTTGACGCTGTCGGACGTGGTCCAGCGCTTTTGGGAAGTTGAGGAGCCGCCGCATGCCGCACGAGTTGACCCTCTTGACCTTGAATGTGAGTTGTTTTATCAAAACAACACAGGCCGCCGTGTTGATGGGCGATTTGTAACTCGCTTGCCCTTTCTCGCTTCTCGCCCCCCGCTTGGTCAATCGCGGGCCTTGGCGGAAAAGAGGCTCTTGTCTATGGAACGGCGCATGCGGCGCGACTCCACCTTCCGCTCCAAGTACGTTGAATTTATGCGCGAGTACGAGGGCCTGGGGCATATGTCACCATCCAATTTTGATTGGCGCGCACACGAGCACTACTTCTTACCCCACCATGCCGTCTTGAAGACCCCTGGGGGGAAGATTCGAGTGGTTTTTGACGGCTCCGCGGCCACATCCAACGGGGTGACATTGAACCAATGCTTGCACTCCGGTCCTAAGCTGATCAAGGATATCTCCGATATCCTCACGCATTTCCGCCGGCATCAAATTGTTTTCGTAGCTGACATCAAGATGATGTTTAGACAGTCGATGGTACATCGCGATGATCGGAGATACCAAATGATTCTGTGGCGCGAAAATCCTAATGAGCCAATGCGTGTCTTTGAATTGAACACCACGACCTATGGACTCAAGTCAAGCCCCTATATTGCTATCAGGACCTTGTTAGAACTAGCTAACCGGGAGCGACTGAATTACCCTCGCGCATCAGCCACCTTGGAATCGTCAGTCTATATGGACGATATTTGCACGGGAGCCTCGAGCGTTGAGGAAGCTCTGATTCTTCGCGATGAATTAATTGCAATACTGAAGTCCGGAGGTTATGAGTTGGGCAAGTGGCTGTCCAACTCCCCTCACGTCTTGAAGGATCTTCCGGGAAAGGATCAGCAGGATCCTCATATTTTTGAAAATCCCGAAAATCCCAATTTGCTGACGGTCCTTGGAATACAGTACCAGCCCGTCCAAGACGTTTTCACCTACCGGGTCAAATTAGACCCCCCTCCTAAGGTCTGGACTAAGCGTTCCGTATTGTCTACGGTTGCTCGCACCTTCGATCCCAATGGATGGATCACTCCCGTAATATTTTTGGCTAAATGTTTCCTCCAGAAGCTTTGGATTGCTGAACTCGGTTGGGACGAACCACTCCCTGGGAAGTTATTGAAGGAGTGGAACTCCCTTGTGTCTTCACTTCCTGAAGTTAACCGAATTTCCATGCCTCGACGCTTCCTACCAACAGGAAGGTGTCATGCCAGTCTCCACGGGTTTTGCGACGCCTCCGAACGAGGATACGCCGCCGTGGTATATTTGAGGACTGTCGATGTCGCCGGTGAGGTCGCGATGCATCTCGTCTTGGCAAAAAGCAAGGTGGCCCCTATTCGGTCACGGTTAACTATCCCGAAATTAGAATTGTCTGGCGCCGCCCTTCTGGTACGCCTCTTGAACCACGTCCGCTCCTCTTTGGCATCTGCGGTCGATCTGACCGACGTTTATGCTTGGACGGACAGTGAGATTGTCCTTTGCTGGCAAAACATGCAGTAACAAGCTAAGCACCGCTCACCTTCCCAAGCAAGCAAAGTTCCCAAGCAAGCAATGCCACCACTACTCACATGCACCTCAGGAGATGTCGACTTTACAATGCTGTATTGTCTAGTATCACGGTCATCGTCTAGGATGCTCTGGTGTCGGGGCGAAACGTGCGTCGAGATTAGTGTAAAAGTCTTATGTGGTGGTGCATGTGAGTGGTGGTGGCATTGCTTGCTTGGAAACTTTGCTTTCTTGCTTGCTTGGGAAGGTGAGCGATGCTTAGCTTGTTACTGCATGTCTTGTTACTGCAGAAAAAATTTGTATGGTCAAATACAGATTTTTTCTGTTGGCGGGATATAGCAAAATAATTCTAACCTTTTCTTGCAAATAATTATATGTTTACAGGTAGTACTCGGTGTGGCGGAAGACTCCCACGGAAACTCCGATGTCGACGCGGAGTGGGTCGGCGGAGGCGCACTCGTCAGTGACAAGTTTGTGCTGACCGCGGCGCACGTGCTTGTAGACCCCTCCGGGTGAGTATATATATACCTGGGACACACAGTCCAGCTAGGTAGGTCCAATTTCAAGATATAGAGATCAACCGCCGAATGCAACTCGGCTGGGCAGCGTTCGAGAAGCTCCGAGATATCTTCTCGTCCAAAATCCCTCAGTGCCTAAAGTCTTCGAACAGTGCATGTTGCCTGTGTTTGACTTACGGATCTGAAACATGGTCGCTTACTATGGGCCTCATAAGTAGGCTCAGGATCACTCAGCGGGCGATGGAGAGAGATATGCTCGGAGTGTCCCTGCGAGATCAAATCAAATGAGGAGATTCGTAGGAGAACCAAAGTCACCGACATAGCTCAGCGAGTCGCGAAACTGAAGTGGAAATGGGCGGGGCACATAGTTCGAAGAACTGATGGTCGTCGAGGTCCCAAGGTGTTGGAGTGGCGACCCCGTACCGGGAAACGCAGTGTTGACAGACCCCGCACTAGCTGGACCGACGACATCAAACGAGTCGCAGGGAGTCGCTGGATTCAAGTGGTGCAAGACCGAAGCCTGTGGAAGTCCATGCAAGAGACCTTTGTCCAGCAGTAGACGGTAGTAGTGCGGGCGAAAAATTATTCTCTTACCGTGGTTCCTGACCTCTTGACCCCGTCGCTTAGGGGGTCATACAGCCTGCCAAAATCACCAGTCCTGAACATGGTGTTGTTGAGCGGACAGCAAACTATCCTCATCTCACCTTCCCACCAGCACATCTGCAACAGAGGTGCGGTTGTCTAAAAGTTATCCCATAGAAATAGAATAGAAATAGAATAGAAATAGAAATTCTTTATTTGCTTAATGTGTGTTTACAAAGGATGTTAATTGCTGAAAAAAAGTTCAACACATTAGCCGTAGCGGCGTACAAATATTTTGATATGTCAATATACAATAGAAGTTTCACACATTCCAATACAATAGAAATATACATTTGAACTACTTAATAATAATGATTATAGGTATACATTTGAACTTATAAATACTAAAATGTCAAGATATTAAATTGTCAGTCACCAAAAATAAAATTAGAAATATTTTTTATCATGCTGGAAATATTCTTCTAAAGAGTAAAAGCTTTTTCCCTGCAGCCATTTCTTCAGCATTTGCGTAAATTGTTTTATTGGAAGTGATTGTATATCATACGGTAATTTATTAAAGATTTAGAAGATTTAACTGCCATGGCGTAACAACTTTTGTTATACATATAGTGCTGTCCGTGGCGCTCTTGATGTAAGCATTAGTTTATTTGGAAATCTTAAAGATCGAGTTCGAGTTGTTTCGCACATGGCCTTGAAAATATGTTTATTTAATTTGACTATTTCTAAGATGTACATGCATGGGAGCGGCAATATTTTAAGTTTTAGAAAGGCCGGCTTACATGAATCATAGGGTGTCATGCTTAGAATTGCTCTAAGACATTATTTTGTACGATGAATACTTTATTAACGCTTGTTGAATTTCCCCAAATAACAAGTCCATAGCGGAGTACAGAAGATACATATCCATGGTCATGTAAGAGCTGTTTGAGTACCAGTTGTAAGGCTTAATCTGCGTAGTACATACACGAATCTGTTTAACCTATTGCATATGTTGCTGATATGGCTTTTCCAAGAGCAATGTCCGTCTATTTGTATATATTGTATACCTAGAAATTTACATTCTTCTACTTCATTGATCTTTTCCCCTTTATAGTTAATATTAAGATTAGCACGTCTTTTATTATAATACAAAGTCAATAGTTGGACCAAGGGAGGGTGCTATGCGGTGGACAGCACAATATTATCCAATGCAATCATATGGAACCCAGTACCCACATGAGAGTAAATAATATATAGACATGGTGGAGAAAATCCAAAAAAAGTTCATTCGCTGTCTTTATAGAAAGCAATACAGATATTGGGTAGGATATCCTACAATATACCCGAGCATGATTCTCCTTGATATGACTGGTTATGATACTTTGAAATTGCGGCGCAATTTAGCCTTACTCTCTTACATAGTCAGTCTAATCCAAGGGGAAAAAAGCAACTCGGATATATTGCAGTGTATTCGCTTGCACGCGCCTAATGATTATGCGGTTGCGCGTAGACGCACGTTATTTGCACTGCAACACCATAGAACTAAGCTAGTCCAGCAGGCGCCGGTGTCTCGTGCGCTGCGCTTGCTCAATGATTTGGTTCGCGAGAATCCGGGACTGGATGTTTTCCACACCCCACCCGATCAGCTCACGAAAAAGATAAAATTACTATTAGAAAATAGGTAATATTCCTAGTATTTCTAATTTTGTGTCTTTATTTTTATCTTTAAGTCTTATGTTATTGTTTATTATGTTTAGTTTTTCTTTTATTTTCCTTTATTAATGTTAATTAATGTTTTTTTTTATTATTATTTGTATTATTTGTACTGATTATAGTAGCCCCCGGAGATGAATTGGGCAACTGTAATGTCTCCCGGGGTATGTCTTAAAATAAATAAATAAATAAAATAAATAAATTATGATGTTATCGTCCCACCAACATACCTGCAACAACAGGTTTCATTCAGCTCCAATTCAGTTATTCATTTCATGTAGGCTAAGCTGTAGCTCATAGTATCGATGGTAACAAGTGTAAATTGAAAAAGAGGTTGGCGAATTTTGACCCAGCATTTTTAAAAACCGTTCAGATTCAGAAATCATTTAATTTTAATTAATATTTTTCAGAGGATTATTTTGTGTAAGCCCGATATTTTTAGAAGATGGGGATCAAAAATATAATTATTCACAAGTACACAATATATATTAACCGTTACATGGCAATACAAGTGAATATCTTTTTTCTCCCAACTTTATTTGATAGACTTTGATAAAGTTTTGTGTTAGACTGGTTTTCTAAAACAAGCATGAGAAGTTTGATTCGTGAACGTGGACTTGAGGCCCACGGTTCAGTTAATCTGGGTCAGAAACTCTATGGAATTCGCCAATCTCATTTAAAACACCCCTGACATGTAAATCTATGGCCGGACTATGTACGATATACCTGACATCCTGTCACCCAGTTTGCTGCTTCATCATCAGATTCTCCTCTTGGTCTTGGGTCTTCGATCATCGTCTGTCTAACACCTACTCATTGAGACCATTCTAATGAGTCTAAACTAACTACATCTGCAGTAACTTGCTGAAGAGTTGGGTATCCCGCGGACTACTTGACTTAGATCTCAAGGTTACCATGCCTTGGAAATAATCCCCAAAATCAACCGCACCTTTGAAAGCTTGTAAGACCCTTTCTTCAAGTAGGAAATGAACTAATGACCTTCAAACCATTGAGCAGATCTTCATAAATTCAAGATCCACCTCGATTACGTTATCTTTCAAACAGAAAAAACCGCATCAAAATCGTTTCATTCGTTAGGGAGCTACGAGGGAACAGACAGACACACAGATACAGACATCAAACTTAAAACACCTATCTTTTTTCAGGGGTTAAAATCAAATGAAGGCGCACGTGTCGCACAGACATCTGCGTCGTGACAACAATCGGACGTGGAGCAGGCCAGGCACATGTCTGCGCGGCACATGGCTGCGAGGTCGTAGGTCGCACAGACATCTGCGTCGTCACAACAACCGGACGCGGAGCAGGCCAGGCACATGTCTGCGCGGCACATGGCTGCGAGGTCGTAGGTCGCACAGACATCTGCGCCGTCACAACAACCGGACGCGGAGCAGGCCAGGCACATGTCTGCGCGGCACATGGCTGCGAGGTCGTACTTCGTAGGTCGCACAGACATCTGCGCCGTCACAACAACCCGACGCGGAGCAGGCCAGGCACATGTCTGCGCGGCACATGGCTGCGAGGTCGTACTTCGTAGGTCGCACAGACATCTGCGCCGTCACAACAACCCGACGCGGAGCAGGCCAGGCACATGTCTGCGCGGCACATGGCTGCGAGGTCGTACTTCGTAGGTCGCACAGACATCTGCGCCGTCACAACAACCGGACGCGGAGCAGGCCAGGCACATGTCTGCGCGGCACATGGCTGCGAGGTCATAGGTACGCAGCTCTATGCATGTGCATTGTGCATGCATTACATAATTTAATATAAAAAGTACGCCGTACGCGCTCATTGCTGCAGTACGTGTTTACATTAACTCCCTCCAGTCAAACCAGTTCGCAGTCTAGTGATGGGAAACGTATATATCGATACCGTGAATCCCGGGTAGCGTGAATTCGGAAGTATGGAACGCTATCTCACAAGATCCAATTCGCTTGGAAAACGACCCCGAGAGACTACCACTGATCCCTCTTCTTCTTCTTCTTTATCAACCGATAGACGTCCACTGCTGGACAAAGGTCTCTTGCATGGACTTCCACAGGCCTCGGTCTTGCGCCGCCTGAATCCAGCGGCTCCCTGCGACTCGCTTGATATCGTCGGTCCACCTAGTGGGGGGTCTGCCAACACTGCGCTTCCCGGTGCGGGGTCGCCACTCCAGCACCTTGGGACCCCAACGACCATCAGCTCTTCGAACTATGTGCCCCGCCCATTTCCACTTCAGTATCGCGACTCGCTGAGCTATGTCGGTGACTCTGGTTCTCCTACGGATCTCCTCATTTCTGATTCGATTCCGCAGGGACACTCCGAGCATAGCTCTCTCCATCGCCCGCTGAGCGGTCCTGAGCCTACTTATGAGGCCCTTAGTTAGCGACTATGTCTCGGATCCCTAAGGACCACTGATCCTACAGAGTGGGAAACACCAAAAAGGTCAGCGCGTTCTATGGCATCAAACTCAGCGGTTCCAGTGAATACCACTAACCGGTTCAGCACTTTAGCAGCCGATAACGACTCGACCCACGATTCGGTAAGACGACTTCATGATGCAACCGTTGCCCGCAAAAGTTCTGATAGGATTCCACCTATCATTATTGTATCTAAAAGTGAATGGTCTCATGAATTTATCAAGACGCTTATTGGAAGATACAACAAAAATTTTCATCTGCAGTAATAAAATTGCAGTAAACAATAAAATTGCAGTAATTTGCTACACTTCGGATGGTCATGAAGCTGTCAAAAAGGGATTAAGGTCTGAAAACATACCTTACCACACTTTTTCACGCAAGGATGAAAGGACTGCTAAGGCTGTGATTTTTGGATTGCCTGCCTACGTAGAAACGTATTTAAAGGATGAGCTTGCCTCTCTTGGGTTTGCTGACGTTATTGTGCGAAAAATGAAAGTACCAGAAGGTAGAAATTCTGCTTGCCCACATTTTTTCGTCCAATTACCCCCTGGTACCGATATAAAGCGATTCAAGCAAATCAAATACATAGCAACTGTGTAATCCAAATACGAAAATATCAAGCTAATAACATTTTTGGAACCCAATGCTTTCGATGTCAAGGTTTCGGGCACTCGTCCAAAAATTGCAATTTAATACCGCGGTGCGTCAAATGTACGGAGCCTCATCTCACAAGTGATTGTCCAAAAAAGGATCGTTCGCAGCCCGCCCAGTGCTGTAATTGCGGAGAAAATCATCCAGCAAACTATCGACAGTGTAGCGAGCGTCAGAAGTACATTCGTTTGACTCAGGAAAAGAGGATTCAGAACCAAGGGACTAAAAATCTTCCTAAAACGACTCTTGGAAGTAAAGTGGACGATCGACCCTGGAACAATGTTGCAGCGGGAAATAATTTAGGTAAAGATATTGGCTCGCAGTTTTGCAATGACAGCGATGATCAAGGAACTAAGGATATGTTAGACATACTAAAGGCAATTAAATCTATAAAAAACGAATTTGTTTCATGTACAAATATGATGGACAAAGTTATTTTAATCCTAACTCGTTTAGGTAAATATGTATGATACTGTACGTTTGTTAACCTGGAATGCCGACGGCATACGTACAAAGATCATTGAGCTTCAGGATCTGGTAAGCGCGCTTGATGTTGATGTTATTGCCTTATATGAGACCAGAATATCCCCTAATGCAATTCTCAATACTCCTGGGTTTCATTGTTATAGACAGGATAAGTTGGCAGAGGGCCGAGGACAGGGTGTAGCTATTCTTGTAAAGTCTGACATCCCTCATATTCCCGTCATAATGCCACGAACTCATAACTTAGAATGTACTGGAATCCCGCTATGTCTGTCTGGCAAAAATGTGACCTTCATAACTGCTTACCAATCTCCTAATCTTCCACTGTTATGCAGCGATTTAGATAGTAAACACGTTTCATTCGATAGTCCTTATGGGGGATTTAAACACAAAGCATCCCTATTGGAACTGTTCTACTTCAAATTTACATGGCAAAATATCATTTAACCATATGATTCCGTCATAGCCATTCGACAACGCATCAGTTAGCTAGGGTAGCTGAGCATGTGGTTCATGGCATGAACCTGAGAAAATGCACTGGTATGATTCTATTAGACATTGAAAAGGCCTTTGATTCTGTTTGGCATGAGGGTCTATTACACAAATTAGTAGTCAATATTGTGCCGCTGTGCCTTGTTAAATTAGTTCAATCTTTTCTGCTTAATCGCTCTTTCTCGGTTTTGATAGGTGACTTTAAATCATCCTTAAAATGTACTCCAGCTGGTGTGCCGCAAGGCTCTATTTTAGGGCCATATCTATTTACTCTTTTTATCAACTATAACCCAAAACAGCCTCATACACACCTAGCGATATATGCTGACGACACAGCGACGTACACTACTTCTGAGGATAGTGATCTTGTAATCGGTCATCTGCAGCTTTCCATGGAGTTATTGAGCAATTACTTTACCAGATGGAAACTCAAACTAAATTCCAATAAAACTGAAAGTATAATGTTCAGTAGAAATCGTTCTGTTCCTGCAAGAAAAGTCGTAGTAATAATCACTCTATACCTTGGAGCAGGCAGGTTAAATATCTTGGTACTATACTTGATGATAAAATAAATTGGGGTAAAAATACTGACAGTTTGATTCTCAAGCGTGCCAAAGCTACTAATGCATTACATCCCATTTTAAGTCGTAAGTCGAAACTTAGTTCTCCCACTAAGTTAAGAATTTATTCCACCTTAATAAGACCTTGTATCACATATGCAGCTCCCGTTTGGTGTAGTATCCCAGACAGCAAGTACTCTAGATTACAAACAATCCAAAAAAGGCTATTAAAATAGCATATAACACACAATTTAGAACCAATCTCAAAAATCTTCATAATCGCATAAAATATCCCTTTGTTAAAGATTATATCCCAAAAATTTCCCGTAAATTTTATATTCATAAAATCCCCAGTCATCCAAATATTTTGGTCTCGACAATAGGCAGAAGTATAATTGCATTATCGTATGCCGATACTTACAATAGGTACCGACTGCCCCATCACTATTTTCTTAGTGATTCATAACAGTGCGTCAATACAACCGACCCGTGACGTCGCTCGTTACCGATCCACGGCTCAATCTTTTTCTATGCTCACCCGCATAGAATCATTATTTTAAAATTATGTTTTTTTCTAGATTCAATTTAACAATTAAATAAGTTTTTTACAGTAAGTATATCAAGAAATTAAAAATATTTTAGAATAGAGATTAATGTGGATAAATGTGTTTGGTTTGAAACCAGCACATAATAATTATAGACTACATAGTAAAAGGTTCAAGTTAAGTAATTAGGATGTAATAACTGTTTATTTTGTAAAAAGATATTATTATAGGTATGTTAGTAAAGGTGATGTAGCCTAAATTAACATTTATACTTTAGTTAGTGAGCAAAGTAGTCTGTACTTTTGTATAACTGTTTTTCTTTAGTTATGTTTATTAATAAAGACATTTTAAAATCAATATAAAAAAAATATTTTTAAACAACCGACTTCAAACTCCCGCTTTACTACATTACACACACACTACATATACAAAATATATAATTTATTGTTGATATTTTAAAAACCGCTCGACCGATTTCGATGAAATTTATATGGCACCACATGGGAAGTATACCCTTTCAAACAAAAAAAAAATATCCAAATCGGTCTAGGCATCTTCGAATAATCGGTGGACATACATAAAAAACAAAGGATTTCGGCGAATTGATATAAAAATTTATCTGAAAAACTCACTGGCGGCTTTTCTTTATCGAAATGGATAAGTTCCTTGGGGTAAGAACAGTTGCTGGCGGGGTGGCATGTCTCCTCGAAGACAGCATTACCGCGCGAAAATAAGCACCGATCCCCTGCAATGGTGGCGTGTGATGTTGTTAATAGGTATGATGTCAGTAAACAAGGATCAATGAAATTCTGAATTCATGTAATGAAATAGGCTTCATGGATTATAAAAATCGGCCAAGTGCGAGTCGGGCCTCGCTCTTTTAGGGTTCCGTACATTTGACCAAATATTTTTGATGTGAAACATCTATAGCGGCATGTAAAACAGATTTCTCGCGTGGCGACGCCTCGCCACGGCATGCGATGTTATATGTATACTTAGTGACATATTTACTTCCTATCATAATCTGTTTAGTAGTAGTAGTAGCAGTAGTAGTGGTAGGGGTAGGGGTAGGGGTAGGGGTAGGGGTAGGGGTCGGGGTAGGGGTAGGGGTAGGGTAGGGGTAGGGGTAGGGGTAGGCATAGCACTGTTATGCAGCGATTTAGATAGTAAACACGTTTCATTCGATAGTCCTTATGGGGGATTTAAACACAAAGCATCCCTATTGGAACTGTTCTACTTCAAATTTACATGGCAAAATATCATTTAACCATATGATTACTAACGAATATGACGTCATTGCCCCAAGCACACCCACGTTAATTCATTACGATTGCTTACGTACTCCTTCAACGCCCGATGTAGTTATAGCATATGGTGTTAAAGATGTTGCAAATATGGAAGCATTAACCTCGTTGTCCTCGAATCATCTACCTATCTTTTTCACTATTAGTGGTACTTACGCTCGCAAATCTTTTCAGACTTATAATTATAAAAAAGCTGATTGGGTCAAGTACAGATCCTTTCTAGATCAAAAAATTACTCTAGATAAATACCCTTTTAAATCAATAAGTGATATAGCAATTTGGTTTCCGTCATAGCCATTCGACAACGCATCAGTTAGCTAGGGTAGCTGAGCATGTGGTTCATGGCATGAACCTGAGAAAATGCACTGGTATGATTCTATTAGACATTGAAAAGGCCTTTGATTCTGTTTGGCATGAGGGTCTATTACACAAATTAGTAGTCAATATTGTGCCGCTGTGCCTTGTTAAATTAGTTCAATCTTTTCTGCTTAATCGCTCTTTCTCGGTTTTGATAGGTGACTTTAAATCATCCTTAAAATGTACTCCAGCTGGTGTGCCGCAAGGCTCTATTTTAGGGCCATATCTATTTACTCTTTTTATCAACTATAACCCAAAACAGCCTCATACACACCTAGCGATATATGCTGACGACACAGCGACGTACACTACTTCTGAGGATAGTGATCTTGTAATCGGTCATCTGCAGCTTTCCATGGAGTTATTGAGCAATTACTTTACCAGATGGAAACTCAAACTAAATTCCAATAAAACTGAAAGTATAATGTTCAGTAGAAATCGTTCTGTTCCTGCAAGAAAAGTCGTAGTAATAATCACTCTATACCTTGGAGCAGGCAGGTTAAATATCTTGGTACTATACTTGATGATAAAATAAATTGGGGTAAAAATACTGACAGTTTGATTCTCAAGCGTGCCAAAGCTACTAATGCATTACATCCCATTTTAAGTCGTAAGTCGAAACTTAGTTCTCCCACTAAGTTAAGAATTTATTCCACCTTAATAAGACCTTGTATCACATATGCAGCTCCCGTTTGGTGTAGTATCCCAGACAGCAAGTACTCTAGATTACAAACAATCCAAAAAAGGCTATTAAAATAGCATATAACACACAATTTAGAACCAATCTCAAAAATCTTCATAATCGCATAAAATATCCCTTTGTTAAAGATTATATCCCAAAAATTTCCCGTAAATTTTATATTCATAAAATCCCCAGTCATCCAAATATTTTGGTCTCGACAATAGGCAGAAGTATAATTGCATTATCGTATGCCGATACTTACAATAGGTACCGACTGCCCCATCACTATTTTCTTAGTGATTCATAACAGTGCGTCAATACAACCGACCCGTGACGTCGCTCGTTACCGATCCACGGCTCAATCTTTTTCTATGCTCACCCGCATAGAATCATTATTTTAAAATTATGTTTTTTTCTAGATTCAATTTAACAATTAAATAAGTTTTTTACAGTAAGTATATCAAGAAATTAAAAATATTTTAGAATAGAGATTAATGTGGATAAATGTGTTTGGTTTGAAACCAGCACATAATAATTATAGACTACATAGTAAAAGGTTCAAGTTAAGTAATTAGGATGTAATAACTGTTTATTTTGTAAAAAGATATTATTATAGGTATGTTAGTAAAGGTGATGTAGCCTAAATTAACATTTATACTTTAGTTAGTGAGCAAAGTAGTCTGTACTTTTGTATAACTGTTTTTCTTTAGTTATGTTTATTAATAAAGACATTTTAAAATCAATATAAAAAAAATATTTTTAAACAACCGACTTCAAACTCCCGCTTTACTACATTACACACACACTACATATACAAAATATATAATTTATTGTTGATATTTTAAAAACCGCTCGACCGATTTCGATGAAATTTATATGGCACCACATGGGAAGTATACCCTTTCAAACAAAAAAAAAATATCCAAATCGGTCTAGGCATCTTCGAATAATCGGTGGACATACATAAAAAACAAAGGATTTCGGCGAATTGATATAAAAATTTATCTGAAAAACTCACTGGCGGCTTTTCTTTATCGAAATGGATAAGTTCCTTGGGGTAAGAACAGTTGCTGGCGGGGTGGCATGTCTCCTCGAAGACAGCATTACCGCGCGAAAATAAGCACCGATCCCCTGCAATGGTGGCGTGTGATGTTGTTAATAGGTATGATGTCAGTAAACAAGGATCAATGAAATTCTGAATTCATGTAATGAAATAGGCTTCATGGATTATAAAAATCGGCCAAGTGCGAGTCGGGCCTCGCTCTTTTAGGGTTCCGTACATTTGACCAAATATTTTTGATGTGAAACATCTATAGCGGCATGTAAAACAGATTTCTCGCGTGGCGACGCCTCGCCACGGCATGCGATGTTATATGTATACTTAGTGACATATTTACTTCCTATCATAATCTGTTTAGTAGTAGTAGTAGCAGTAGTAGTGGTAGGGGTAGGGGTAGGGGTAGGGGTAGGGGTAGGGGTCGGGGTAGGGGTAGGGGTAGGGGTAGGGGTAGTGCTAGGGGTCGGGGTAAGGGTAGGGGTAAGGGTAAGGGTCGGGGTAAGGGTAGGGGTCGGGGTAGGGGTAGGGGTAGGGGTAGGGGTCGGGGTCGGGGTAGGGGTAGGGGTAGGGGTCAGGGTAGGGGTCGGGGTAGGGGTCGGGGTCGGGGTCGGGGTAGGGGTCGGGGTAGGGGTCGGGGTAGGGGTCGGGGTAGCGGTCGGGGTAGCGGTAGGGGTAGGGGTCGGGGTAGGGGTCGGGGTCGGGGTAGGGGTCGGGGTTGGGGTAGGGGTCGGGGTGGGGGTAGGGGTAGGGTAGGGGTAGGGGTAGGGGTAGGCATAGGGGTAGGCGTAGGCGTAGGCGTAGGGGTAGGGGTAGGGGTAGGGGTAGGGGTAGGGGTAGGGGTAGGGGTAGGGGTAGGGGTAGGGGTAGGGGTAGGCGTAGGCGTAGGCGTAGGCGTAGGCGTAGGCGTAGGCGTAGGGGTAGGGGTAGGGGTAGGGGTAGGGGTAGGGGTAGGGGTAGGGGTAGGGGTAGGGGTAGGGGTAGGGGTAGGGGTAGGGGTAGTGGTAGTGGTAGTGGTAGTGGTAGTGGTAGTGGTAGTGGTAGTGGTAGTGGTAGTGGTAGTGGTAGTGGTAGTGGTAGTGGTAGTGGTAGTGGTAGTGGTAGTGGTAGTGGTAGTGGTAGTGGTAGTGGTAGTGGTAGTGGTAGTGGTAGTGGTAGTGGTAGTGGTAGTGGTAGTGGTAGTGGTAGTGGTAGTGGTAGTGGTAGTGGTAGTGGTAGTGGTAGTGGTAGTGGTAGTGGTAGTGGTAGTGGTAGTGGTAGTGGTAGTGGTAGTGGTAGTGGTAGTGGTAGTGGTAGTGGTAGTGGTAGTGGTAGTGGTAGTGGTAGTGGTAGTGGTAGTGGTAGTGGTAGTGGTAGTGGTAGTGGTAGTGGTAGTGGTAGTGGTAGTGGTAGTGGTAGTGGTAGTGGTAGTGGTAGTGGTAGTGGTAGTGGTAGTGGTAGTGGTAGTGGTAGTGGTAGTGGTAGTGGTAGTGGTAGTGGTAGTGGTAGTGGTAGTGGTAGTGGTAGTGGTAGTGGTAGTGGTAGTGGTAGTGGTAGTGGTAGTGGTAGTGGTAGTGGTAGTGGTAGTGGTAGTGGTAGTAGTAGTATTATTATATGTATACTTAGTGACATATTTAGTTCCTATCACAATCTGTTCTTTTCTGCATATTACTTTTACAAAATAATGTCGATGTTTCACATCTGCCAGGCGTCCCACGACGGCTCACAATTTTTTTTAAAACTACGAGTAGATACATATTTAGATATCTTATTTCTAGAAAGTACTACGAACCAGTGGTAGACTCATCGACGATTCAAAAGCACTTGTAAAAAAGTTTATTTGAATAAAAAACATTTCTATTCTATTCTATTCTACTAATTAATTATTATTAATTTTGGTAACAACTTACAAAACGCATTAAAAATCGGTGTTTTCAGTATATGTTGTTTAAACGCACTATATAGTACATAATATACCAAACTTTTAAATTCCTAACTACATAGTTTAGTTTTTGAGATAGACCCCCTAACAAAATTGGTGTAAAACCGACAACTTTGACGGCCCCACATTTGTTCATTTTTGTAGTTAAAAAATTAAAAAAAAATTTATTTGAACTCCACTTAATGAGCTCTAGACAATGACACCCCACATGCCTGGGTAAAAAATAAAATTTTATTTCGTCTCCTTTTCCATAATATATGGACCATTTATTTTTAATTTAATTTAATTTTTATTATGTGTAGTACGGCAATAAAAATACGCAGTTATGTGAAAATTTCAACTGTCTATTTATAATGCTCTGGTTTCCTCCAAAAGCGGTGGCGTCACGAAGCGGCCGTAATACAGCGGTGAATGACGTCACTAGAACGTTGTCTATGTAAACAAATTGGCGCGGTTTCCTAGAGAACGGTATTGACACCGTAACGTCTAAAAGCGGTGCCGCCATTTACATGACGGCCGTCTTGTCGGTATCGGATGGTTGTTGATGGAACGTTTTTTTCGATAGCGGTGAAGCCATTTTCAAAAATAATAATATTCACTGCGTGCCTTTTATAACATATTTTATTGTACAAAATGAGTTTCATCAACTGGATCAGCGAGGACGATGAAATTTTAATTGATTTTGTGCGGGTTCATGAGATATTATATAATGTAAAGCATAAAGACTACAGACAGACGCAGATGAAGCAAAAATTATGGTGTGAAGTCAGTCTAAATAAAACAAATATAACGCTAAATCAAGGTCGTCCATTTACAACCGTTGACTCGTATAGCATACGACTATGTGGTATGTTCACCGTAAAAAGACGGCCGTCAAGTCTCGAACATTCCACGTGAATACGGCCGTCTTTTTGCGGCCATCATATTGCGTCCGTTTAATGACGCCACCGCTTTTGGAGGAAACCAGAGCTTTACGGTTTACGAGATACAGCCCGCTGACAGACGGACGGACGGATGGACGGAGAAAGTCTCACCATAAGGGTTCCATTTTTACCATTTTGGTACGGAACCCTAAAAATCACGACACACGACGAATCAGGACTGTCTCCTTAAAAATGGCGACCCCGCACCGGGAATCGCAGTGTTTGCAGACCCCCCACTAGGTAGACCGACGAATCAAACGAGTCGCAGGGAGCCGCTGGAGACAGACGGCGCAAGAACGAAGCCTGTGGAGGTCCGTGCAAGAGATCTTAGTTCAGCGGTGGACGCGTATTGGAAGAAGATATAAGGATTTCTGGGATTTCCAAGCATTTATGGGTGGTTATAAAAAACAACCACTAAGGCTGTGGCGGGAGCTACGCGTCTAACCTAACCACAGTAAGAACAATGAATTCTTCGAGTAAGAATTTGTGGATGCCAATATTTCTGGGTGGCTGACGGAAGCTGCGCTCGCTCCCGCCCCATCAGCCTCCTAACCTAAACTACAATGAGAATTTCACTTATTTCTGGGTTCTTTCTCACTGTCGCGGTCGGTCAGCTGGGTTAGAATGCCACGGCGGAGCGCAGCACCCAATGATAATGCAGCTCCCACCAGAGTCTTCGTGTTTATATAATAGGTCTTTACCTATGAAATTGCCGTTTTGTATGCAATTAGTGAAAGTACTTATTTTTTCAAACTTTTTTATTTCTGTTATTCGAAGTAATCACCCATGCAATCGACGCATCTTTGCCAACGCATTGGCAGTTTATTGATGCCCTTCTTGTAAAAATCAGCTGGACGGGAGGCAACAAACTCTTCAAAGGCATTTTGTACTGCCTCTCGGGAATTGAATTTTTTACCCACTAAAAAGTTGTCTAAATTTTGGAAAAAATAATAGTCGGTAGGTGCAAGGTCTGGTGAGTATGGCGGATGAGGAAGAGCTTCCAACCCCAGCTCTTGCAGCTTGGAGACTGTCTGTTGCGCAGTATGGGGTCGCCTTGTCGTGAAGGAGCAGTGGGGACGACCGATTGACCAAAGCTGGTTGCAGATGTGCAAGCTTCTCCATCATTCTCTCCAGTTCTTCACAGTACACATCTGCATTAATGCTCATGCCCGCACCCGCACTAGACCACCAAACAGTGACCATCACCTTTTTAGGGGTCATTTTTGGTTTAGGGCATTGCTTTGGTGCTGAACCAGGGTCTAACCAACTTGCTGAGCGCTTTCGATTGTCGAACAGAATCCATTTTTCGTCGCACGTAACAATTCGTTTCAAAATTCCTTCATTTCTTTGCCTGTTGAGCAGCGCAAGGCAGGTCTCGACGCGTACGTTGCGCTGGCGATCGTTAAGGTCGTGGGGCACCCATCTATCAAGCTTTTGTTACCTTGCCAATTTGTCGCAAATGGATCAATATTGTTTTGATGCTTACATCAAAAGATGCTGCTAGCTCAGCTGTAGATTGAGTTTCGTCAGCTTCCACAATCGCCTTTAATTCATTATTGTTAACCAAAGTCTCCGGACGACCACGAGCTTCATTTTTCAAGTCAAAATTTCCAGAACGGAACCGGGAAAACCAATAACGGGTTGTGCGATCGTTTGTACAGTTCTCTCCGTAAACGTTTTTGATGTTACGGGCCGTTTGTGTCGCGTTGGTGCCACGACGGAACTCATATTCCATAATTACACGAATTTTTAAAGTATCCATTATGACGAAAAATGTTTAAATGTAATGAAAATACAACGCTAATCAAAAAACAAAAGACTGAGTTTGTAAAAAGAATGTCATGGTTTTAAAACAAAATTAATTTGAATTTAGAATACAGAGCCATTACAAACTTTTTTTTATTTGAAATGACCAGTACTGAAGAAAGGCAATTTCATAGGTAAAGACCTAATATTTATAGCCACCCAGAAAATGTAATATATTTATTACATTCACCGAAAGTAAGGTGTAATTATTTATTAATAATAAAAAAATCGATAAAAGCGAATAATAAATCACTTTTACTATCAATCTATATATAAATCTATAATATGTAATTGTTAATAATTTTGTGTAATTATTAATAATTATCAATTCATTGCATTTACTGTAATGTACATTTATCCCCGACCCATTTCACTGTATAAGTATAATTATATTATAATATAAACGAAATAGGAAATGGGTCGAGTTGAGGTATTTTATTATCATTAAATCGCATATACCAGTTTATTATAACCGCACAGAAAATAGAAAATCGGTTAGAAAATCTTCAATATCTTCAAAAGTACCTAGCTTAATGAAATAAAGACTTAATTAATAGACAAGAATATTTTAATGTGCTTTGATGAAAAAAAAAAAAATAAAAAAAAAAACATTAATTCAAGCTTTTTATTTTAATAAATGTAAAGTAAATGAAAATGTGCAGTTTTTCATTTTGAAGATTTTCTAGCCGACCCTTTTTTTGTGTGGTCCAGTTTATATGAAACAGAAAAATATAATAAAGCCACCTTAAACTTACTTACCTATTTTGCCTGCTTTGTTCCGTTCACCGAAACATGAGACAATTGAGCACAACAATACAAACCACTTGAGTGACATGTTGAATATGCACAAATACTAACATTGTTAACAGATTTTTATATCGCGAACTGTAGGCATTGATAAACTATTGCTGTAGCTAAAAAACGCGCCTGTGATAAAATATGTCAAATGCGTGTCAGGACACGTGCAGGGTAGGGTTCCGTAGTTGTTCGTCATGTCTGATTTACACGGATTTAGTAGTTTAGTTTCAGCGGGCGATGGAGAGAGCTATGCTCGGAGTGTCCCTGCGGGATCGAATCAGAAATGAGGAGATCCGTAGGAGAACCAGAGTCACCGACATAGCTCAGCGAGTCGCGATACTGAAGTGGAAATGGGCGGGGCACATAGTTCGAAGACCTGATGGTCGTTGGGGTCCCAAGGTGCTGGAGTGGCGACCCCGCACCGGGAAGCGCAGTGTTGGCAGACCCCCCACCAGGTGGACCGACGATATCAAGCGAGTCGCAGGGAGCCGCTGGATTCAGGCGGCGCAAGACTGAGCCCTGTGGAAGTCCATGCAAGAGACCTTTGTCCAGCAGTGGACGTCTATCGGTTGATAAAGAAGAAGAAGAAGAGAAGTAGTTTATCTTTAGTAAATATTTCGTGTAAACGACCAATTTAGTAGCAAGTCGCAAGTTACAATTTAGTAGCTCATTAAACGGGAAATATAGAATTTGGTCTATTTTTCGGCTAAGTAGGTGGGCGCGGCTTATCACTTAACGCGTTTGGACAGACACGATTTAGTAAACTGTTTAGTAGCCGCATAAGTTAGAAGAACGTCGTGCTCGTTTCTAAACCGACTATACTTTTTGGAGTTTACTCCTTAAGAATCGATTTTAGGCGCCCGGTATGAGAAAAATCCGAGCAGTAAAATTTGTTTATCAATGACCTCGTTACGTTTTTCACAACGTTGAAATTTCTACCCTAACGTTGAGTAAATAAGGTTGGTTTTCGTGCGAAAGAGCTTTCCGAGGGATGCCGTGACCTTGTTACGTTTTTCACAACGATGCAAATTTCTACCCTAATGCTGAGTTTTTGCATTTTTGATAATAACACAGTTTTGAAATCAGATAATGAAACGTGAAATCTGATTTAAATACGATTCTCAGAGAAAGCGATACCACCCACCCCCAGGCATCTTGGGCTACTCAAGAGCTTTACGAAATACTTAGTACGTGTAAACGGCCACTAAACAACTAATAAAAGTCACTAAAGATTAAGTAATGATTTACTGAACTACTAAACCCGTGTAAATCAGCCTTATAAGGAGTACATTTAAACTTAATATTATGTAATTTTCATCATAAAATGTATTTTGAACCCACGACGCAAAAAGAATGGTGTTATGACGCGTGTATCTGTGTATGAGTCTATCTGTGTGTCTGTCTGTTCCCTCCTCCCTTGTAGCAGCCTACCCAAGCAATGGACCGATTTTGATGCGGTAATGCGCTAATGTAATTGATGTGGATCTTAGCTATAATTTATCTGCCTTGCAATTATTGTAGTCAATTGTGTAAAGTTATTCCATTGATCGTAGTCGTATTCGATGACATTAGCGTCAAAGTAAAATAAACCATAACAGTATTGAATTAGAGCTCAATTTCATGTATGCATTCTTATATATAAATACGTAATATATACTCGATAACGTTCCATATTAAAATCTGTTGTACTGAATTTGTGACTAAATCAATACAATCAAGGATTATTTTACATTGACGCTAATGTCATCGAATACGAATACGATCAATGGAATAACTTACAGACTCAGGCGTTTGAAGATGATCAGCTCATATTTTCCTACTTGATTAAAGGGTTTTACAAGCTTTCACTGGGGCGATTGATTTGAACCTTGGTGCACTGTTACTTGGGATTATTTCCAAGGCATGGTAACCTTGAGCTGATGCTGCAGCATCAAGTAGTCTGCGGGATACCCAACCCCTCAGCAACTTACAGCAGATATACGTGGGCTGTTCTAAAAATTGTTAGTGAAATGAAAAATAGTTGGAACGTGAAATAAGTTCATTAATAGCTTTTCAAAATATTCCTCTCTATCCCCAATGCACTTATGCATTCGGGTAAACCAGCTCTGGAAACATTCAAAAATGTATCTTATAACGTGAAAAATAACCACCCAAATTATTCGACTAAAAATTCGGAAAATAAAAAAAAACGCATGGAGTTAAAACTGGGCTGTACGGAGGATGGGGTGATATTTGTAACCCAGGAAGTTTTCAAATAGTCCATGATTATAGCAGCTGTGTGAGCGGGCGCATTATCTTGCTGAAAAAATTAATGGCAAAAATATCATTGGATTTTTTATGGAAATACGCTTAAACTAAAAAACTGTAACTTTTCATTTACACAGCCTTTAAATAGACCATCATATTCAGTATACATTGCCTTGACACACGGACAGACAGACAACGAATAAGTGATCCTCTATAGGTTCTGTATAATGTGGAACCCTAATAGATAGGGCATTATCGAGTTTCAACTTATGACCTAGCCATTGGGGAATTTGCGACGTCTTCACTAGAAAACTAGGTAAGTTGACGACCTCCCTGGCGCAGTGGTGAGCGCTGTGGTCTTATAACTGGGAGATCTCGGGTTCGATTCCCGGCGGGGTAAATTTGGTAATTTATAATTTCTGAATTGTCTCTGGTCTGGTCTGGTGGGAGGCTTTCGTTGGCCGTGGCCAGTTACCACCCTACCGTCAAAGACGTGCCGCCAAGCGATTTAGCGTTCCGGCACGATGGCGTTTAGAAACCGATTAGGGGTATGGGTTGAATGTTCACTGCCATACCCCTTCCAAGTTAGTCCGCTACCATCTTGGACTGCATCGTCACTTAGCATCAGGTGTGGTCGCAGTCAAGGACTATCTTGTCATCGAATAATAAAAAAAAGTGGTGCAAAGAGCGAGAAAATTTAAGATTAAAAAAAGTTCTTAATCGAGGGCGAGGAAAAAAAAATTTTTTTCATGTTACATTGTATAAAACGAAACATTTTTTTAGTAGCTAGTGGGGTAAGTAACTTTCAACAATCAAAAAGTATAAAAACTAACCCAACGGAAGAGGTCAGACTGGCTACTTTTAGCGGCAGCGATCGGCGTTTTTTTGGCTTTTAGTCGCCGTTCGGAGCGCCATTCTGCGTCCGACCGCTAGCGTGGGCGCACAACAAACGCCAGTCGCAGCGATCGAGTTGTGTTTTTTAGGGTTCCGTACCCAAAGGGTACCAACGGGACCCTATTACTAAGCCTACGCTGTCCGTCCGTCCGTCCGTCCGTCCGTCCGTCTGTCAGCGGGCTGTATCTCGTAAACCGTAATAGATAGACAGATGAAATTTTCACATATTATGTATTTCTATTGCCGCTATAACAACAAATAATAAAAATTAAATTAAATTAAAAAAATTAAATTAAAATATTTCTATGGGTACATGGAAATATTATATTTTTATTTAATTTTTTTTAACGGAACCCTAAAAGAGCGAGGCCCGACTCGCACTTGGCCGATTTTTTTTAACATCGGCGTTTCACGATGTCGTCTGTTGATGCCCTTTTTCTCAAAAAGGCTTTGAAGGAATTGATTGAAATTGATACTGAATACAAAAGTCAATGCCGCAAAAATTTCAAGTTTGTAGTAATTATGTGATGAAACGTGAAAACTGAAATGTATGCGGTATTTATATAGCGTAAAGCTATCTAGCGTCATTCCTGTGAGTAAGTTCGTAGATGGTTACAAGTTTCGATTTTGACAGTATTCTCACCACAGAGTACTTTGTGCATGATTGTCTCAGCTTGTGGAGCTCGGCCTCGACGCTAGACGCGACGCTTATGTAGGACCAGAGCACTTCTCAAGACGAATCAAACGAGCCCGAAATCCATGGAGTTACATCGTTTTACTACAGAATTCCCATAGCCATCTTCCGCCTCCATCATCAGATCAGCTCCATGTTACAATAATATTGCATTGTAATCCGATTTACATGTACATGCACATTTTCAGCTCAATCGGAAACCGGGAATGGTTCTAATACACCTTGCAAGACTTGACCTAAACATATATTGCAAGATAAATAAAAGTTTGTAAAAATAAGATGATGAATAGAAATTTAGCTTACGTACGTATGTTATGTACTATAGGCATGGTTAAAAGTCTACACATACTCTGATCGCGAGCGATTTCCTCTCATTCATTGAGGAGTTCCATCCTCTATCTCCGAAGATATTCATCAAATCTTCACCAAATTTAAATGGGACCTACCTGCAGATACGCCCTTTCAAATAATTTTTTTTTATTGAAAACGGTTAAAATTTGATGGAGATATGGAGTAACATCGACAAAAAAAAAATACGCGTCGAATTGAGAACCCCCTCTTTCTGATTTTTTTTGAAGTCGATTAAAAACATATTAAAATACATTGCAAGTTATATAAAAGCTTTTAATGACGGACTTCCACACAAACTGTCATCCCCGGGTGGAATTTCAAAAAATATTTTCTTAGTGGTGCCTATGTTAGAAAACCGGCCAAGTGCGTATCGGGCCACGTGCAGTGTAGGGTTCCGTAATTGCAACTCACAAATATTGTTGAGCTAGGATAGTGCTTTTATTTTCAATACTATAATATACTACAAAATATGCAACTTACACTACGTGTAATACCTAACCTGGAAAAAACAGATATAACTCCTTAACTTATGAACCCTACTTAGCCGTGATAGTTTTCCTATAAAATTCTTTATAGAAACCTACTACTGCTGTGAATTTTTTTATGGCAGATTTCTGGCAGGGGAAGGGGGGGGCGACACTTGACTCTAATAAAATTTAGCACTTTAAAATATCATATTTCACAAACGGATCCCTGAATCGAAAAATGGTGTTCCCACACCCACAATATTTTTGAAAGACCTATTCAACGACACTCCACACTATGGGATAGACGAGAAAAAAGAATTCATACCCTAAAAGAATTATTTTTCACAATTCTATTATACCACTTTGTTGGCGTGATTAATATTTATTATACCCTTGTCGAATTACAGTTTTCTGGTACCAATAGTCTCTGAGCTAAACCGTGGACAGGCGGACGGACAAGGCGAAACTATAAGGGTTCCTTGTTCCTTGTACTACGTAAGCCTAAAAAGGAACTTATATCAAAATTTTAAGTGAGTAACTCTTATAATATATAATATATTAGTATAATATATAAGTTAGACTATGCGTTGATAGATAAGTCAGTCAGTCAGTTAGTCAGGACAAGTTTTTTTAACCAACTTCCAAAAAGGAGGAGGTTCTCATTTCGTCGGAATCTGTTCTTTTAATTATTTTGTTGATGTATGTTCGCCTATTACTTGAAGACGCCTGAACCGATTTGAAAAATTCTTTTTTTGTTTCAAAGCTTTGTTTCGCTTCTTCTTCTCAGGTGGTCCCATATAAATTTTATCGAGATCGAGCGGTTCATACTTTGTATAGTAGCGCGGGTGTTTGAAGTCAGTTTTTTAAAAAGATATTTTTATAATAAATTATTATAAGTACAGATTAAAGAATTATTAGTGTCAATATACCTACTACATAATAATATTATTAAGTTGCTGACCTCAACAGGGATTTCCAATGATACATTGCCTTATCTTATATTAATAACTAGCTGTTACCCACGGCTTCGTTCCCACAATATACAGAATTACTTACCTAAGATTTTTAAGATATTTGAACTGTTCTTTTGGATTTTCCCTATATTTTAAGACGAACAAAACAAAAAAATACCGGCCAAGTGCGATTCACTCTCGCGCACTGAGGGTTCCGAACCTCATGAGGATTAGGTAATAATAATAACTAGCAATAAAAATTTTATTTTTAAATGCAAGCTTTTAGTAGCTACATCATTAGACTCTGGATATCATCTAGGTTCAGAGTACTTGTTATGACGAATCAAACGAGCCCGAACTCGATGGAGTAACGTCGTTTTATTACAGAGTTCCGATAGCCATCTTCCGTCTCCATCATCAGATCAGCTCCATGTCACAATAATATTGCATTGTCATCCGATTTACACACACAGACAGCCTAGCCCCCCCCCCCCCCTCCTAGTTAAATAAAACTATAAAATACAGCATGAAACAAAGGGTTATTCCTCTGTCCCCCTGATTTGTCTCCTCAAAAACATCGGGGGGACAGACAGGAATTAAAAAGTTCGATAAGTCCCCCAGTTAGCGACAGGGGGACAAATCGACCTTTTTATTCCTATCTGTCCCCCTGAGGGAACAAATCAGGGGGACAGATAGGAATAACCCGAAAGAAAGGGTGAGATGACGTCACGAACGTCCGTCGAGGTCGAGCTCCTTATGCTGTGACAATCATACACAAAGTACTCTGTGGTGACAGTACTGTCAAAATCGAACCTCGAAACCATCTACGCACTTACTCACAGGAATGACGCGAGATAGCTTTACGCTATAAATACCGCATACAATTCAGTTTTCACGTATTATTTCATCACAGAATTAAACTACAAACTTGAAATTTTCGCGGCATTGACTTTTGTATTCAGTATCAATTTCAACCAATTACTTCAAAGCCTTTTTGAGAAAAGGGCATCGACAGACGACATCGTGAAACGCCGATGTTAAAACAACGCAACTCGGTCGCTGCGACTGGCGTTTGTTGTGCGCCCACGCTAGCATCGGCCGCGGAATGGCGCTCCGAACGGCGACTAAAAGCCATAAAAACGCCGATCGCGGCCGCTAAAAGTGGCCAGTCTGACCTCTTCCGTCGGGTTAGTTTTTATACTTTTTGATTGTTGAAAGTTACTTACCCCACTAGCTTTTAAAAATCATTTTTCGTTTATACAATGTACTTTTTCCTCGCCCTCGAATAAGAACTTTTTTTAATCTTAAATTTTCTCGCTCTTTGCACCACTTTTTTTTATTATTCGATGACAAGATAGTCCTTGACTGCGATCACACCTGATGCTTAGTGACGATGCAGTCTCTTAGACTGCATGGTAGCGGACTAACTTGGAAGGGGTATGACAGTGAAAATTCAACCCATACCCCTAATCGGTTTCTACACGCCATCGTGCCGGAACGCTAAATCGCTTGGCGGCGCGTCTTTGACGGTAGGGTGGTAACTGGCCACGGCCAACGAAAGCCTCCCACCAGACCAGACCAGAGACAATTCAGAAATTATAAATTCCCAAATTGACCCCGCCGGGAATCGAACCCGAGATCTCCGCGTTATAAGACCACAGCGCTCACCACTGCGCCAGGGAGGTCGTCAACTTACTTCGTTTTGTAGTGAAGACGTCGCAAATTCCCCAATGGCTAGGTCATAAGTTGAAACTCGATAATGCCCTATCTATTAGGGTTCCACATTATACAGAACCTATAGAGCAGTAATTCCCAAAGTGGTCCAGGTGGACCCCCAGGGGTCCACGGGAGACTCGACGGGGGTCTACGTTGGCGTGACAGAAAAATGGGGGTTCACAATTCGTAAGCGGGGGTCGATAGTGAAGCCGCCGCCGACGCGCCGTCTGCAACGCTTGTTCAGACGTGCAAAGGGACCAAATACGACTTGTGGGTGGTGTGTGTGCTTGCAATCTTGCATGAACTTGTTTGATTCTTCACCAATATAAATACGAATGCCAAGAATAAACGTTACTCATTTGTTCCCGGAATTTCGGAGAGAAAAGTACCTAAAGTGAATCGATCTTAGTGATTGCCAGCGACGGAAAAAGTAAGTAGGCTGCCTTTTGCTATACATACTTTTATTTTATTTATTACTTATTTATTTATTTAGAACAGAAATCCGAGAAAGGTAGAACTTTTTGTCCCTAATTTATTAGTAATTGTTTATTTCCCGACTGTGTGGTGTTTCACTAATATAAGTCATCTTTATTATCAACCCAGCGAGGTCTCCTCTAAGAGAAGGGTTACAGGCCATAGTCCACCATGCTGGCCCAATGCGAATTGGTGGACTTCACACACCTTCGAGAACATTATGGAGAACTCTCAGGTGTTACGTGTACGTTATTAATGTTTAATTTTGATTGCAGGTACAATTATATTTTGATTTACTATACTTACTTAATATAATATTGTAAAATATGATAACAATAATAATAATTAATAGTTACTTACATAGTATTTGAATAAATACAACACAAGAAAATATACTATTTTTTTATTTTTACCACTCCGAGTTTTCTAAATAAAATAAGTGAGAATTGATTGGTTTTTGTGCTGTGAGTAGATGTCAAAAATGTAAGCTTGAGATGGAATCACTTCTTTTTGAATGGTCAACTTTACTTTTGACATCCACTCACAGCACAATCAATTAATTAATTTACCAATCAATTCTCTTTTTTTTTTCAAAGAATGTTGTTTTCGTGGTTGGAACTCACTCGCAACGCCAATTTTCATAATTTATCTTCACATTTTTTGTCGACTGGAAATATGATAGAAATTTAGCTGCAGGGGGTCCACCGGAACCAGCAAACTTTTGAAAGGGGTCTATGAGCAAAAAAAGTTTGGGAACCTCTGCTATAGAGGATCACTTATTCGTTGTCTGTCTGTCCGTATGTCAAGGTAATGTATACTGAATATGATGGTCTATTTTAATTTTTAAGGCTGTGTAAATGAAAAGTTACAGTTTTTTTAGTTATGCGTATTTCCATAAAAAATCCAATGATATTTTTCCCATTAATTTGAATCTAAGCGCAAAGCATTCTTTTTCAGCAAGATAATGCGCCCGCTCACACAGCTGCTATAACCATGGACTATTTTAAAACTTCGGGGCTACAAATATCACCCCATCCTCCGTACAGCCCAGTTTTAACTCCATGCGATTTTTTTTTATATTTTCCACGGTAAAAAAATGGTTCGTGGCCGAAAAGCAGAAGGCGCAGTCGAAGAATTTGGGTGGTTATTTTTCACGACTTCATTTCACTTTCATTTCACTAACAATTTTTAGAACAGCCCACGTATATCTGCTGTAAGTTGCTGAGGGGTGGCGTATCCCGCAGACTACTTGACGCTGCAGCATCAGTTCAAGGTTACCATGCCTTGGAAATAATCCCAAGTAACTGTATCTACACCAAAGTTCAAATCAGTCGCACCAGTGAAAGCTTGTAAGACCCTTTAATCAAGTAGGAAATGAGCTGATCATCTTCAAACGCCTGAGTCTAAAAGTTATTCCATTGATCGTATTCGTATTCGACAACATTAGCGTCAAAGTAAAATAATCCTTGATTGTATTGTTTTAAAGTCCCAAATTCAGAACAACCGATTTTAATATGGAACGTTATGGAGCGTATCGTACATACGTACACGTATAAGAATGCATACATGAAATTGGTCGTTTACACGTATTAAATTACTAAATATTTACTAAAGATAAACTACTAAACTACTAAATCCGTGTAAATCGGACATGACGGACAACTACGGAACCCTACCCTGCGCGTGTCCTGACACGCATTTGGCATATTATCAGAAGCGCTGTTTACCTACAGCAATAGTGTATCAATGCCTACAGTTCGCGATATATAAAGCTGTTAACAATGTCAGTGTTTGTGCATATTCAACATGTCACTCAAGTGGTTTGTATTGTTGTGCTCAATTGTCTCATGTTTCGGTGAACGGGACAAAGCAGGCAAAATAGGTAAGTAAGTTTAAGGTGGCTTTATTATATTTTTCTGTTTCATATAAACTGGACCGCATAGAAAAAGGGTCGGTTAGAAAATCTTCAAAATGAAAAACTGCACATTTTCATTTACTTTACATTTATTAAAAATAAAAAGCTTGAATTAATGTTTTTTTTATTTTCATCAAAGCACATTATAATACTCTTTAATTTAGTCTTTATTTCATGAAGCTAGGTCATGTACTTTTGAAGATATTGAAGATTTTCTAACCGATTTTCTATTTTCTTTGCGGTTATAATAAACTGGTATTATGCGATTTAATAATAGTAAAATACCTCAACTCGACCCATTTCCTATTTCGTTTATATTATAATATAATTATACTTATACAATGAAATGGGTCGGGGATATATATACATTACAGTAAATGCAATAAATTGAAAATTATTAATAATTACACAAAATTATTAGCAATTACCTATTATAGATTTTTAAATAGATTGATAGTAAAAGTGATTTATTATTCGCTTTTATCGATTTTTTTATTATTAATAAATAATTACACCTTACATTTGGTGAATGTAATAAATATATTACATTTTCTGGGTGGTTATAAATATATAACCACGAAGACTCTGGTGGGAGCTGCATTATCATTGGGTGCTGCGCTCCTCCGCGGCCTTCTAACCTAACCGACCGACCGCGACAGTGAGAAAGAACCCAGAAATGATTCCTCCCGGAAATTCTCATTTTTGTTTAGGTTAGGAGGCTGATGGGGTGGGAGCGGAGCGCAGCTTCCGTCAGCCACCCAGAAATATTGGCATCCAGAATTTCGTAGGGAGAGCGCGGCTAAACGTTCCGATTTTTAGTTAACCTCAAAATTTGTTACGAAAACTTTATTTTAGAATTCATACAATGCGATCAAAATAAACTTACATATGTTACTTTGATATCAAGGCAGTTACTTGGGTCATTTTTTGCGAGACTTTTTTATCTTTAATTTTTTAATGCGTAAAGTCAGAAAGTAACAACATACCCCGACTTGGGGCAAGTTGTTATCAAGCCGGGGTAAGTTGTTATCACGTCCGTTAAAGCTATTATTGGAGAAATAAAAAAAACAAAAAATCATTAAACCAAGTGTCTTTATTAAAGCAATAATCAACAAATCTTACAAATCATCAGGTACACATTTTTATATGTTTTATCAAGTAACTATAATTTGTACTAAATATTTTTAACTATTGAGCAATTTACAGCTTATCAAATAACTTACAGCTGATCAGCCTTGATAATTAATTCAGTCTTCTATAATATTGCCTTATCTCAAGCTGAAAACATTGCCGTCATAGGCGGAAAAAATATATAGGTACTTATAATTAATCAATCATCAGAAGATATACCTATTCGGGCATAGGTAGGTTAAGTTTTGATTCTGCCTACATCTGGATTGGGCCCAGTTCCTACATACTTGACATTGAACCCATTCTTCTCCAGTACGTGAATTAGAGTAAATGTCACAGCACACTAGACAATAATACTCTAAACTGTACTCTTCACAGTCAGAACTTGCACTAATCATTTGTAAAAATGCCGTTTCACAGACTTCTCCTTTCCTTTGCCTTTGCTTTTTCCATTTCCTTGCTTTGTTTTACCCTTCCCTTTTACTTTACCTTTTCTCTCTTCTTCATTGTTACAAACTCTTATAAAAACAAACAAACTCACTTTGACAAATATTCTGCTAATTTATCTTCCTGTTCTTTAGTAAAGACCAAATACCAATCTTACTTTTTTGTAGCTAACCGCGATACTTTCTACTCCAGACCTTATCTTTTTAACAAATCTGTACAAAGTCAGAATGACAAATATCTAACTCTTTGGCAACGGTTTTTATTTTCCTTCCATCTTTGATAACTGCATCTACTGCTTTTTACATCAACTCCTGTGACACAGAACCTTGTTTATTTTCGAATATAAGTCCGCATTCTACAAAAGACAAAAAAATGTATTCTATTGTCGGTAGAAATGAATTGGGGCAAGTTCGACCTCGGAACAACTTGCCCCCGAAAAAAGGAACATCTAACCCCAATCACACGTGTTAAAAAAAAAACAAGATATAGTTTAGGTTACGAAACATACGTAATTTACGTGTAGTGTATTAAAATAGTAAATAAATCCTTACATAAAAACACTAAAACACTAAAGGCTAATTGTTGAAATTTATGAGATAGACCAAAAATACCAAACACGAAAATATTTACTTTCGTGACCCAGCGACACACGTACTGTCGTTCTGATGTTTCGGTTGCCGCTGGCGTACTTAAGACGGCTGCCGTCGGTGCGCTATGGCATTTCATTTCACAACGTGTTAACTTAATATTATTATCACTTTTTCTCGCAGAGTTATTTCCATCGGAACAACTTACCTCGGTAACTTTTAGCCCCGCTCTCCCTACTCGAAGAATTCATTGTTCTTACTGTGGTTAGGTTAGACGCGTAGCTCCCGCCACAGCCTTAGTGGTAGTTTTTAGGGTTCCGTACCCAAAAGGTGCCAACGGGACCCTATTACTAAGCCTCCGCTGTCCGTCCGTCCGTCTGTCAGCGGCCTGTATCTCGTAAACCGTAATAGATAGACAGTTGAAATTTTCACATATTTTGTATTTCTATTGCCGCTATAACAACAAATAATAAAAATTAAATTAAATTAAAAAAAATTAAATTAAAATATTTCCATGGGTACATGGAAATATTTTAATTTTTTTTTAACGGAAACCTAAAAGAGCGAGGCCCGACTCGCACTTGGCCGATTTTTTATAACCACCCATAAATGCTTGGAAATCCCAGAAATCCTTACATCTTCTTCGAATAGGCGCCCACTGCTGAACAAAGATCTCTTGCACGGACTTCCACAGGACTCGGTCTTGCGCCGTCTGTCTCCAGCGGCTCCCTGCGACTCGTTTGATTCTTCGGTCTACCTATAGTGGGGGGTCTGCAAACACTGCGATTCCCGGTGCGGGGTCGCCATTTTTAAGGAGACAGTCCTGATTTGTCGTGTGTCGTGATTTTTAGGGTTCCGTACCAAAATGGTAAAAATGGAACCCTTATGGAGAGACGTCCGTCCGTCTGTCAGCGGGCTATATCTCGTAAACCGTAATAGATAAACAGTTGAAATTTTCACATATTGTGTATTTCTATTGCCGCTATAATAAAAAATAATAAAAATTAAATTAAATTAAAAAATAAAGGGGGCTCCCATATATTATGGAAAAGGATAAGAAATAAAATTTTATTTTTTTACTCAGGCATGTGGGATATCATTGTCTCGAGCTCATTAAGTGGAGTTCAAATATATATTTTTTATTTTTTAACTACACAAATGAAGAAATGTGGGGCCGTCAAAGTTGTCGGTTTTACACCAATATTGTTAGGGGGTCTATCTCAAAAACTAAACTATGTAGTTGGGAATTTGAAATTTTGGTATATTATGTACTATATAGTGCATTTCAACAACAAATACTGAAAACAAACTTGATAATGCGGTTTGTAAGTTGTGACCAAAATTAATAATAATTAATTAGTAATTTCTAAGAAATAAAATATCTAAATATACATCTACTCGTAGTTTAAAAAAAATAATTGGTCAAATGTACGGAACCCTAAAAGAGCGAGGCCCGACTCGCACTTGGCCGATTTTTATAATCCATGAAGCCTATTTCATTACATGAATTCAGAATTTCGTTGATCCCTGGTTACTGACATCATGCCTGTTACCAACATCACACGCCACCATTTCAGGGGAAGCGTGCTCATCTTCGCACGGTAATGTAGTCTTCATGGGGTCATGCCAGCCCATCAGCCGTTGTCCTTACGCCAGGAAACTTATGGAAATCGATAATGTCAAGCCACCAGTGAGTTTTTCCGATAATTTATTTAGTAGAATAGATTAGAAATAAGAATAGAATAAATATGTTGTTTCATCTTGGGCCAGGTACTTGTACGCTATACCAAAAAATAGTATTAAATCATAGAAATTGAAATAAAATATATTTTTTTGTAGTATTACAGAGAATAAGAGTTACAAATATAAAATTTGTCACGTCCGATTGTTGTGACGACGCAGATGTCTGTGCGACCTACGACCTCGCAGCCATGTGCCGGGCAGACATGTGCCTGGCCTGCTCCACGTCCGATTGTTGTGACGACGCAGATGTCTGTGCGACCTACGACCTCGCAGCCATGTGCCGCGCAGACATGTGCCTGGCCTGCTCCACGTCCGATTGTTGTGTCGACGCAGATGTCTGTGCGACCTACGACCTCGCAGCCATGTGCCACGCAGACATGTGCCTGGCCTGCTCCACGTCCGATTGTTGTGTCGGCGCAGATGTCTGTGCGACCTACGACCTCGCAGCCATGTGCCGCGCAGCCATGTGCCACGCAGACATGTGGCTGGCCTGCTCCACGTCAGATTGTTGTGACGACGCAGATGTCAGTGCGACCTACGACCTAGCAGCCATGTGCCGCGCAGACATGTGCCTGGCCTGCTCCACGTCCGATTGTTGTGACGACGGAGATGTCTGTGCGACCTACGACCGCGCAGCCATGTGCCGTGCAGACATGTGCCTGGCCTGCTCCACGTCCGATTGTTGTGACGACACAGATGTCTGTGCGACCAACGACCTCGCAGCCATGTGCCGTGCAGACATGTGCCTGGCCTGCTCCACGTCCGATTGTTGTGACGACACAGATGTCTGTGCGACCAACGACCTCGCAGCCATGTGCCGTGCAGACATGTGCCTGGCCTGCTACACGTCCGATTGTTGTGACGACGCAGATGTCTGTGCGACCTACGACCTCGCAGCCATGTGCCGCGCAGACATGTGCCTGGCCTGCTCCACGTCAGATTGTTGTGACGACGCAGATGTCTGTGCGACCTACGACCTCGCAGCCATGTGCCGCGCAGACATGTGCCTGGCCTGCTCCACGTCCGATTGTTGTGACGACGCAGATATCTGTGCGACCTAGGACCTCGCAGCCATGTGCCGCGCAGACATGTGCCTGGCCTGCTCCACGTCCGATTGTTGTGACGACGCAGATGTCTGTGCGACCTACGACCTCGCAGCCATGTGCCTGGCCTGCTCCACGTCCGATTGTTGTGACGACGCAGATGTTTATGCGACATACGACCGCGCAGCCATGTGCCGCGCAGACATGTGCCTGGCCTGCTCAACGTCCGATTGTTGTGACGACGCAGATGTCTGTGCGACCTACGACCTCGCAGCCATGTGCCACGCAGACATGTGCCTGGCCTGCTCCACGTCCGATTGTTGTGACGACGCAGATGTTTATGCGACCTACGACCGCGCAGCCATGTGCCGCGCAGACATGTGCCTGGCCTGCTCCACATCCGATTGTTGTGACGACGCAGATGTCTGTGCGACCTCCGATCTCGCAGCCTTGTGCCGCGCAGACATGTGCCTGGCCTGCTCCACGTCCGATTGTTGTGATGACGCAGATGTCTGTGCGACCTACGACCTCGCAGCCATGTGCCGCGCAGACATGTGCCTGGCCTGCTCCACGTCCGATTGTTGTGATGACGCAGATGTCTGTGCGACCTACGACCTCGCAGCCATGTGCCGCGCAGACATGTGCCTGGCCTGCTCCACGTCCGATTGTTGTGACGACGCAGATGTCTCTGCGACCTACGACCTCGCAGCCATGTGCCGCGCAGACATGTGCCTGGCCTGCTCCACATCCGATTGTTGTGACGACGCAGATGTCTGTGCGACCTACGACCGCGCAGCCATGTGCCGCGCAGACATGTGCCTGGCCTGCTCCACGTCCGATTGTTGTGACGACGCAGATGTTTATGCGACCTACGACCGCGCAGCCATGTGCCGCGCAGACATGTGCCTGGCCTGCTCCACATCCGATTGTTGTGACGACGCAGATGTCTGTGCGACCTACGACCTCGCAGCCTTGTGCCGCGCAGACATGTGCCTGGCCTGCTCCACGTCCGATTGTTGTGATGACGCAGATGTCTGTGCGACCTACGACCTCGCAGCCATGTGCCGCGCAGACATGTGCCTGGCCTGCTCCACGTCCGATTGTTGTGATGACGCAGATGTCTGTGCGACCTACGACCTCGCAGCCATGTGCCGCGCAGACATGTGCCTGGCCTGCTCCACGTCCGATTGTTGTGACGACGCAGATGTCTCTGCGACCTACGACCTCGCAGCCATGTGCCGCGCAGACATGTGCCTGGCCTGCTCCACATCCGATTGTTGTGACGACGCAGATGTCTGTGCGACCTACGACCGCGCAGCCATGTGCCGCGCAGACATGTGCCTGGCCTGCTCAACGTCCGATTGTTGTGACGACGCAGATGTCTGTGCGACCTACGACCTCGCAGCCATGTGCCACGCAGACATGTGCCTGGCCTGCTCCACGTCCGATTGTTGTGACGACGCAGATGTTTATGCGACCTACGACCGCGCAGCCATGTGCCGCGCAGACATGTGCCTGGCCTGCTCCACGTCCGATTGTTGTGACGACGCAGATATCTGAGCGACCTACGACCTCGCAGCCATGTGCCGCGCAGACATGTGCCTGGCCTGCTCCACGTCCGATTGTTGTGACGACGCAGATGTCTGTGCGACCTACGACCTCGCAGCCATGTGCCGCGCAGACATGTGCCTGGCCTGCTCCACGTCCGATTGTTGTGACGACGCAGATGTCTGTGCGACCTACGACCTCGCAGCCATGTGCCACGCAGACATGTGCCTGGCCTGCTCCACGTCCGATTGTTGTGACGACGCAGATGTTTATGCGACCTACGACCGCGCAGCCATGTGCCACGCAGACATGTGCCTGGCCTGCTCCACGTCCGATTGTTGTGATGACGCAGATGTCTGTACGACCTACGACCTCGCAGCCATGTGCCGCGCAGACATGTGCCTGGCCTGCTCAACGTCCGATTGTTGTGACGACGCAGATGTCTGTGCGACCTACGACCTCGCAGCCATGTGCCGCGCAAACATGTGCCTGGCCTGCTCCACGTCCGATTGTTGTGACGACGCAGATGTCTGTGCGACCTAGGACCTCGCAGACATGTGCCTGGCCTGCTCCACGTCCGATTGTTGTGACGACGCAGATGTCTGTGCGACCTACGACCTCGCAGCCATGTGCCGCGCAGACATGTGCCTGGCCTGCTCTACGTCCGATTGTTGTGACGACGCAGATGTCTGTGCGACCTACGACCTCGCAGCCATGTGCGGCGCAGACATGTGCCTGGCCTGCTCCACGTCCGATTGTTGTGTCGACGCAGATGTCTGTGCGACCTACGACCTCGCAGCCATGTGCCGCGCAGACATGTGCCTGGCCTGCTCCATGTCCGATTGTTGTGACGACGCAGATATCTGTGCGACCTACGACCTCGCAGCCATGTGCCGCGCAGACATGTGCCTGGCCTGCTCCACGTCCGATTGTTGTGACGACGCAGATGTCTCTGCTACCTACGACCTCGCAGCCATGTGCCGCGTAACATGTGCCTGGCGTGCTCCACGTCCGATTGTTGTGACGACGCAGATGTCTGTGCGACCTACGACCTCGCAGCCATGTGCCGCGCAGACATGTGCCTGGCCTGCTCCACGTCCGATTGTTGTGACGACGCAGATATCTGTGCGACCTACGACCTCGCAGCCATGTGCCGCGCAGACATGTGCCTGGCCTGCTCCACGTCCGATTGTTGTGACGACGCAGATGTCTCTGCGACCTACGACCTCGCAGCCATGTGCCGCGCAGACATGTGCCTGGCCTGCTCCACATCCGATTGTTGTGACGACGCAGATGTCTGTGCGACCTACGACCTCGCAGCCTTGTGCCGCGCAGACATGTGCCTGGCCTGCTCCACGTCCGATTGTTGTGATGACGCAGATGTCTGTGCGACCTACGACCTCGCAGCCATGTGCCGCGCAGACATGTGCCTGGCTTGCTCCACGTCCGATTGTTGTGACGACGCAGATGTCTGTGCGACACGTGCGCTTTCATTTGTTTTTAATCCCCGAAAAAAAGAGGGGTGTTATAAGTTTGACGTCTGTATCTGTGTGTCTGTGAATAAACCGATTTTGATGCGGTTTTCTCTGTTTGAAAGCTAACGTAATCGAGGTGGATCTTGAATTTATGAAGATCTGCTCAGGCGTTTGAAGGTCATTAGTTCATTTCCTACTTGATGAAAGGGTCTTACAAGCTTTCAAAGGTGCGGTTGATTTGGGGATTATTTCCAAGGCATGGCATAATCTTGAGCTGATGCTACAGCATAGTCTGCGGGCTACCCAACTCTTCAGCAAGTTACGGCAGATGTAGTTTGTTTAGACTCATTAGAATAGTCTCAATGAGTAGGTGTTAGACAGACGATGATCGAGGATCGACGAGGAGGATCTGATGATGGAGCAGCAAACTGGGTAACAGGATGTCAGGTATATCGTACATAGTCCGGCCATAGATTTACGTGTCGGGGGTGTTTTAAAGGAGATTGGCCAATTCCATAGGGTTTGTGACCCAGAGGAACTGAACTGTGGACCCCAAGCCCACGTTCCCCAAGTCAAACTTCTCGTGCTTGTTCAAGTCAACCAGTCTAGCAAAAAACTTCATCAAAGTCTATCAAATAAAGTTGGGAGAAAAAAAATTGTGACCCGTCGTGGGACGCCTGGCAGATGTGAAACATCGACATTATTTTGTAAAAGTAATATGCAGAAAAGAACAGATTGTGATAGGAACTAAATATGTCACTAAGTATACATATAACATCGCATGTCGTGGCGACGCGTCGCCACGGCATGCGTCGCCACGCCAGAAATCTGTTTTACGTGCGGCTATAGATGTTTCACATCAAAAGATATTTACTTGTATTGCTATGTAGCGGATAATTATAATGTGCACTCGTGAATAATTATATTTTTGATCCCGATCTTCTAAAAATATTGGGTTTACACGGATAAATACTCTGAAAAATATTAATTAAAATTTAATGATTTCTGAACCTGAACGGTTTTTAAAAATGCTAGGTCAAAATTCGCCAACCTCCTTTTCAATTTACACTTGTTACCATCGATATTGAGAGGTTTAGGGGCAGTTCTCCTAATTGTTGGCTAAAACGTCCGACGAAAAAAAAATTTTTTTTTTGAGTTATTGGTTTTGTAAGTATGCCTTGACAGAGAGGTGCCTTCATTCATCACAGTGATGAGGAAGGCCCCCCGCAGAACCTAGTTTTCTTGGAGAAATAGCGTATTTGGTAATTATGGTGTCCATGGTAAGGATAAATTGTGACATGGTAATGAGGTCCGGAATATGGTGATTAGAATATGCTATATGGTAATTTGGTAAAATTTTGTGAATGAGAAACAAAAATAAAACATAAGGTGTTTTTGCTAATAAAATCTATTTAATCTGTAAATGTGGAAAAATACAGTAATAAAACTGAAAAAAATATCGAAGTATTTCTTTAAATATCAAAAAAAATCTGCTTAGGTAAGTAGATACTTATTAATAGTCCTCAAAATTGATAAATCAGATGTATCACGATTTACAAAATAGATAAAAATGTCAGTCATAAATTTCCTTGGTTCAATTCCGATTATTTATTGATTAATTATAGTTAATTAGTTACCTAGAAGAAGCATCTAAGTAAATCTCGTAAAAATAACATTCCAATCATAATCGTACAAAGATTCATAACAAAAGTCTGTCTTGCTGACGAGATCAATAAATTCAGTTATCTTCCTATCAAACCTACCTAGGCTTACCTACAAAAACGTCTAATTATATTATGAGTTTTACATAAGATAGCTCTATGTACACAAAATATTCTTCAAATAACATGCCAAACATAGTTAATAATTATTATTATAATATAAAATTTGATACAGAATTGTCAGTGTCGTTGATGAGATCTATTCGGTAATCTTCTAATCAAATAAGGGTCTAGGGCCTTTGGAGGAAATAGTGACTTACCTGCACCGGCATCTGTTAGGTCTTGACACTAAGCTAGGCTATCCAAGCAACGCATTTGTTCGCTATAGACCCAAGCAACAAGGACTGTGTTATCATAAAGCTTGACATAGATAACGCTTTCAATACACTGGAAAAGGACATTCTACTGAGCGAAGCCAAAGTTTTGATTCCTACTCTGTATCCTTTTCTTCAGCTATTTTAACATTCCCCCTCCAATGTCTTCTAAACCAAACCTCTATCCTTTCGCAGATTGATGTCCAACAGGGAGATCCGCTTAGACCTCTCATCTTCAGCCTCAGGATTCAGAAAGTTCTTCACGACCTCAAATCCCCCCTCAATATCTGGTAACTCGATGATGGTACTATAGAGGGCAGACCTGAAGTTGTGGAATGTGACCTACTGCTTTTAATACATCGCTTGAACATGTCTAAGTGAGAGTTCTTCCCCTGTAATCCAGAGTCCCGTCTTCTGCTCCCTCGTTTTGAAGACCTAGTTCCTGGGCTCAAGGAGTTTAACGCTGACAATTTTTTCCTCTTGGGGTCTCCTATCTTTTCTTCTGCTATCCCGGAAGCCATTGAGGCAAGGAGGCAACTCCGCCATTCGAGAGCATTGGAAAGATCTTTCGGCCCATGTTGCGCTTACGCTCTTGCAAAACTATTTTGCTGTGCCGAAGATTACATATCTACTGAGGACTTCCCAACATGGTTGCATGCTTGTTTGCGAATTCCATCGATGCATCTGCGGTTACATGGTGGAAGCCAACGGCCACCACGCATTGAGTTGCAGTCGTTGTGTGGCCAGATTCTCTCGTCACCACTCTCTGAACGATATCGTCCGCACAGCCCTCGTCTCGGTCAACGTACCCTGCGTAGTGTGTACTCGAGCCACCCGGTTTGAATCACATGGATGGCAAGCATCCTGATGGCTTGACACTCGTCCCATGGCAAAATAGCAAATGCATGCTGTGGAACGCGACGTGCATGAGTACATTCGCACCATGTCATCTCAGCCGGAAAACACAGGTAGACGCTGCAGAGTCCGTTGCATTAAAAAAGGAGTAAAGATGCCCCTTTTCTGGACAGCTACCTTTTTGTCCCTCTGGCAGTGGAGACCATGGAATGCTGGAGTGTGGAAGCTAAGCGATCGTTGCACGATATCGGCCTTTAGTTAAGGTGAAGGGATTGCGATCCACGTTCTGGGTTTACCTGGTCCAAAGGTCGTCAATCGAAATACAACGCTGTAATGCTGCGAGTTTGATTGCGATTGAGCTGAAGAATTAAGATTTATTCTCCATCTTTTTCGGTATATTATAGGATCTTTTTTTATCTTCGCAATCCATTCGAGCCTTTTTTGGGCTTTTCTGCCCATCTTTTTCGGTTTAGTTAATTTTATTGTTGGAAAATATAATGATGTTGTCATTACCAACACCCAAACAGTATCAAAATACAGCCATAATCATTCAACACAGATTACTTATAACTTTTTATTTATTTCTTTATATGTTACTACAAGATGGTCCTTGACTGCGATAATCTGGGGTAGGTGGTGAATGCAGTCTAAGATGGTTTCGAGCTTACCTGGTATTAAACTTAAACAACTTACCGGTTTTTACGCTGATACGTACCAGAACGCTAAATCACATGGCGCGGCACATCTTTGCTGGTAGAGTATTGGATGGTAACTACCCTTGACCAGACCAGACTGGAGACAATTTAAAGTTTACAACATCGAAAATTGAAAAGACCAAAGTACTCACCACAGTGCCAGGGAGGTCGTTAAAATCTAGAAGATCCCATACATTCAAGCATTACTCTAATTACCTTGCTAATGCCCAATTACCATAGTACGTAAAATGGCCATGGTAATAATGGTAATTAGGATCATGGTAATTAGAATTGGTTAGTAATTAAATTTTTACTTGATAAGTAAACATAGTAATTTTTATTAATGTGCTTTGTTAGAAAGTAAAACATATTTAAAATATAAAAAAATACAAATATATAAAGGTGATAACTACTTACGGTATGGTGAGAGTCCTATGAATGAGCGATTAAAGTTGCCACAATGAAATTTCCGTTGGAGAATGCCAAATATTTTCGTAACCCGACGACTCCTCCGTTCGACATGAATTGCTCAAGGCGACTGACTTTGTACGTAAGACGCGACGACGATGCGGATTGTATGGATATGTGGGTAGTTACGATAGTGTATGCACAAGAGCACGGTAATGATTAAAAAGTCGTGGGACAGACTTTAAATACTAATAAAAAACTTATTCTAAGACGTAACCTCACGCTACGTTGTTATTTTAAAGATTAATTATTCATTATTGAAATATATTTTTTTGAGAATTTTTAATCGACTATGTTTTTAAATAAATAAGTTTGTTACATACAACATAAGCAGTGGGACAGTCATGGAGGTTAGAAAATGGAGGTTTAATTTTTTTTAAAGCTGGATCTCGCCTCTTTTATCTTCTTTTTCTTGATGGACGATATAGAGGACACTATCTAGTATCTACAAAAAAGTTACATAAGCCTGAGTTAGTTTTAACCTACGTTCTCCAGCCTGGGACATGCCTTAGCCAACATTTAGGAGAATTGCCCTTAGCTAAAAGGCATTTATTCTCATAAAGACTACAGTCACTTACGTGAGAACTTAATTTAGAATAATGCAATTACAAGCTTCGCCATTAGGTACATTTACTTATAAATACTCATTCAATGCATTAGTTTTAGTTCAAAGTTATTTGTATTACTCATAATGTAAGCAGCTAATTCAGTCTTAAATGCATTAAATGAGTGTACATTCTTTATGTGTGCAGGTATTGTGTTGTATAAGTTAGCTCCTTCATGGGTAAGGGTTTTTCTGCCGTAGTTTGTTCTAATTTTAGGCAGGACAAGGAAACTGGCTCGACAAGTTTTAGTTTGAATTTTTGTAAACGTGATATTGGTGTGGATTGTTTTATTTATAGTTTTCCTGATAAAAATACATGTGCTGTATATACAATATCTGTCTGTAAGAGCTACTTATAAGAGCTACATCTTAGGCGACGCTTTCGCATAGGCCATTCGCCGCGCGGTGCGCGGTTCGGCGTGTCGCGCGGCGAATCGCCTATGCGAAAACGTCGCCTTAGCCTACGTGAAATGAATAACTGAATCGGAGCTGAATGAAACCTGTTTGCAGATGTGCTGGTGGGAAGGTGACATCAGAATAGTGTGCTGTCCGCCGATCAGGATCCAGCCGCGTGAATAATATGTGACTTGGGCTTTATTTAAACCTTTTTTCTTCTTAAACCTTATCGAAAAAGATTCAGAAAAAATATATGTTAATCTATACTATAATATATGGAATGTCTTCTTCTACTCCAAAAAAAAAAAATAATTGAAATATCTTAAATAAATATATGCAAAGGTAGCCTCTGTTTTTGAACTGACTATACCGTTTTACTCCTAAACTATCAATGACAAGATTTTTTTTACAATATCAATGTAGCCTTCAGCTTATTTATGTAATAGTACATTGTTCAACCAGGGGTGAAAGTGACCGATTACATACGAGAGTGTTATTTGAGGCACGAGGCGCAGCCGAGGGCCTTAGTACACCCGAGTTAGGAATCGTACTTTCTCCCGAGTGATACATAGTGATTTATACTACCCCTAGGAGGAAAATAATAGCAAATCATTTAATGAGCTTTATTTGTTGAAACTGATTTCTTTTTTTTAATCAGTTTTTGAAGTATTGGTATTACTAAACTGATTTTGTCAAGAATTAAAAAAAAAACCAGGTATGTAATGGATTTTCATACAACTTTTCAGCCCGCTAAAGCACGTAAGTAATGAAATTTCATAAATATTTTCAGCCCGCTGATTTGTCTCCACGTAAAGACGTATTTTCTTTCTCGCTCTTTTTCGATATGACACAAATCAGAAGGGACTTTCCGAGCAGGTGTAGTTGTAATAATAATAATTATTATTATTATGGGATACCGTTCGCGTTACCGCGAGGTCTCAGTTCGGGGCGAACTACTAGTTTATAGAGGCGCGGGCGTTTGAAGTCGGTTTTTTAAAAATTATTTTTTTGATTTTTTTTAATTGAAAGAACAAATATCAATTCATGGATTTAACTTGAAAAATGACGGAATTTCATATAAGCTTTCACTCTCTATAATAGGGTGTTAAATAGGGGCCCTATTGAACAGTAACACCCTCGGGGGTGAATTTCAAAAATCCTTTCTAGTGGGTGCATACGTCATAAAATGAGCCTACTGTCAAAAACCTTCTAACTCCAGTGGTTTAGGCTGTGCCGTGATTGATCAGTCAGTCAGTCAATCAGTCAGTCAATCTGATCCAGAAATAATTAGTCTTCAGTGTGGTTAGACCGAGTTTTAATTGGTTTGAGCGTAATAGTTAACTATGACATTGGCATCAAAGTAAAATGAACCATAATTGTATCGCTTTAAAGTCAAAAATTCAATACAGACTATTTTAATTTGGAGCGTTTTCGTTACGTAAACGTATAAGAATACATACATGAATTTGGGCTCTAACTCAATACTGTTATGGTTTATTTCACTTTGATGGTAATGTCATAGTTAACTATCCAATCTTGTACTAATCCTACAGGCATCGATGAATCGACTATTCGTTTTTAACCGACTTCCAAAAAGGAGGAGGTTCTCAATTCGGCCGGTATCTTTTTTTTTTTTTTTCTATGTATGTCCACCGATTTCTCCGGGATTACTGGACCGATTCGCGTGATTTTTTTTTAATTGACAGAGGATGTTTGCGAAATGGTCCCATAAAAATTTTATTCTTCAACTCCTCAAGCCTGATGCTGCAGGGATATTGCTCACTTAAAATAAAGACATTTAGGAAATGTCGGTTACGAATTATCATTGTAGGTAACAAGTATGGACTACATCATTGAGCTCCAGGTCCTAGCTCCTCAATCATAGGATACTACTCTTAAAAGCTTAAAATAAAAATTCTTTTCAAAAAACCGACTTCTAACGCCACTACAAAGTATAAAAATAATTTTAGTTTGTCCACGTTTGTTGAAGTCGGGCGGGCCTAAAATACAAAGTATGAAACCGACTCGCGATGCTCTCTCGACTTCTACAAACGAGTCTCTCATATTGTGTAGCGTCGCGCATCGGTTTCATAGTTTGAATTTAGGCCCGCCCGACTTCAACAAACGTGGACAAACTAAAATTATTTTTATACTTTGTAGTGGCGTTAGAAGTCGGTTTTTTGAAAAGAATTTTTATCTTATTCGTTTTCGTTTTCAGGGGTGGGAAAATTTTGGAAATTAGTAATCAAATATTATTGAAGTCCTAATTTAATGTCTTCCTTTGAATTGCACATCGATAAGTCTTACAGACTAACATAATGCTATATAACATAGCTCCCGAAATAAAGGAGTGTAATAAATACCTATTTATTTTATTAAATTATTATTAACTTAAAATCACTAACATTATTTACGTATTTAAATACAATTTCGTACATTATTATTCAAGAATACAATTTGCATATCTTGTAAATGTATCTACTTTGCAGGAATAAATTGCCAAAAACTTAGACGATGATATAGTAGAGAAATAAAGAAGTTTTGGCTTACTGCAAAAACTGTAGTGTCCAACCCATAGATTTAGAATTGCTAGCTTAGTGCTACTAAGAAGTTTGTTTGAAAGCGTCAAACAGTGGTTTCTACGATACTATGTGGGTACGCCAGTACAGGCGTACTATGAATTACCGCAATTTACTAGTACGTCGACGGTATCTAGTAGGTGCGAAGCAATTACCAATCCTAAGTGTTTGGTCCAACCGTGCCTCCAGCTTCGGATTCGGCCAAAATGGGCCGAAGGTTTGCTCGAAGCCGAAGATTTTTAGCATCTGCCAAAATTAGATTGGAGAACAAAATTAAAGCAGACATTATTCAAAGCAAAGATATCACATCAAAGTGTTATTATTTTGACACGTTGCTAGACGAATTATTATCATCTGTTGTTTATTATTATTAATAATAATAATAATATAGTGTAGTCAACATAAACATTAAAAAAATAATTTATCCACTTTAAGTCAATCTTGAACGGAATTTCTCAGGGTTATTAAACCTTCTGTTTCGGCTTCGTCCAGAAATGAACCCTCGGACCAAAAAACTGTCGAAATATCATAATATTTTATTATTAATTACACATACGTTGGTAGTAACAATTACTAAATATTAATTGTTACTCACCGATGTCGATGGTGAAAAAGCAGGCCCTCAAAAGAGATATTTTTCAAATAATGTTCAAAATTTTCGAAATAGAGGTGAGTCCTTTGAAAACAGAATTGAACAGTATTTTTAAACAAGTAGGTAAGTAATATTATTATTTATTTTAGATAATTTTTGCATAAAATTTTACGTCAAACATTGAAATTACCATGAAATCAAGAATATTTTATCAATTAATTTTTTTATATTTTTTATCGCGCATATTTAAATGCAATATTTAATACAAACAATATACGAAACTAGCTTACAATTAAAAAATATATACAGTATTTATGTCACCTCCTAGGTAATTTATTGTATCAAATTCCATTAAATATTAATTATTACATTTATCTTTAAACTTAAATATATTTTTCATAGACTTTTACTACCGTAAGTAGACAGACCCCCTGACACTCGCAAAACTCGCCGATTTTGATTTACCAATAACTGCAACTTCTTTATACTTATTTTGGGGTGACCAGTGACGAATTCTCTTTAGAAATCAGGTCATAGCGATATCAGATTCGCTTTCCTTTTCTGTCTTTAGGTATTTCCGTAAGAGATTTTTTTGTTCCACACTCCTATGTCTCCTTACGGTAGTATATAAGTATGTAAGTCTATGATATTTTTAATCTTTGGTTATATTTTGTGTTCCAACTTTTTCACGCCTTTTTCAGAATCCTAGGTGCCATACTAAATTTTAAGAATTATTGTGTACTTTGGCTTAATTTTTGTGATCATAGATAGGTGAAATGTAACAATTTATTATTCTTTTTTGTTCTATTTTTTGTAGATTTAGATATTAAAACATTGAGAGAAAATAATATAACGTGATAAATTGAAAACTACTATGTAACTATTATGTAACCGTTTTCTTTTAAAATTCTGTCTTTCTGTAACAGTTTATATTACACGCGTGAGTAATTTTCAATAAAAGAAAAATCTAATTAATTTTAAAACGCTACGGATCTCTGCATCTTGTGTCATCGTCCATAGATAATTCTTTTTTATTTTTTTTTTGGTATACGTAGAGTTCTTGGCGGTACCTATAGTAATTATTTGCGGAACGCTTCTCTCTGCTTCCTTCTAGCGATTTCCGCGCTCGCTTCTTGGATCGCTTCCCATAGCTTCGCTTCGGAGAGGATCTGCCGCGATAACTCTTCGATCGCGTTGTCTGACTCCATCAGTGGGACGAATGTGTCTTCGTCAACGTACTGAAAAAAATAATTTAAAAAAATTATTTTAAAGGATGATTATACGAGTCTGCCCGCGAAATTTAAATTTAATTCGGTTTTATCATCTTCACAGGTTTACCTACATAAAAATCATTAAGTTTAAGAAATTAATCAAAATACTGAGTTGGACGTGAGTTACTCACAAATTAGTCGATATTTTTTCTTAAACTGGACACTTTCAAGTAAAGATTTTTATATAAACCTGTGAAGATGATACTGCCATTGTCGCAATTAGAAGGCCATAAGCCTACTATGTCGTATTAGTTTACAAATTGCGAAAAACCAAATTAAATTTGAATTTCGCGGGCAAAACTGTGTCTTCCACCTTAAAAAACCGCCTTCAAACGCCACTGGTCACTACAAAATATAAAATACCCAAATCCTTGAACAAGTGGTCCACCGTCATACTAATGTTATAAATGCGAAAGTGTGTTTGTTGATTTGTCCTTCAATCACGCCGTGACAGAGCTACGGATCGACGTGAGTTTTTGCATGGGTATAGTTGAGGATCTCGAAAGTGATATAGGCATCCGCGTAGATAGCGTATAGGATAAGAAAGGATTTTTGAAAACTCAATCCCTAAGGGGGTAAAATAGACGCTTGAAAATAGAACTTAACGCGAGCGAGGCCGCGGCCAAAAGCTCGTTACTACTATGACGGACTATGGCCTAAACCCTTCTCATTGCAGAGAAGACCAGTGCCCCGTAGTGGGTGGGATGGGTCGATGAATGAATGAATGAATGAATGAATGAATGAATGAATGAATGAATGAATGAATGAATGAATGAATGAATGAATGAATGAATGAACGATCGAATGAATGAATGAATGAATGCTCACCTGTCGTTGTCGTACTAGCTCAGGGATCGGCCGGGTGGGCGACGAGCGTTTCCGACCGCACCCTGAAAAGTAACATTTTACAAGTTTCTATCTAACTTGCAATGTTCGTATACATATTATGATACGTCCGTCGCAGTAAGATAGAATAGCCGTGATATAGCTATAATCCTAGGGATGTAGCTATGTACGGGAATATAATTATTGTAATTACATTTTTGTTTCACTGAATCAATATGTTACAACGGTGAAACTAAAATGTAATTACGAGCCCTTTTAACTTAAAAGTATTGAAGATATTATCTTCAATACTTTTAAGTTATAAGGGCTCGTTTTATCCAGAGGTCTGGAAGACATCACGCGTAATACCGGTTCCGAAAAAAGGATCGCGTTCGGAAATCAGTGATTTCAGGCCGATTGCTGCGTAGCGTCACGTAATACGTTTTGACGACCTCTCTGGCTCAGTGGTGAGCGCTGTTGCCTCATAACTGGGAGGTCTCGGGTTCGATTCCCGGCGGGGTCAATTTGGGAATTTATAATTTCTGAATTGTCTCTGGTCTGTTCTGGTGGAAGGCTTTGGCCGTGGCGAGTTACCACCCTACCGTCAAAAACGTGCCGCCAAGCGATTTAGCGTTCCGGCACGATGGCGTGTAGAAACCAATTAGGGGTATGGGTTGAATGTTCACTGCCATACCCCTTTCAAGTTAGCCCGCTACCATCTTAGACTGCATCGTCACTTACCATCAGGTGAGATCGCAGTCAAGGACTAGCTTGTCATCGAATAATAAAAAAAAAGGTTTTCTCTTCAAGCGTTACGTGTAGATTTGTCAACCTTTGGCAAATTATTTGAATCAATTTTAGAGTATCGAATAAGACGGCAATTGGAATATCAACTTTCTGAAGCTTAGCATAGGTTGCGAACGGGTCTCTCAGCGTGTACTACTCTGCTGCCCTTCTTACGTGATGTCTTAAAATTAGCATTTGAATATTAGTTTTCAGTTTGATGCCTTCACATGGGTAGCATAAGTATGTCACGCACTCTTTAAACATTTCTGTGGTGGTGTCGTGTGATGCGGGTTGTTATGTTCCCTCAAATATGGTTGAGCGAAGCGATGGCTGGGTCATGCGTCATGCTCGTGAACGGGTGCCACCGGCGGGAATGGGGCTACTTTATGTCTGCCCATCTTAAGATAGAAGTTAGTCTGTATGCATTTTTGGAACTTTCCTCATTGTGGAAACACTGCATATATAGCATAGTATTTACTGTATTGTAAATCTGTTTTGAAAAGAGCAACCGCCGAGTTTCTTGCTGGTTCTTCTCGGCAGGAAAGGCATTCCGAACCAGTGGTAGATTCATTGACTATTCAAAAGCACTTGTAAAAGTTTATTTGAATAAAAAATATTTCTATTCTATTCTATTCTATTCTGGACTTACGTAACTGGAGCAGTAGACAGAGGCTCACAGGCGGCATACTTTGAATTCAAAAAAGCTTTTGCTTCAAAAAAAAAACTTGAGAGGTGTCAAGGGACATCCGGATGGAACGAAGTTCCTTTCGATTAATTAATTTGGCATTGTGTTCAATATTTTCACACTACAATATTAGATCTCCGTAGCCTTGTGGTTTCTACAGTCGCTAAACAGCTAAAGGTCGATGGTTCGAATCCCAGCTCGACAGACTGAATTTTCTATTTTCAATTTTATTTTAAATAATTTCTACATGTGGAATTTTTCCCTAATTTTTTTATTTTTATTATTAATTTATTAAATAATAAACCCTTATCGACCTTTATGCGACTGTAGAAACCACAAGACTACGGAGATCTAATATTGTACTGTGAAAATATTGAACACAATGCCAAATTCACATTCAAAAAGTGTCGGTTCAATTTTATCTTAATTTTTTTCCGTCTAGCCCCCTTCCGCACCGCGCGATAAGGAACTACTTTACAACTGCGCTTCCCGATGCGGGGTCGCCACTCCAACACCTTGGGACTCCAACGACCATCAGCTCTTCGAACTATGTGCCCCGCCCATTGCCATTTCAGTTTCGCGACTCGCTGAGCTATGTCAGTGACTTTGGTTCTCCTAAGGATCTCCTCATTTCTGATTCGATCCCGCAAGGACACTCCGAGCATAGCTCTCTCCATCGCCCGCTGGGTGACCCTGAGCCTTCTTATGAGGCCCTTAGTTAGCGACCATTTCTCGGATCCGTAAGTCATCACTGGCAACACGCACTGTTCGAAGACTTTAGTCTTCAGGCACTGAGGGGTTTTGGACGAGAAGACATCTCGGAGCTTCCCGAACGCTGCCCAGCCGAGTTGGATTCGGCGGTTGATCTCTTTCTCGAAATTGGACCTACCTAGCTAGACTGTGTGTCCCAGGTATCCCTACGTACGTATGTAGAGTGTAACCCTACATACGGGCATAAAATTATGTACAGAAAATTTTAGTAATTGTCAAATTCTTGGGAATTGTCGCTTCTTGGGAAGTTATCATTTAAAATCCCCATTAATACTCATCCTCGAATCTTCTCAATCTTTCAAACGCCACACACGCATACCAAGTTTCGCAAAAACTCGTTTATGCTTAGATCTGCTTTATCTTTTAATAACATTTGTAAAAATAATAAAAATTTGGATCTTTTTTGCATCACCGCCACCACTATTCGTAGAACGCTGGCCAACGAGTTCTTCAACTCACACTTTGGTTGAATAATTCGTTGACCAGATAACGTTTTTTTCTCTTCTTTTTTTTACCACATATTGTTATTGTCTTTTTTCTCCCCCCATTCTTTTTTCTTCCCAGTTGAGTTTTTTGTTTTCCTTAATTATGTAAATTATTCTATCTGTGAAAACTTATAATTAGCTATAATTTTCTTCTGTTCTTATCTATTTACTTTTTTTATATTAGCTGTAAGTTTTCCCTGTAAAATAAAATAAAATAAAATAAAATACTTAGACTAGGGCTTGGCTGCTCTCACATGGTAAGTGAAGATGCAGACATAGATGGAGCGCTGTTGCCTAGAAGATGCCTATTCACTTTTTTGACTTATACCTAGCAGGGCGTTCCTTACCTGTGAACGCGTTACAAAACGGCCTTTTCTTTGGCATCATTATGACGTCATCGCTCAACCTCTGATCGTAGCCTCGTATCTGAAAAGTGGAAAATAAGCGTTTAATTTTTCTGTAAAATTAGAATAAACGCTTAATTGTGTGCTCATTTTCTGTAAGTGTGACAGCTTTTGAGTTAGTGTGCGCTCATGGAGGCGTAGTCAGTGACTAGTGAGTAAATGTGTGCTGTATCACTACATCACTAAAAATTATAAAACAAAGTCCCCCGCCGCGTCTGTCTGTTTGTTCGCGATAAACTCAAAAACTAACGAACGGATTTTTATGCGGTATTCACCAATAGATAGGGTGATTCATGAGGAAGGTTTTAGTGTATAATTTGTTAAGGTTTAGTGTAAATTAGTTGAAGTATGACGATAATTGTTGACAGTGTCCAGAATCCAAAAACCCTTTGAGATATAACAAAACAATTTATGGTGGAGGTATGGTTGAATAAGTTTTTACAGAAAAGTCCGCGGTAGCTTATATCTATCTTATAAGGATAGCTTCATAACACATAACTATACCCATTTTAACTTCTAAAAAAATGGTCACGCGGTAATCGGAAATCTGTTTAGACGGATAAAGTATTAATCTTTATCAACTTAAATACGTTACTTACCATAAGCATTTCATGCACATTATGATAATCCATTACACCATACAATTTAAATGAATATCTTAGGAATTATCGCAAAATAAAAACGAACGCGCGCCAATATAAATACTCGGATTTCAACCCGACGATGGCGATGACGGGACTCGCTCATGCGACCTGTGACCACACCCGCACGCGCCGCGTTGTTGCTATATTATAAGCCGAGCGATACTTCTTTTATAAGCCTACGTACTGTTCAATATGCTGTTCAATATAACTTATGGAAAATTCCAAGTAGTTTGAAAAGCATACCTAGGCGTAATATGCTCTACTACTCGGCAGGAACGGCATTCCGAACCAGTGGTAGACTCATTGACGATTCAAAAGTACTTGTAAAAGTTTATTTGAATAAAAAACATTTATATTCTATTCTATTCTCTTATACTCGTGCGAAGCCGGGGCGGGTCGCTAGTGTATTTGTAAATTAAATACAAACGCACCGTAGCTGAGCAGCACAGGTCAACGGTCAGCACAGCGAGGAGCAGCAGCATGGAGACGCGGCGTGCGGCCAACATGGCGGCCAACATGGCGGACACTGACAGCTTGGTGCAAGATGGCGGCCTGAAACACGCGAGAGGGGCTTAAAGTACGTTGCAGATCGGACGGGGCTGTACCCGGCTGACACAAGGAACAAGGATAATTTAAAAACTGTACCCTAACTGATTTTGGTAATCTAAATCCTTACTAATATTATCAATGCGAAAGTCGCAGGCATCAGCTTGTTGATAATAGAGCAAAGTGATTTACTATAGTTTTATAGAGAACATCAATATCTACAAAAAAGTCCGCGATACCATGTCTGCATATTACAGTTATGTCACAATAACTACGTCTTTTCCATGTTTAAATATGCAATAGTGACGCCAAAAAATCCTTAAATCGCGTACGCTGAAGAAATTATCTTACTAATATTATAAATGTGAAAGTGTGTTTGTTTGTTGGTTTGTCTTTCAATCACGCTGCAACAGATATACGGATTGAAGTGATTTTTTGCACGGATATAGTTTGATATAGGCTACTTCAAAGAGCATCAGCAAGTAATATTATAAATGCGAGTGTGTGTTGTCTGTTTGCTTGTTTGTCCTTCAATCACACCGCAACAGGGCTACGGATCGCCGTGATTTTTTGCATGGGTATAGTTGAGGACCTGGAGAGTGAGATAGGCTACTTTTATCCCGGAAAATCAAAGAGTTCCCGAGGGAATTTAAAAACTAAATCCACGCGAATGAAGTCGCGGCTATCAGCTAGTCTTAATATATATAAATTACGTTTCACGTTGTTTGTCCGCGATGGACTCCTAAACTACTGAACCGATTTTTATCAAACTTCGTAACTATCTGTAATTTGGTCCAACTTAAAAGATAGGATAGTTTTTTTTGAATTGGGATAGTTTATTTGTTTTATTTATATAGATAAATTGGCGGTACGAAGTTCGCTGGGTCAACTAGTATTATATAAAAGGAAAAGGTGACTGACTGACTATATGTATATCAACGCATAGCTCAAACCATTGAACTGTTCGGGCTGAAATTTGCATACAGATAGCTATTATGACGTTGGCATTCGCTAAGAAAGTATTTTTGAAAATTCAACCCCTAAGGGGGTAAAGTAGGGGTTTGAACTTAACGTGAGTAAAGCAGCGAGAAAAAACTAGTTAGCCAATAAATTTTCGATATTCATCAGAACTCATAAGTTTTGAAATAAATTAATAACCATGTAACAAAAAACAAGTATTTATGTACACTATCTAAGACAACATTTGTTACTACAATATAATAATAATATTATATAAAAACTCTTTTCTAAAACTGAATTCAAACGCCACTACAAAGCATTATTATAATGATTTTAGTTTGTACAGATAATGTTGAAGTCGGGCTAGCGTAACGCATCGATTTCATCGTTCCTATTTAGACCCGCCCGACTTCAATCTATCTATCTATCTATCTATCTTCTATAATATAATAAAACTGTTACAGGGTCAATTCTGTACATTGAAGATATTTAGAAATTTTTTGTTTGAGGGCACTCTATAATCGATATTAATTATATAATTTTTTTAAATTTTTTGTCTGTCTGTCTGTCTGTCTGTCTGTCTGTATCTTGGCCGCGCATCACGCCGAAACTACTGGACGGATTTAAATGAAACTTGGCATGATTTAAGTTCATACTACGAGGTATAATATCGAATACTTTTTATCCCGAAATTCAGCACGGTTCCCTTGGAAGAGGAGATGAAAGTCAAAATGTGTATTTAGCTGTAATTCATTAAGGCGTATTCCGATTTCATTCATTCTTTTTTTGTTAGAAAGCAGGTACTTTAGAGATTGTCCTGTTATTATTTCAAGGTCGTCAATTTAGTAGTTCAGAAATTATAGACATCTACTATCTTCAGTATAAGGTCCAAATAACTTGAACCCCTGAATCTACAGGATACTTTGAATGTACGGCTCAGCTTAAGCTGGCATGCGTACTTTATCGTATATAGCCATCGTGGATAGCCCTCAGCCCTGGCGTCAGATTTTGTCAAACGATCATTATACCTACATACTACATATTAGGTATGGACGTAATGTTACAGTGATTTCCTATGCAATTTAATATTCTAATCATACTAATATTATAAATGCGAAAGTGTGTTTGTTTGTTGGTTTGTCCATCAATCACGCCACAACAGAGCCACGAATCGACGTGATTTTTTGCATGGGTACTATAGTTGAGGACCTGTAGAGTGACATAGGCTACTTTTTATCCCGGAAAATCAGTGTTCACGAGGGATTTCAAAAACCAAACCAAATTGGATTTACCACGCGGACGAAGTCGCGGGCATCAGCTAGTATTAACTAAAAACTAAAATTATTTTATACTTTGTAGTGACGTTTGATTTTTAATATAACTAACTGACCCAGCGAACTTCGTACCACCAACAAAAATATTAAGGGATCACCCTTATCATTTAGGGGTATGAAAATAGATGTTGGCCGATTCTCAGACCTACCCGATATGCACACAAATAAAAATCGGTCCAGCCGTTTCGGAGGAGTTTGGTAACAAACACCGCGACATGAGAATTTTATATAATAGATTATCAAACCTCCAAAATGTGATCTATTGAAGCTTTAATTGGGTTTATATGGGATCACCTGGGAAGTATGCCCTTTGAAACAAAAAATAATTTTTCAGATCGGTTCACACGTCAATCGGTAAACATACATAATAAAAAAGATTCCGACGAATGGAGAAACTCCTCCTTTTTTGGAGTCGGTTAAAAAGAAAAATGGCATGTGTTATAATATTTAAAAAAGTTATTTTAATTATATTATATAGAAAAATATCAGTCAAATATCCAATTGTTTGGATTGAACCAATTCGAGAAAGATATAAATACAATGCGAGAAAACTCACTGGTAGAAATTCTGTTCAACAATTTAATTAATTAACTTGTAACAATCACAAGATGGACCCTCTAATTCACAAGACAAATGTTATTTGTACCGAGCCCATACCTAAAGGGACAAGCGAAACTTTTAACTCACTAACTGAATAATAGGTAGATAGAGACATTTTAAAGCTTCAGACCACCGAGAAATTGTAGCACAAGTGTCAGTTTGTTTGTTGGTTGGTCCTTCAATCACGCAGCAAAGGAGCAATCGACGAAATTGTTTGCATGGGTGTAGGCTACCTTTTATCGGGAGACTAGCTTTTCCCCGCGGCTTGGCTCAGGTTAAGGCGCACTAAACGGGTCTGCCCGCGAAATTCAAATTTAATTTGGTTTTTCGCAATTTGTAAACTAATACGACAAAGTAAGCTTATGGCATTCTAATTGCGCCAACAATGGCAGTATCATCTTCACAGGTTAATATAAAAATCTTTGCTTGAAAGTGTCCAGTTTAAGAAATTAGTCCGAGTATCGAGTTTGACGTGAGTTACTCACAAATTAGTCGATACTCGGACTAATTTCATAAACTGGACACTTTTAAGTAAATATTAACCTGTGAAGATTATACTGCCATTGTTGGCGCAATTAGTATGCCATAAGCCTACTTTGTCGTATTAGTTTACAAATTGCGAAAAACCAAATTAAATTTGAATTTCGCGGTCAGACCCGTTTACTTCATCCTAAGTTCGATTTTTCAAACCCCAAGTTTCAGTCAAAATTTCAGTAGTTTTCGCGTGATGCGCGCACACACAGACAGACAGACAAAAAATAAATAAAAATCTGTCTTGGGCTCAGTATCGATAATAAAGCATCCTCCAATTAAAATTTTCAAAATATACACATCAAAAGTGTCTAGGGATCAAGCATTTTTATGCGGATTTCTTGAGATTGAGATGTGGCTTTGTAATAAATTTATGATTTTATAAATTTATATGGATCCTTTTTGGTGCATTTCATAATTTCATAATCAGCGATTAAAATCCTGCCAGGAAGTCCATCCTTATAGTGGTGGAACCATCATGGTATGGGCGGGTATTTGGATCGGCGGAAGAACTGAGTTGATTTGGATCAGAGGCAACCTCAACGCTCAAATTTATGCTGAGACGATTGTATCAGACGTCATCGTTCCTCTACAAGTGCAAATCGGTCCCTTATTTCAGTTAATGCATGATAATGCACGACCGCACACCGCAAGAGTTGTAAGACAGACTCTCGCCGCAGCTAACATCAATGTCCTGCCCTGGCCTGCTCAGTCGCCAGACTTGAACCCGATTGAGCATGCATGGGATATGCTACAGAGAAGAGCTCTGCCGAATATGGAGGGTATCCAGTGGCAAGAAGACCTTTTTTTGTTGTTGCAACGAACATGGGCGGCCATTCCACAGCGTGATTTGGATGAACTCATTTTGAGTATGCCAAACCGATGTTCTTGTGTTGTTAGTGTTCGCGGTAGAAACACGGATTATTAATTGTTTAAGTTACCCAATAAAATTTTAAAGAAAACTGTTATTTCAGTCTTTTTTTCGAACTTTAATGTTAGTGGTTCAAATGTCAAAAATCCCTTTATTAGGAAAATGGCAAATTTCTTTATTAATGCAAAGGTGACTTGGTTTATCGTTACTGTGACAAACGAAAACACTTTATTTGATGAATCCTTGAAGAAAATTTTAATTAATATCAATCAGGAGAAAAGTTATTGCAAAAATATATGTTGATCCCTAGACACTTTTGATGTGTGTATATTCAATGTATAGAATTCGTCCAGTTACAGTTTTATTATCCTTAGTTTATAACATTTAAATTTTTATGTGATTGTTTGCTTAATAATATAATTACCATAAAATGTATCTATATAATAGCAGAATTAATTATTTTATCTACTCCAACATCGAAAAGTTCCAATTTCGAGTTTGACAGCTGAATCGAAATGAACCCTCTTTCGGTTTTGCTTCTCATTTCGATGCAGCTCTTTGTATGGGAGCTGAATCGAAATGGTTATCTTCTTAAAATAGGATACCTAAAGCTAAGGCTCTGAGTTCTGGCACTTTTGTACCGTTCATACGACAGAGGCGCCACAGGCGGCTGGTGGCAGCTTACGGAGTTATTTTTTGTTGACAGAGGCGCCACAGGCGGCTGGTAGCGGCTGACGGAGTTACTTTTTGTTACTTTATTGAGCCTACGACGTATTTTGTTAATGATTTTATTTTCCTTGTCGTAGATAAAATCTTGTATGCAACTGAACGTAATTAGTCATTTTAATTCTCGTACTATCCTATTTTGATACTCGGCAAGCCTCGTATCAAAAAACAGCACTCGAATTAAAATGACTCTCATTACCTTGCAGTTGCATAAATAGCTATTTTGCTAAATTTATTGATTCTGCTTAAATTGTGTCAACGGGCTTTATTAGGTACTTAGTTGTTACAGAAGTGTTTACTGGCGCCATTTTCTATTTTGGTACCTATGTATACTTTCTATTCATCATCATCATCATTAGCAACCCATCAACGGCTCACTACTGAGCGCAGGTCTCCTCTCAGAGAAGGGTTATAGGCCATAGTCCACCACGCTGGCCCAATGCGAATTGGCGGACTTCACACGCCTTCAAGAACATTATGAAGAACTCTCAGGTGTGCAGGTTTCCTCACGATGTTTTCCTTCACCGTTGAAGCAAGTGATATTTAATTGCTTAAACGCACTTGACTCCGAAAAGTCAGAGGTGCGTACCCGGGATCGAACCTGCGACCCCCCGAATAGGAGACCACAGTCCTAACCACTAGGCTATCACTGCTTCATTTCTTTGCTTTTCATTGCTACTTTCTATTATTATTATTATATGTATTATTAATAAAATAAAGGTGAAGAGTTTGTTTGTTTGCTTGAACACGCTAATCTCAGGGACTACTGGTCCGATTTGAAAAATTCTTTCAGTGTTCGATAGCCCATTTTATCGAGGCTATATTTATGATCACGCTAAGACCAATAGGAGCGGAGCACTAATGAAGAATGTATCAAAATCGGGGTTTTTTTCCTTTTTGAGAGCTTCCGCTGCGTGCGCTGCGTAAGCGGAACGGTTAAAGTTTCGCAAAAATCATGTATGAGAGGATTGTTCCCATTTAAGAGTGGTGTGCGCTCGTTAACAGTAAACAGATTAGATTTTTACAGTAGTAGATCAAGTTTCAAGTATCCGAAAAAAAACACGCAAGAATTACATCATACTGCCAAGGGACGTGCTTGGGCAAAAACATAAAATGATGAAATTTGTTCGATTATAAAAAATCGCGAAGTTAGGTCTAATTTTTAACCAATATTCATTTATTTTCAATGTGTTGCATATTACAGAGCCAAAATTTTTACATTAAATTCCGATTGATATTATCAAGAGAGTAGCCTAGTGAATTGAAAAGAAATTGAATATTTTACGAGTTACAAAGTATTTTGGCGCTTACTACACTCCTATTCCGCGCAAAACGCTTTCTTTTGTCGCGCCTCACATGAGGTTGTGGCTATGTTTTATCTCATCGCGAAATCTGATTTTTTTTTGGGGTTACACGCGCTCTTAAAAGTTCTAAAAAAAAAGTCCGCGACAGCATATGTCTATCTTTTAAGGATGGCTCACTATAACCTTTTTTATGCTAACCAAATTTATTCTAAAATAATGCATTATTTGCGAAGGCGTTTTTAAGGTGGTGAAGGTGAAGTTAAAACTATTCCACGCGGACGAAGTCGCGGGCAGAAGCTAGTAGTAAGTAATAAGTATTATTGTGAAAGTACAGTACTGCCCACATAAGCTGCTGATTACGAGAATACAGAATATTTTTCATCAATGTAATTCGACGCAAGGCCTATCCCAAAATTATATTGCGTCACATTGTTTCTTTATCACTATATTGCTATTCGCTATGTAGGTGTGAGTTGTGACGTCATAATATTTTATGACACTGCACAATCATATTTGACGACCTCCCTGGCTCAGTTGTGAGCGCTGTTGCCTTATAACTGGGAGGTCTCTGGTTCGATTCCCGGCGGGGTCAATTTGAGAATTTTATAATTTCTTAATTGTCTCTGGTTTGGTCTGGTGGAAGGCTTTGGCCGCAGCTTGTTTACCACCCTACCGTCAAAGACGTGCCGCTAAGCGATTTAGCGTTCCGGCACGATGGCGTGTAGAAACCAATTAGGAGTATGGGTTGAATGTTCACTGCCATACTCCTTCCAAGTTAGCCCGCTACCATCTTAGACTGCATCGTCACTTACCATCAGGTGAGATCGCAGTCAAGGACTAGCTTGTCAACGAATAAAAAAAAATATTACGTCCCTACTTAATAATACAATATATAAATGCGAAAGTGAGTTTCAGTTTGTTTGTTGGTTTGTCCTTGAATTACGCCGTAACAGAGCTACGGATCGACGTGATTTTTTGCATAGATATAGTAGACACAGGCTACTTTTTATCCCGGAAAATCAAAGAGTTGTCGAGGGATTTTAAAAACTAAATCCACGCGAACGAAGTCGCGGGCATCAGCTTGTTAAAAATAAAATGGTTTCATAATCGAGGTACCTACTTATTAGATAGAACCTACTCATAGGCTGATTGTAAATCGTCATTGAAATTCAAAATGGCGACTTATGAAAGTTGAAAATCGCTGTTGAGAGCACTTCAACTAGAACCTAGTGGATTAGGTGACGTCACAAGACTTCAAAGATTCTTTCAGTACCTATGACACGTAATAAGCATTTTGTTCTCGGTTATGTACCTTTACTGCATACTAAATACTTTTACCTGCGCTGAATCTGTTTCGAATTTCGGTTTTATGGTATATGGGACCACCTCTGAAGTATGACCTACCAAACAAAAAACGAATCATCAAAATCAATTGGCGGAATAATTGCGTAAAAACATACGCATTAATAGAATAGAATAGAATAGAATAGAATAGAATAGAATAGAATAGAATAGAAATATTTTTTTATTCAAATAAACTTTTACAAGTGCTTTTGAATAGTCGATGGATCTACCACTGGTTCGGAATGCCTTTCCTGCCGAGAAGAACCAGCAAGAAACTCGGCGGTTGCTCTTTTCAAAACAAATTTACAATACAGTAAATACTATGCTATTTATTATATGCAGTGTTTCCACAATGAGGGAAGTTCCAAAAATGCATACCGACTAACTTCTATCTTAAGATGGGCTGACATAAAGTAGCCCCATTCCCGCCGGTCGCACCCGTTCACGAGCATGACGCATGACCCAGCCATTGCTTCGCTCAACCATATTTGAGGGAACGTAACAACCCGCATCACACGACACCACCACAGAAAAGTTTAATGCATGCCGTGTGGTGACGGCAGATCAGAATACAGTTGTCACCACCCCTCCTCTTCCCGCGGGTGTCGTACGAGGCGACTAAGGGAATATAGCGGAGTGCTACTGCTGCCATCTACTGCGATCACCAACCCGTCTGCCCCGCGTGGTGATTGTGGGCAAACCCTCCCCTTGGGAGAGGCCTTAGTCCAGCAGTGGACTGATATTTATAGGCTATTGATGATGATGATGATGATGATACATAATAATAATTGCGTATACACAAATACATACAATCGAATTGAGAACCTCCTCCCTTTTGAGGTCGGTTAGTTTTCTAATAAAGTTGCATGGGTTAAATCGGCTTGGCATCCAGCTGCCCACAAGATAGTATAAAAAACTTATTACAATGTAATAGCTACATAATAATACTAGTAGGGCGCGTGGGTGCGCGGCCCGCAAGCGGACCGCGGTTTTTCTATCGTCAAGTGGACTTTCAGGTCCTGATCATTTTCTATCAAATAACCACTCTTCCATCTTTTATACTCTCCGAGATAGATGCCGGACAAATTGGTATGGCCGCCATCTTGAATCCGCCATTTTGAAATTTTTTTCAGCTCATTGCCAATTGGATGAGGTTTCGAGTATTTTTTGTTTGAGCACCTCCCACCTATCTTCAATACCCTGCCCGTGCTCCTCACCCACCTTCCAAACCCTCGATCATCATATCTCATCATTTGTCAGAATGAGAATTCTTTTATAAAAACAAATTTTGAAAAGGAACCGTATCAAAGTCTTGCATAGTTCTCAGCTTCTAGTCTATTCAATATTCGCCATAAATATTTTGTATGGAGAAAAAACATTCCGCCATCTTGGATTTTTTTCTATTCATCAAATAGACCTTTGGGTCCTGATCATCTTTTGCCGAGAAACCACTCTTCCATCTTTTATACTCCCCGAGATAGACACCGAAGAAATTTGTATGGCGGCCATCTTTTTTCCGCCATTTTGAATTTTTTTTCAGCTCACTGCGAATTGGATGAGGTTTCAAGTGACATTTGTTCGAGCACCCCCCACCTATCTTCAATACCCTGGCCGTGCTCTTCACCCATCTCCGAAATCCTCCATCATCAGCTCTCTCCATATTTTTCCTCCGAATGAATTTTTTTCCTCTATACGAAACCATCAGTGAAAAAAAAATTTTTCATACAAAATTTTACAGGAGAGGTGATCAATGAGTCAGTCAGTGAATCAGTGAATCAGTCAATCAGCCCCAGCAGCTATATATATATTAACTAGCGTTTGCTCGGTGCGCGAGCTGCTAAAGCAGCTCGCGGGAAGTGTTTTACTAAAAGTAAGGCGCGTGGGTGCGCGGCCCGCTAAAGCGGACCGCGATTGTTCGGCTTTATTTATTTCGCTCGGTGCGCGAGCTGCTAAAGCAGCTCGCGGGAAGTGTTATTGCTACAAGTAGGGCGCGTGGGTGCGCGGCCCGCTAAAGCGGACCGCGATTGTTCGGCTTTATTTATTTCGCTCGGTGCGCGAGCTGCTAAAGCAGCTCGCGGGAAGTGTTGTTACTACAAGTAGGGCGCGTGGGTGCGCGGCCCGCTAAAGCGGACCGCGATTTTATTACTCATCAAGTAGACCTTCGGATTCTGATCATCTTTTGCCAAAAAATTTGTTCGAGCACACCCCACCTATCTGCAATAACCTGGCCGTGCTCCTCATTCACAAAAGAAAAAGAAAAAAAAAGAAAAAAAAAAGAAAAAAAAGAAAAAAAAAACAAATGTAAAATGAAAAAAAGAAAAAGAAAAAAAGCCCTATGAACCTATCAAAATCAATGTCTTGCATAGTTCCCAACTTCTAGTCCCTTCAATATTCCCCATACATTTTGTATGGGGGGAAAAAAAAATCCGCCATCTTGAATTTTTTTCCTACTCACCAGGTAGACCTCCGGGTTGTGATCATCTTTTGTCGAGAAACCGCTCCTCCATCTCTTATAGTCTCCGAGAGAGAGACGGACAAAATTTGCCGCCATTTTTTTTCCGCCGTTTTGGAATTTTTTTTCAACTCACTGGCAACTGCTCGAGGTTTCGAATGACATTTGGTCGAGCACCCTCCACCTATCTTCTATACCCTGGCCGTGCCCCTCGCCCGTCTCCGAACTCCTCACTCATCAGCTCTCTCCACCTTTCTCCGAGTCACATTCTTTGAGCTCTATACGACACCATGGGTGAAAAAAAATTTTTTCATACAAAATTTTACAGGAGAGGGGTAGAAATTTGAGACGTCACAGCTCGGCCGCCATCTTGTTTTTTTAATTTTTTTCACTTTTTCTGTTAATCGTTTACTAATTTCTACAATAATCCAAAATTTCAAAGAAATCGGTTGGAAAACAAAAGAGTTGCAAGAATCACGTCGGCCGCCATCTTGTTTTTCCGAAATGTCATAATTTTCCCCAACTCGAATCCCCCCCCCAAACACATCTCCCGAACATCATTATATCGATTTCCGTCTCCTTCTAGGAGAACAACCCTGTCAATGAGTGAGTGAGTGAGTGAGTGAGTGTGTCAGTCAGTGGTAATCGAGCTATATATATTATAACTAGTATTTCGCTCGGTGCGCGAGCTGCTAAAGCAGCTCGCGGGAAGTGTTATTGCTCCAAGTAGGGCGCGTGGGTGCGCGGCCCGCTAAAGCGGACCGCGATTGTTCGGCTTTATTTATTTCGCTCGGTGCGCGAGCTGCTAAAGCAGCTCGCGGGAAGTGTTATTACTACAAGTAGGGCGCGTGGGTGCGCGGCCCGCTAAAGCGGACCGCGATTTTTTTACTCATCAAGTAGCCCTTCGGATTCTGGTCATCTTTTGCCAAAAAATTTGTTCGAGCACACCCCACCTATCTGCAATAACCTGGCCGTGCTCCTCATTCACAAAAGAAAAAGAAAAAAAAAATGAAAAAAAAGAAAAAAAAAAAAAAAAATGAAAAATGAAAAAAAAGAAAAAGACAAAAAGCCCTATGAACCTATCAAAATCAATGTCTTGCATAGTTCCCAACTTCTAGTCCCTTCAATATTCCCCATACATTTTGTATGGGGTGAAAAAAAAATCCGCCATCTTGAATTTTTTTCCTACTCACCAGGTAGACCTCCGGGTTGTGATCATCTTTTGTCGAGAAACCGCTCCTCCATCTTTTATAGTCTCCGAGAGAGAGACGGACAAAATTTGCCGCCATTTTTTTTCCGCCATTTTGGAATTTTTTTTCAACTCACTGGCAACTGCTCGAGGTTTCGAATGACATTTGGTCGAGCACCCTCCACCTATCTTCTATACCCTGGCCGTGCCCCTCGCCCGTCTCCGAACTCCTCACTCATCAGCTCTCTCCACCTTTCTCCGAGTCACATTCTTTGAGCTCTATACGACACCATGGGTGAAAAAAATTTTTTTCATACAAAATTTTACAGGAGAGGGGTGGAAATTTGAGACGTCACAGCTCGGCCGCCATCTTGTTTTTTTAATTTTTTTCACTTTTTCTGTTAATCGTTTACTAATTTCTACAATAATCCAAAATTTCAAAGAAATCGGTTGGAAAACAAAAGAGTTGCAAGATTCACGTCGGCCGCCATCTTGTTTTTCCGAAATGTCATAATTTTTCCCCACTCGAATCCCCCACCCGAACATATCTCCCGAACATCATTATATCGATTTCCGTCTCTTTCTAGGAGAACAATTATGTCAATCAGTCAGTGAATCAGTCAGTCAGTGGTAATCGAGCTATATATATTATAACTAGCATTTGCTCGGTGCGCGAGCTGCTAAAGCAGCTCGCGGGAAGTGTTTTACTAAAAGTAAGGCACGTGGGTGCGCGGCCCGCTAAAGCGGACCGCGATTGTTCGGCTTTATTTATTTCGCTCGGTGCGCGAGCTGCTAAAGCAGCTCGCGGGAAGTGTTATTACTACAAGTAGGGCGCGTGGGTGCGCGGCCCGCTAAAGCGGACCGCGATTTTTTTACTCATCAAGTAGCCCTTCGGATTCTGGTCATCTTTTGCCAAAAAATTTGTTCGAGCACACCCCACCTATCTGCAATAACCTGGCCGTGCTCCTCATTCACAAAAGAAAAAGAGAAAAAAAGAAAAAAAAAGAAAAAAAGCAAATGTAAAATGAAAAAAAAGAAAAAGAAAAAAGCCCTATGAACCTATCAAAATCAATGTCTTGCATAGTTCCCAACTTCTAGTCCCTTCAATATTCCCCATACATTTTGTATGTAAAAAAAAAATCCGCCATCTTGAATTTTTTTCCTACTCACCAGGTAGACCTCCGGGTTGTGATCATCTTTTGTCGAGAAACCGCCCCTCCATCTTTTATAGTCTCCGAGAGAGAGACGGACAAAATTTGCCGCCATTTTTTTTCCGCCATTTTGGATTTTTTTTTCAACTCACTGGCAACTGCTCGAGGTTTCGAATGACATTTGGTCGAGCACCCTCCACCTATCTTGTATACCCTGGCCGTGCCTCTCGCCCGTCTCCGAACTCCTCACTCATCAGCTCTCTCCACCTTTCTCCGAGTCACATTCTTTGAGCTCTATACGACACCATGGGTGAAAAAAATTTTTTTCATACAAAATTTTACAGGAGAGGGGTCGGAAATTTGAGACGTCACAGCTCGGCCGCCATCTTGTTTTTTTAATTTTTTTCACTTTTTCTGTTAATCGTTTACTAATTTCTACAATAATCCAAAATTTCAAAGAAATCGGTTGGAAAACAAAAGAGTTGCAAGATTCACGTCGGCCGCCATCTTGTTTTTCCGAAATGTCATAATTTTCCCAAACTCGAATCCCCCCCCCAAACACATCTCCCGAACATCATTATATCGATTTCCGTCTCCTTCTAGGAGAACAACCCTGTCAATCAGTGAGTGAGTGAATCAGTGAGTGAATCAGTGGTAATCGAGCTATATATATTATAACTAGTATTTCGCTCGGTGCGCGAGCTGCTAAAGCAGCTCGCGGGAAGTGTTTTACTAAAAGTAAGGCGCGTGGGTGCGCGGCCCGCTAAAGCGGACCGCGATTGTTCGGCTTTATTTATTTCGCTCGGTGCGCGAGCTGCTAAATCAGCTCGCGGGAAGTGTTATTACTACAAGTAGGGCGCGTGGGTGCGCGGCCCGCTAAAGCGGACCGCGATTTTTTTACTCATCAAGTAGACCTTCGGATTCTGGTCATCTTTTGCCAATAAATTTGTTCGAGCACACCCCACCTATCTGCAATAACCTGGCCGTGCTCCTCATTCACAAAAGAAAAAGAAAAAAAAAAGAAAAAAAAAAAGAAAAAAAAGCAAATGTAAAATGAAAAAAAAGAAAAAGAAAAAAAGCCCTATGAACCTATCAAAATCAATGTCTTGCATAGTTCTCAACTTCTAGTCCCTTCAATATTCCCCATACATTTTGTATGGAAAAAAAAACCGCGATTTTTTTACTCATCAAGTAGACCCCTTCGGATTCTGGTCATCTTTTGCCAAAAAATTTGTTCGAGCACACCCCACCTATCTGCAATAACCTGGCCGTGCTCCTCATTCACAAAAGAAAAAGAAAAAAAAAGAAAAAAAAAAAGAAAAAAAAAAAGAAAAAAAGCAAATGTTAAATGAAAAAAAAGAAAAAGAAAAAAAGCCCTATGAACTTATCAAAATCAATGTCTTGCATAGTTCCCAACTTCTAGTCCCTTCAATATTCCCCATACATTTTGTATGGAAAAAATAAATCCGCCATCTTGAATTTTTTTCCTACTCACCAGGTAGACCTACGGGTTTTGATCATCTTTTGTCGAGAAACCGCTCCTCCATCTTTTATAGTCTCCGAGAGAGAGACGGACAAAATTTGCCGCCATTTTTTTTCCGCCATTTTGGAATTTTTTTTCAACTCACTGGCAACTGCTCGAGGTTTCGACTGACATTTGGTCGAGCACCCCCCACCTATCTTCTATACCCTGGCCGTGCCCCTCGCCCGTCTCCGAACTCCTCACTCATCAGCTCTCTCCACCTTTCTCCGAGTCACATTCTTTGAGCTCTATACGACACCATGAGTGAAAAAAATTTTTTTCATACAAAATTTTACAAGAGGGGTCGGAAATTTGAGACGTCACAGCTCGGCCGCCATCTTGTTTTTTTAATTTTTTTCACTTTTTCTGTTAATCGTTTACTAATTTCTACAATAATCCAAAATTTCAAAGAAATCGGTTGGAAAACAAAAGAGTTGCAAGATTCACGTCGGCCGCCATCTTGTTTTTCCGAAATGTCATAATTTTTCCCCACTCGAATCCCCCACCCGGACATATCTCCCCTACATCATTGTATCGTTTTCCGTCTCCTTCTAGGAGAACAATCGTGTCAATCAGTCAGTCAGTGAGTGAGTGAGTGGTAATCGAGCTATATATATTATAACTAGCATTTGCTCGGTGCGCGAGCTGCTAAAGCAGCTCGCGGGAAGTGTTTTACTAAAAGTAAGGCGCGTGGGTGCGCGGCCCGCTAAAGCGGACCGCGATTGTTCGGCTTTATTTATTTCGCTCGGTGCGCGAGCTGCTAAAGCAGCTCGCGGGAAGTGTTATTGCTACAAGTAGGGCGCGTGGGTGCGCGGCCCGCTAAAGCGGACCGCGATTGTTCGGCTTTATTTATTTCGCTCGGTGCGCGAGCTGCTAAAGCAGCTCGCGGGAAGTGTTTTACTAAAAGTAAGGCGCGTGGGTGCGCGGCCCGCTAAAGCGGACCGCGATTGTTCGGCTTTATTTATTTCGCTCGGTGCGCGAGCTGCTAAAGCAGCTCGCGGGAAGTGTTATTGCTACAAGTAGGGCGCGTGGGTGCGCGGCCCGCTAAAGCGGACCGCGATTGTTCGGCTTTATTTCGCTCGGTGCGCGAGCTGCTAAAGCAGCTCGCGGGAAGTGTAATTACTAAAAGTAAGGCGCGTGGGTGCGCGGCCCGCTAAAGCGGACCGCGATTTTTTTACTCATCAAGTAGACCTTCGGATTCTGGTCATCTTTTGCCAAAAAATTTGTTCGAGCACACCCCACCTATCTGCAATAACCTGGCCGTGCTCCTCATTCACAAAAGAAAAAGAAAAAAAAAGAAAAAAAAAAAGAAAAAAAAAGAAAAAAAGCAAATGTAAAATGAAAAAAAAGAAAAAGAAAAAAACCCTATGAACCTATCAAAATCAATGTCTTGCATAGTTCCCAACTTCTAGTCCCTTCAATATTCCCCATACATTTTGTATGGGGAAAAAAAATCCGCCATCTTGAATTTTTTTCCTACTCACCAGGTAGACCTCCGGGTTTTGATCATCTTTTGTCGAGAAACCGCTCCTCCATCTTTTATAGTCTCCGAGAGAGAGACGGACAAAATTTGCCGCCATTTTTTTTCCGCCATTTTGGAATTTTTTTTCAATTCACTGGCAACTGCTCGAGATTTCGAATGACATTTGGTCGAGCACCCTCCACCTATCTTCTATACCCTGACCGTGCCCCTCGCCCGTCTCCGAACTCCTCACTCATCAGCTCTCTCCACCTTTTTCCGAGTCACATTCTTTGAGCTCTATACGACACCATGGGTGAAAAAAAATTTTTTCATACAAAATTTTACAGGAGAGGGGTCGGAAATTTGAGACGTCACAGCTCGGCCGCCATCTTGTTTTTTTAATTTTTTTCACTTTTTCTGTTAATCGTTTACTAATTTCTACAATAATCCAAAATTTCCAAGAAATCGGTTGGAAAACAAAAGAGTTGCAAGATTCACGTCGGCCGCCATCTTGTTTTTCCGAAATGTCATAATTTTCCCCAACTCGAATCCCCCCCCCAAACACATCTCCCGAACATCATTATATCGATTTCCGTCTCCTTCTAGGAGAACAACCCTGTCAATGAGTGAGTGAGTGAATCAGTCAGTGGTAATCGAGCTATATATATTATAATAACTAGTATTTCGCTCGGTGCGCGAGCTGCTAAAGCAGCTCGCGGGAAGTGTTTTACTAAAAGTAAGGCGCGTGGGTGCGCGGCCCGCTAAAGCGGACCGCGATTGTTCGGCTTTATTTATTTCGCTCGGTGCGCGAGCTGCTAAAGCAGCTCGCGGGAAGTGTTATTACTACAAGTAGGGCGCGTGGGTGCGCGGCCCGCTAAAGCGGACCGCGATTGTTCGGCTTTATTTATTTCGCTCGGTGCGCGAGCTGCTAAAGCAGCTCGCGGGAAGTGTTATTGCTACAAGTAGGGCGCGTGGGTGCGCGGCCCGCTAAAGCGGACCGCGATTTTTTTACTCTTCAAGTAGCCCTTCGGATTCTGGTCATCTTTTGCCAAAAAATTTGTTCGAGCACACCCCACCTATCTGCAATAACCTGGTCGTGCTCCTCATTCACAAAAGAAAAAGAAAAAAAAATGAAAAAAAAACAAAAAAAAAAAACAAATGTAAAATGAAAAAAAAGAAAAAGAAAAAAAGCCCTATGAACCTATCAAAATCAATGTCTTGCATAGTTCCCAACTTCTAGTCCCTTCAATATTCCCCATACATTTAGTATGGGAAAAAAAAAATCCGCCATCTTGAATTTTTTTCCTACTCACCAGGTAGACCTCCGGGGTTTGATCATCTTTTGTCGAGAAACCGCTCCTCCATCTCTTATAGTCTCCGAGAGAGAGACGGACAAAATTTGCCGCCATTTTTTTTCCGCCATTTTGGAATTTTTTTTCAACTCACTGGCAACTGCTCGAGGTTTCGAATGACATTTGGTCGAGCACCCTCCACCTATCTACTATACCCTGGCCGTGCCCCTCGCCCGTCTCCGAACTCCTCACTCATCAGCTCTCGCCACCTTTCTCCGAGTTACATTCTTTGAGCTCTATACGACACCACGGGTGAAAAAAATTTTTTTCATACAAAATTTTACAGGAGAGGGGTCGGAAATTTGAGACGTCACAGCTCGGCCGCCATCTTGTTTTTTTAATTTTTTTCACTTTTTCTGTTAATCGTTTACTAATTTCTACAATAATCCAAAATTTCAAAGAAATCGGTTGGAAAACAAAAGAGTTGCAAGATTCACGTCGGCCGCCATCTTGTTTTTCCGAAATGTCATAATTTTCCCCAACTCGAATCCCCCACCTGGACACATCTCCCCTACATCATTATATCGATTTCCGTCTCCTTCTAGGAGAACAACCGTGTCAATCAGTCAGTGAGTGAGTGAATCAGTCAGTGGTAATCGAGCTATATATATTATAATACTTAATAAGCCTCAATAGCCCAACGGTTAAAGGTGCGGACTGAAAACTGAATGGTCGCACGTTCGAATCCCGCCCGTTGCACTATTGTCGTACCCACTCCTGGCACAAGCTTTCCGCTTATTTGGAGGGGAGAGGAGAATATTAGTCAACCTCAACTTGGCTGATATTCTTTTTAAAAAAAAATTAAGTGGCACTCGGGGACTGCTGCGGTAAATTTATTTATCAACTTATGCAATTATAATATTTATTCAATATTTTTTCTTGCATAATAAACTGTTTGTCCTAGTTCAAAGCCCGCGATAAAAGCTATGCAATAACTTAAAAAAATATATTGTAAAATGATTATTTTGAAAAGAGCAACTGCTGAGTTTCTTGCCGGCTCTTCTCAGCGGAATCCGCTTTCCGAACCGGTGGTAGAGTCATGACGTGTCATAAGAGCCACAGGTTGGCCTACGTGAAATAAATAATTTTGAATTTGAATTAGAATTAGAAATAGGTGGTCCCGTGTCCCGTTAATTACGTAGCATTTTCAAGGGTTATATTAATCTTCTGTTCGCAACAAGGTTAGCCCTTCATCCTTTGAGGATGATTATTTTGACATCTGTACACGACTAAAGCACTTGTCACGTGAAGTTCTAACACAATGTAGTATTATTTTTAAACGCTTTAAGGTCGTCTCTCACTTTTTAACAGACTTCAAAAAAGGAGGAGGTTATCAATTCGTCGGAATCTTTTTTTTATGTATGTCCACCGATTACTCGAAGACGCCTGGACCGATTTGGTAAATTCTTTTTTTGTTGGAAAGGGTATACTTCCCAGGTGGTCGCGTATAAATTTTATTGCAATCGGACGAGCGGTTTTACAAACAACAATAAATTAATTACTTTGTATAGTGTGTGTGTAATGTAGTAAAGCGGGAGTTTGAAGTCGGTTGTTTAAGAAGAATTTTATATATTAAATTACTAGCTGAATCCCGTGACTTTGTCCGCGAGGATTTCGTTTTTAAAATCCCTCGGAAACTCTTTGATTTTCCGGGATAAAAAGCAGCCTATGTCACTCTCCAGATCCTCAAGCATAACCATTGCAACCCCCAAAACCGCATTAACCCCAAGCATTGAACCACTTCCCGGATTAAACTGAAATTTTGCATGTACGTGCATATTATGTAAATTGGATGACAATGCAATATTATTTTGACATGGAGCTGATCTGATGATGGAGCTGGAAGATGATTATTGGAACTCTGTAAGAAACCGACGTAACCGCAACGAATTTGGGCTTGTTTGATTTGTCTTGACAAGTACTCTGGTCCTAAATGATATCTAGGGTCTTATGATGTACCCAGTTAGTAAAAGCTTGTTTTTTAAAAATATTTTTTTTAATTTACACTTGTTTTTTATTCGATGATAACGTTCAACGTTTCTGAAACGAACCGCTAAGATGTGGAATGCACTTCCGGCGTCTGTGTTTCCGGTCACGTGTAATTTGAGTATCTTTAAGGCAAGAGTGAATAACCATTTTCTAGGCAAGCGCGCTCTAACCTAGACCACATCAATGCTGTCCATCATTGATTGTGGTCAAGCGGAAGCCTATAACATACAAATAACTTATCAAGTATATGGCATTGGAAGTCATATAAAAAATTTCAACCACACGAGGCGAGGCGTTGCGAGTCGATAAGTGAGGGACAACCTTTAGCCTTTAGGGCTCCCACACGCGGCTAGGTAAGAAGTAAAGCGATGTCAAAATTGTCGCAACCCTTCAGGACAACGGTCGCTGAAAACTTAAAAGTTGAAACCTCTTTGAACCCTTATCAATTTGTCAAGGTTACTTTCGTTTACTTTTTGACCTCTGGTATAAAAAGAGGGGCTGTAAAAGTTTGCCCACTTTGTCTGTCTGTCTGTCTGTGTCATCGGAACACTCAAGTGCATTTTGACCCAACGGACCCTATTACTAAACCTCCGCTGTCCGTCCTTCCGTCTGTAAGCGGGCTGTATCTCGTAAACCGTAATAGGTAGACAGTTGCAATTTTCACATATTGTGTATTTCTATTACCGCTATAACAAGAAATAATAAAAAATAAATTAAATTAAAAAATAAACGACCCATAAATGGAAAAAGAGTCGAAATAAAATTTTATTTTTATACCCTGGCATGTGGGGTGTCATTGTCAAGAGCTCATTAAGTGGAGTTCAAATAATATTTCCATTTCCTCTTTCTTGATCCAAAGGAAGCCCAAATATCGATTTTGAACTTAATCGGTCCCATAACATATAATTCCAATATGGCGGGGACTTTTTTTATATTTTGGCATCCATTTCCTCTTTCTTGACCCCAGAGAAGCTCAAATATAATGAAAATGGTTGAATAACAAAATGTATAAAAAAAAATATAAAAGATATATAATATTATATATTTTTTTATTTTTTAGCTACAAAAATGAAGAAATGGAGGGCCGTCAAATTTGTCGGTTCTAGACCAATTTTTTGAGAGGGTCTGTCTCAAAAACTAAACTATATAGTTAGGAATTCGAAATTTTGGTATATTTTGTACTGTAATATTACAGTGTATTTAAACAAAACATACTGAAAATACCGATTTATAATGCGGTTTGTAAGTTGTGACCATAAACAAACGAGCATTTTTTCCCCATATGCTAATTTAGTACTTTCTAAGAACTAAGATATCTAAATATTATATATCTAGTTTTAAAAAATGATTTGGTCATATGTACGGAACCCTAAAAGAGCGAGGCCCGACTCGCACTTGCACAAATGATGATGTGCACAAATACCGCTTATCTCTAAGGAACAACTTCTTCCATGCTAAGCCCTAAAGATCAAGATATTCAAGATCAAAATTATTCATTTCACGTAGACCAACGTAAATTATGACAAGTCTCTACCACCACCGGCTCGGAAAGTAGAGGTTCGGACCTAGTTTAAAAAACATTTGACATACAATAATTATCTAATTTAAATTCAAAGCTACTTCTTTTGCCATTTTTAACATAGATACAATAATTATCTAATTTAAATTCAAAAGAAGTAGCCATGGCATGCGATTAAAAAATGATTAGAGACGTAATACTTCTGCGGCGAGTGAAAATTATGAGAAATTAATGACATCTTAGATACTAATATTATAGAATAGAATAGAAATGGAGCTACTTTCTGTCCGCCCATCTTAACATGTATTTAATTGTAATAAGTAGGTAAGTATGCATTTGGAACTTCCCTTCATTGTGGAAACACGCATACATAGCATAATACCTATTGTTAACTTGTTTTGAAAAGAGCAACCGCCGAGTTTCTTGCTGGTTCTTCTCGGCAGGAAGGACATTCCGAACCAGTGGTAGACTCATCGACGATTCAAAAGCACTTGTAAGAAAGTTTATTTGAATGAAAAATATTTCTATTCTGTTCTATTCTAAACTCACACCACATGATTCTGAAAACATTACACTCCTATTTTTGGGCAGTAGAGTAAAATGTGGAAATAAAAATATTAAAAATCTTTCCGAGTTTCATATTAGTCTACATTCTTTGTTTTAATATTTAAAGTTTCTTGTTTCTTCAAAGTTTTAAATGAGCATAAAATATTTAGATAGGGTGGGGTAGACGGGCCGTACCTATTATTGCTTTAATGGTGATAATTTGGTTGTACATCTTCTATATTCGAAAATCATACTAATATTATAAATGCGAAAGTGTATTTGTTTGTTGGTTTGTCCTTCAATCACGTCACAACAGAGCCACGGATCGACGATATACACGAGATCCGATAACTTTTTGACAGTGCGAGCCATTGGTTTCGTCGTAGCAACATTTTACATGAAAATGTTTTTGGTGGGATTTCACTTCTTTTGAACCGACTTCAAAAAAGGAGGAGGTTCTCAATTCGTAGGAATCTTTTTTTATGTATGTTCACCGATTACTCAAAGATGCCTGAACCGATTTGGAAAATTATTTCTTTGTTTTAAAGGGTATACTTCCCAGGTCCCATTTAAATTTTATCGAAATCGATCGAGCGGTTTTTCTTATATCAACAATAAATTATATACTTTGTATTGGCTCAAGGCTCAAGGTCTCAAAAAATGGGGAGTTTAAGATATATCAAAAGTGCTAAGAACCCATGTAAAGCATCGTGGACACTGATTAAGAATAATTTTAATTGCAACAATAAATTAAATGAAATAAATGAAATAAAAATTAACTCTGTTACACATACTGATTCAAATACTATTGCAGAGAAATTTAATGACTACTTTATTAATATAACTAAATATAAACAATCTACGCATATATACAATTCCATAAAAAAAATACCATTTAATACTAAAACTTTGTTCTTAACACCTATTATTGAATATGACTCATATAAAGTGATAAATAATCTAAGAAATACAAATTCTACAGGTTACGATGGTATTACAACTAAGATTGTGAAGACATGTGCACCAATAATAACAGCGCCAATATGCCATATAGGTAATAAATAAATCTTTCCAAGATGGTACTTTTCCCCAAAAATTAAAATACTCCATTGTTAAACCGATACATAAAAAGGACGATAAAAATGAGATGAATAATTACAGGCCAATAACCCTTATACCAATTTTTTCAAAAATTCTTGAAAAAGTAATGCAGAATAAAATAAATGATTTCATCGATAATAATAACATATTGAAAGCAAACCAGTATGGATTCCAAAAAAATAGTTCAACCACACTGGCTTGCTTTGATTTAATTAAAAAGGTAAATGTTCAGTCTTCACTTCAACAATAAAAGTTCAGTTGCTGCAATCCTACTGGATATGTCTAAAGCTTTTGACTGTGTTAACCATGAGATTCTTCTGGAAAAACTGTATAAATATGGGATAAGGGGCACAGGCTATGACTGGTTAAAAAGCTATCTTTGTAACCGACAACAATGTGTTGAAATTACCACAATACGCAATAAACATAAAGTTACCCATAGATCGTCATATAAAGAGGTTACATGCGGAGTCCCCCAGGGAAGTATCCTGGAACCTCTGCTATTTTTACTCTATATCAATGACTTGCCAGACACTGTTAATAATGACACAATTCTTTTTGCTGACGATATTACCTTGATAATTGAAAGTAAAAAAAATAATGATTTTGAGCATGATATCAATAATGGATTAAATAAAATTATTAGTTGGCTTGATCTAAATAATCTATGTGTTAACTTAAAGAAAACAAAAGTAATTGAATTCCTGACTTATAATAGCTCATCTCTTAACCCTAATATTCAATACAATAATGAACAAATAAAAGTCGTGCCATCTGCAACTTTTCTGGGGGTTTTGATTGATAAATATTGCAACTGGAAGGAACACATACAAACTACTTGTAAGAAACTTAATAGGTTTGTTTATGCACTGTACCGACTCCGAAATACAGTTTCTGAAGAAGCAGCCACAACTGCATACCATGGCTATGTTGCATCTGTACTGCGTTATGGACTCATATTGTGGGGTAACTCTGTCGATGTTGTAAATGCCTTCAGAGTACAAAAAAAATGCATCAGATCATTGTGTGGCGCCGATGTAATAGCTCCATGCCAACCCTTATTTAAAAGGAAAAAGATCTTGCCTTTGCCATGTTTATATATATTTGAAACATGTCTATTTGTAAAGAAACACATGTCATTATTCGATATGAAGCCTGCCAACCGAAGCCGGCGACAAAAATTTAAATTAGAAGTACCACGGCGAAGGTTGGCTGTATGTTCGCGCAATTCGTATTGTATGGCGGTGACCCTATTTAATAAGCTACGAGTATCTGACAGCACTATGAGTCCACCAATGCACAAGTTTAGGAAAAAATTGTTTGAATATTTGATTGACGAATGTTTTTATAGTGTTCGGGAGTTTTTAGACAGTTGTAATATTTGACATATTTGTATTGAAATGTTTTTATTTATTATTTTGATTACCTTATGGAAAAAATTTTAACTGTTGTATATTATTTTTTGACATTTATTTAATTTTTTTGACATATAATAATAACATTCCTATATTTGTACACCACAACTTGGTAGGATATGCGCATTCTAAATTGTAAATTATAACATCTTGACTGTACCATATTCACAAATTAATAAATGAATTGAATTGAATTGAATTGAATTGAATAAATGAATTGAATTGAATTGGCGCGGGTGATTCGTTTCTTAGGGTGGGTTAGGAAAGGTGTTAACGGGACCCTATTACTAAGTAAAATAAAACCGGCTAAGTGCGTGTCGGGCCACGCGCAGTGTAGGGTTCCGTAGTTGAAAGTCTCAAATATTATTGCTGACCTAGGATAGTGCTTTTGTTTTATTTATGAATATTGAATAAATTTTGAGTTCCATGCTTTAAATACTATAATATTCTACAAAATATGCAACTTACACTACGTGTAATACCTAACTTAGAAAAAACAGATATAACTCCTTGACTAATGAACCCTACTTAGCCGTGATAGTTTTCCTTTAAAATTCATATATATACATACTACTGCTGTGAACTGTTATAAATTCATATATATATATACTACTGCTGTGAATTTTTTCTTGTATCCTATATACAACCATTTAGCTAGCAGAGGGGGGGGACACTTGACTCTAATAAAATTTAGCACTTTAAAATATCATATTTCCCAAACGGATCCCTAAATTGAAAAATGGTGTTCCCACACCCACAATATTTTTGAAAGACCTATTCAACGACACCCCACACTATAGGATAGACGAGAAAAAAAAATTCATCCCCACTTTACATGTAGGGGAGGTACCCTAAAAAAAATTATTTTTCACAATTTTATTTCACGACTTTGTCGGCGTGATTGATATTTATACCCTTGTCAAATTACAGATTTCTAGTACCAATAGGCTCTGAGCTAAACCGCGGACAGACAGACAGACAGACAGACAGACAGACAGACAGACGGACGGACATGGCGAAACTATAAGGGTTCCTTGTTTACTACGGAACCCTAAAAATGATGCTTTAATGTTGCATTGTCCTTTAGGCTGGAATCACTTCTATACGCATCGATTCGCATTCTGTTCATACAAAAATGACATTTTCATAGAGTCGTGTACCTACGCATCAATTCGGCTTTTCGATGCGTACACGAGTCTATGAAAAATAACAGTTTTGTATGGACAAAATGCGAATCAATGCGCACAGATGTGATTTCCCAGCCTTAAACAGTGTGTAAAACCACATTTAATAAGTATAGGCTATTAAACAGTTAGTTAATTTCTTAATGCGCACTAAAAGGGTCTGCCCGCGAAATTCAAATTTAATTTCGTTTTTCGCAATTTGTAAACTAATACGACAAAGTAGGCTTAAGGCATTCTAATTGCGCCAATGGTAGTATCGTCTTCACAGGTTTATATAAAAATCTTTACTTGAAAGTGTCCAGTTTAAGAAATTAGTCCGAGTATCGACTAATTTGTGAGTAACTCACGTCCAACTCGATATTCTGACTAATTTCTTAAACTGGACACTCAAGTAAAGATTTTTATATAAACCTGTGAAGATGATACTGCCATTGGCGTAATTAGAACGCCATAAGCCTACTTTGTCGTAATGAAATGAAATGAAATGTGTTTATTTGCAAGAAACATTGTACGTAAATAGATGTTAACACAATATTCAATGTCCAGTATGTTTCGTCAATTGACATGCAAAATAAATAATTATTTTAGATACTTTATATATATATATTAGTTTATAATTGCGAAAAGCAAATTAAATTTGAATTTCACGGGCAGACCCGTTTTCCTGCGCTTTAATGAAAAAGTTTATTTATTTATTAATTAGGTAAGTTGCTTCCAGAAGGCTTTGCTTCAGCTGTCCACAATAAGATAGCTAAGCTACATATTGTAACATATTTTTTGTTTTGAAAAGAGCAACTGCTGAGTTTCTTGCCGGCTCTTCCCAACAGAATCAGCATTCCGAACCGGTGGTAGATTCACGACTTGTCATAAGAGCCAGAATTTGGCCTACAGGAAATAAATAATTTGGAATTTGAAATAATTTATAAATGTCGTGTCCCAAAAACTGATCCACGCCTCTGGTGACCAAAGAGCTGGCGCTTATTTAGCCCAAAGGCTTAGCCTCGCTATTCAGAGAGGTAATAGCGCCAGTGTTTTGGGCACCATGCCCATTAGCGATCACTTGGACGGCGTGTATTTTTTGTAAATATAATTAGTAGTAATTTATTAATTTTTTTTTTATTGAATAATATGTTATTATCTATTAGTCATCATCAGCAACCAATGGCTCACTACTGAGCGCAGGTCTCCTCTCAGAGAAGGGTTATAGGCCATAGTCCACCACGCTCGCCCAATGCGAATTGGTGGACTTCACACACCTTCAAGAACATTATGAAGATCTCTCAGATGTGCACATTTCCTCACGATGTTTTCCTTCACCGTTGAAGCAAGTGATAGTTAATTGCTTAAACGCACTTGACTCCGAAAAGTCAAAGGTGCGTGTACCCGGGATCGAACCTGCGACCCCCCAAATAGGAGACCACAGTCCTAACCACAAGGCTATCACTGCTGTAATATACTTGTTATAAATAATAAATGTAGGAAGAACCTAAAAAAAATGGAATTTTGTAAATAATAATGTATTTAGAAAAGTTGTCCGTACTTGATGGTACTAAATGGATTATGGACAAGAGTTCTTAGCAAAGTAGTTTTATTATCTTTGGAAAATGAACTAGAGTTAGCACTTACCTCGTCCGGGAGTCGAACACGGAATGCACTGTGGAGGTTCGGACACGGTTATATATAGGGGTTGGGACGCCGGCAGTCGGCTAGCGGCGGGCGTAGAGACGATTCGTGCTAGAAAATTTTCAAGTATAATCTCTATTCAGTTTAGAACAGAATAGAACAGAAATGTTTTTTATTCAAATAAACTTTTTTACTAGTGCTTTTGAATGGCCGATGAGTCTACCACTGGTTCGGAATGCCGTTCCTGCCGAGAAGAACCAGCAAGAAACTCGGCGGTTGCTCTTTTCAAATCAAGTTTACAATATAATAGATATTATGCTATGTATGCAGAATGTGGGGGAAGTTCCACAAAAGCATACCTAATTATATCTAATTATAATTCAACACATGTTAAGACGGGCAGACAGAAAGTAACCCCATTCCCGCCGGTGGCACCCGTTCACGAGCATGACGCATGACCCAGCCATCGCTTCGCTCAACCATATTTGAGGGAACGTAACAACCCGCATAACACGACACCACCACAGAAGTTTGAAATTGCTAAATGTTTTTGTTTGTTGGTTTGTCCTTTAATCACGCAATAACAGAGCAGTAACTACTGTGAGAACAAGCTTAACGCTAAGTATGAGGAATAGGGAAATATTAGTCATGGATGTTACAATTTAGAAAAAAAATTTTTTTTTTTTGAAAAATCCTTTTTAAATATTTGTTGTAAATTTTTTTTATTCCGTCAAAGAGTACTTGAATGTTTAATTGGACGTCAATATGCGTGATGGTACTAGAAAGTACAAATAGAGTGTAACTCTGATGGTCGTTGGGGTCCAAAGGTGCTGGAGTGGCGACCCCGCAACGGGAATCGCAGTGTTGGTAGACCCCCCACTAGGTGGACCGACAAAATCAAACGAGTCGCAGGGAGCCGCTGGATTCGGGCGGCGCAAGACCGAGGCCTGTGGAAGTCCATGCAAGAGATATTTATCCAGCTGTGGAAATCTATCTGTGGAAAAAGAAATATTTCTACAGTCTGCATTATGTTGTTTGGCTGAATTTCACGCATTCCTATTGCAATAATGCATTTTGGTGCGGGAGAGTGTACCAATCAGGGTACCAATTATCTAAAAGTTATTCAATTGATCGTATTCGATGACATTAGCGTCAAAGTAAAATAACCCTTGATTGTATTGATATAAAGTCACAAATTTTGTACAACCGATTTTAACATGGAGTGTTATGGAGCGTATCGTACATACCTAAACTTTAAAGAATGCATACACGTAATTGAGCTCTAACTCAGTGCTGTTATGGTTTATTTTACTTTGACGCTAATGTCATCGAATACGATTACGATCAATGGAATAAGTTTAAACAATCGCACCTCTGAGGTGAATGCGATCTTAACATAATAAATACATACATAAATACAAACATCCATACAAAGACATAGACATTTCGGCTTCGCCGTAGTCTTATTAAAAAAATTGGTTGTCTGTAAAGTCGGTTTGCGGACGATAGTTTTACGTGATAACGTCATGAAGAAACATTGATGAAAAATTGCATACTTTTATGAATTGAATAATTATTATCACTAAATTATCATTATTTTGTATGATACAAAGAAGGAGTTAATTGAAAATTACAATTTTCTCTAGTCACAAGCCAACGTTTGGGCCGATAGTGCCTCTCTATCGCTTGTTCCGCGCTCTCACTAGCACGCGCAGGCTCAGGCGGAACGTGACACTTTTTCGTGCGTGCAGCCGGTGTTCATCGATTTATAAGACGTTATCACGTCAAAAATACAAGTTACAAAGGTTTGCTTGCTCGTAACGAATAAAAATTTATTGAGAAAATTTTTACAATACGACGTCTCCACGCCACTCGTAGTCTTAAGGCCGCATCCCGCTGTTCGCAGTACAGTTCAGGCGGGCCCACGTACCCACACATGTATGTTCGTTTATACCTTATTAACTACAATAACCCATGAAGTGGCCGAAAATATTCCAAGGACAATCGCCTATTCACTAATAAGGCCACATGTACATGGATACCTTATTCAAAACTAGCGGTTGCACGCGACTTCGTCCGCGTTTTACCCCCTTTGGGCGGGACTTTTGTAAAATCTTTTCTTAGCTGATGCCTTTACCCTACAAAGAACCTACCTTCCACAAGTTTATGTGCTTTATAGTTCCTAAGATTTCGTGCTTAGCTGTTGGTGAGTGGTATTTGGCTTTAAAAACATTTTAAATATTATATAATAATTTTTTTATAAGCCGTGATAGTCTAGTGGTTAGGGCTGTGGTCTCCTATTCGGGGGGTTGCAGGTTCGACCCGGGTACGCACCTCTGACTTTTCGGAGTCAAGTGCGTTTAAGCAATTAAATATCACTTGCTTCAACGGTGAAGGAAAACATCGTGAGGAAACCTGCACACCTGAGAGTTCTCCATAATGTTCTCGAAGGTGTGCGAAGTCCGCCAATTCGCATTGGGCCAGCGTGGTGGACTATGGTCTATAACCCTTCTCTGAGAGGAGACCTGCGCTCAGTAGTGAGCCGTTGATGATGATGATGATGATGATTTCGATATTGCAGAAATAAATTGCTAATACAAAGTGGTCTTGTCCACCAATCTAGGCAAGATTTGTCTTTGAATGTGTGTATGTGTGTATATGTGTCTGTGGGTCTGTATATCTGTCTGTTTGTCTATCCTCTCGTAGCTCTTCAACAAATGAGAACGATTTCAATGCGTTTTTTTTTAGTTGAAAGCAGACATGATCGAGATGGATCTTAGCTATAAATTATGAAGTTGAGATGGGAGATATGAGATGACGAGAAGAGAAGTTAACCACAAGATAGTATAAAAAACTTATTACAATGTAAATTGTAATAGTTACATAACAATATTGTAAAATGATTATTTTGAAAAGAGCAACTGCTGATTTCTTGCCGGCTCTTCTCAGCAGAATCCGCTTTCCGAACCGGTGGTAGAGTTATGGGGCAGTTCTCCTAATTGTTGGCTAAAACGTCCGAAGAAAAAAAAAATTTTTTTTTGAGTTATTGGTTTTTTAAGTATGCCTTGACAGAGAGGTGCCTTCATTTATCACAGTGATGAGGAAGGCCTCCACCAGAACCTAGTTTTCTTGGAGAAATAGCGTATTTGGTAATTATGGTGTCCATGGTAAGGATAAATTGTGACATGGTAATGATGTCCGGAATATGGTGATTAGAATATGCTATATGGTAATTTGTTAAAATTTTGTGAATGAGAAACAAAAATAAAACATAAGTGTTTTTGTTAATAAAATCTATTTAATCTGTAAATGTGGAAAAATACAGTAATAAAACTGAAAGAAATATCGTAGTATTTCTTTAAATATAAAAAAAAAATGCTTAGGTACGTAGGTACTTATTAATAGTCCTCAAAATTGATAAATCAAATGTATCAATCACGATTTACAAAATAGATAAAAATGTCACTCATAAATTTTCTTGATTCAATTCCGATTGTTAATTGATTAATTAGTATAGTTAATTAGTTACCTAGAAGAAGCGTCTAAGTAAATTTCGTAAAAACGGCATGCCAATCATAATCGTACAAAGATTCATAAAAAAAGTCTGCCTTGCTGACGAGATCAATAAATTCAGTTATTTTCCTATCAGACCTACCTAGGCTTACCTACAAAAAGCGTCTAATTATATTATGAGTTTAACATATGATAGCTCTATGTACACAAAATATTCTTCAAATAACATGCCAAACATAATTTATAATTAAATTATTATTATATAAAATTTGATTCAGTGTCGTTGATGAGATCTATATATTATTCGGTAATCTTCTAATCAAATAAGGGTCTAGGGCCTTTGGAGGAAATAGTGACTTACCTGCGACCGCACCTGTTAGGTCTTCACACTAAGCTAGGCTATCCACGCAACGCATTTGTTCGCTATAGACCCAAGCAACAAGGACTGTGTTATCATGGAGCTTGACATACATAACGCTTTCAATACACTGGAAAAGGACATTCTACTGAGCGAAGCAAAGTTATGATTCCTACTCTGTATCCTTTTCTTCAGCAATTTTAACATTCCCCCTCCAATGTCTTCTATAACCAAACCTCTATCCTTTCGCAGATTGATGTCCAACAGGGAGATCCGCTTAAACCTCTCATCTTCAGCCTTAGCATTCAGAAAGTTCTTCACGACCTCAAATCCCCCCTTAATATCTGGTAACTCGATGTAGGTACTATAGGAGGCAAACCTGAAGTTGTGGAACGTGACCTACTGCTTTTAATACATTGCTTGAAGGAGCTGGGGTTGAAGGTGAACATGCCTAAGTGAGAGTTCTTCCCCTGTAATCCAGAGCCCCGTCTTTTGTTCCCTCACTTTGAAGACCTAGTTCCTGGGCTCAAGGAGTTTAACGCTGACAATTTTTTCCTCTTGGGGTCTCCTATCTTTTCTTCTGCTATCCCGGAAGTCATTGAGGCAAGGAGGCCCATCTTTCGGCCCATGTTACGCTTACGCTCTTGCAAAATTATTTTGCTGTGCCGAAGATTACATATCTACTGAGGACTTCCCAACATGGTTGCATGCCTGTTTGCGAATTCCATCGATGCATCTGCGGTTACATGGTGGAAGCCAACGGCCACCACGCATTGAGTTGCAGTCGTTGTGTGGCCAGATTCTCTCGTCACCACTCTCTGAACGATATCGTCCGCACAGCCCTCGTCTCGGTCAACGTACCCTGCGTAGTGTGTACTCGAGCCACCCGGTTTGGGTCACATGGATGGCAAGCATCCTGATGGCTTGACACTCGTCCCATGGCAAAATAGCAAATGCATGCTGAGGGACGCGACGCGCATGAGTACATTCGCACCATGTCATCTCAGCCGGAAAACACAGGTAGACGCTGCAGAGTTCGTTGCATTAGAAAAGGAGTAAAGATGCCCCTATTCTGGACAGCTACCTTTTTGTCCCTCTGGCAGTGGAGACCACGGATATCGGCCGTTGGTTAAGGTGAAGGGGTTGCGATCCACGTTCTGGGGTTTACCTGGTCCAAAGGTCGTCAATCGCCATACAACGCTGCAATGCTGCGAGTTTGATTGCGATTGAGCTATAAAAAGAATTAAGATTTATATTAGTATAATATAGGATCTTTTTTTATCTTCGCATACCATTTGAGCCGTTTTTGCCCATCTTTTTCGGTTAAGTTAATTTTATTGTTGGTAAATATAACGATGTTGTCATTACCAACACCCAAACAGTATCAAAATACAGCCATAATCATTCAACACAGATTACTTATAACTTTTTATATGTTACTACTACAAGTTGGTCCTTGACTGCGATAATCTGGGGTAAGTGGTGAATGCAGTCTAAGATGGTTTCGAGCTTACCTGGTATTAAACTTAAACAACTTACCGGTTTCTACGCTGATACGTACCAGAACGCTAAATCACATGGCGCGGCACATCTTTGCTGGTAGTCAAACCCATGAAGATCCAGATTTTAAAACCAAAGTACTCACCACAGGGCCAGGGAGGTCGTTAAAATCTAGAAGATCCCATACATTCAAGCATTACTCTAATTACCTAGCTAATGCCCAATTACCATAGTACGTAAAATGGCCCTGGTAATAATGGTAATTAGGATCATGGTAATTAGAATTGGTTAGTAATTAAATTTTTACTTGATAAGTAAACATAGTAATTTTTTTTAATGTGCTTTGTTAGAAAGTAAAACATATTTGAAATATATAAAAAATACAAACATATAAATGTGATAACTACTTACGGTATGGTGAGATTCCTATGAATGAGCGATTAAAGTTGCCAAAATGAAATTTCCGTTGGAGAATGCCAAATATTTCAGTAACCCGACGACGTACACACCTCCATTCGACATGAATTGCTCAAGGCAACTGACTTTGTACGTTAGACGCGACGACGATGCGGATTGTATGGATATGTGGGTAGTTACGATAGTGTTTGCACAAGAGCACGGTAATGATTAAAAAGTCGTGGGACAGACTTTAAATACTTATAAAAAACTAATTCTAAGACGTAACTTCACGCTACTGTTGTTATTTTAAAGATTAATTATTCATTATTGAAATATATTTTATTGAGAATTTTTAATCGACTATGTTTTTAAATAAATAAGTTTGTTACATACAATATAAGCAGTGGGACAGTCATGGAGGTTAGAAAATGGAGGTTTAAATTTTTTTTTAAGTTGGATCTCACCTCTTTTATCTTCTTTTTCTTGATGGACGATATAGAGGACACTATCTAGTATCTACAAAAAAAGTTACATAAGCCTGAGTTAGTTTTAACCTACGTTCTCCAGCCTGGGACATGCATTAGCCAACATTTAGGAGAATTGCCCGACGTGTTTTATGAGCCACAGGTTGGCCTACGTGAAAAAAATAATTTTTTTTTGAGGATCTGCTCAGGAGTTTGAAGATCATCAGCTCATTTCATACGTGTTTGGGCTCATTAGAACGGTAGCAATGAGTAGGTGTTAGATAGATGATGATCGAGGATCGAGGAGGAGGATCTGATGATGGAGCAGCAAACTGGGTAACAGGACGTCCTCTTGGACCCGGCAAGTCTATTTTTAGTTATTTAAAAGGAAATATAATATAGCAGTAATCAATAGTAATATGATAACGAATACCCTCAAAAATAAAATTTTAAAACTAAACTAAACTTTCCGAAAGTTTGCAGGTGTGTAATTTCAGTTCTAGCAGTACTTTTCCTTTGCTTAATATTTTTGGTATAAGTATTTAATAATATTTTAATTATTAATTAATTGACTGCCTCGTTGGTCTAGTGGTTAGATTGTTCGACTGCGGATGGCGAGGTCCCGGGTTTGATTCCCGGGTCGGGCCGTTAAAAAAATGTACCTATTGGGTTTTTCTATACTAGCCCGGAGTTAGGAAGTTGGCGGTGAGTCACCCCCGTGCCTCGGAGAGCACGTAAAGCCGTCGGTCCTGCGCCTGATCTCTCTCCGGTCGTGTCGGATTTCCGTCCCATTGGACTATGAGAGTGAGGGAATAGTGCACCTGTGTTTGCGCACACACTTGTGCACTATAATATCTCCCGCGCAGATTGCTGACCTCTAAGAAGGTTGGCCGCCGTGATCGGATTCGGTCGGGAGGGCTTTATTATTATTATTATTAATATTTTAACTAATTATAGTGATTTCGGAAGATTTAGCTTATTTTTGAGATTCCAAAAATTTTGCTGCCTACAAGTAACTTATTACATTGTGACATAAATAAAGTAATAGTTACTTTATAAAATTATATCTGTGTTTCAAAACACTCAAAAATTCAAATTTTTTTGAGTAATTGTTTAGTTTTTTTGCCGGCTCATTTCATTAGAATATGATTTACGAACCGGTGCGGTGGTAGAGCCATAAGTTGTCATATAAGAGGCACAGAATGATTGCCTACATTAAATAAATTAATTTTAATTTGTACTAGTTTTTGTTGTTGTTTTGTAACAGCCTGCGATTCGTCCGCGCGGATTTAGTGCTAAAATCCCGCGGAAATTAATTTTTTTACTACTTATAGTCTACATTTTTCTCCAGATTTTCCAGGATAAAAAGTAGCCTATCTCAGGTCCAGGTCCTCAACTATACCCATGCAAAAAATCACGTCAATCCTTAGCCCTGTTGCGGCGTGATTGAAGGATAAACCAACAAACAAACACAATTTCGCATTAAGTGTTAGTTAGAAGTAAGACAAGAAGACTTTTTTAAATTGGTACATCTTAAGTCTACTGCTTATTGGAGAAACAAGCGGCACAAGATTGTGTTCTGTTGGTGTTGATGATCCTCGTCCAAGACCTTTGTCGCTGTGGAGATATTGTTTGACGCGTATTAGAGTCCTACAGATATACGATGCTATGCACCGAAAAGAATTTGATCGCAACATTTTTGCAAGCTTTTATTTAACTTGACCAGTTTGTTTGTTTGGGTCAAATCTTGCAAGATGAATTAGACCCACTTCCCGGTTTCTGATCGAGCTGAAATTTTGCATTTATGTGTAAATCGGATGACAATGCAATATCATTGTGACATGGAGCTGATCTGATGATGGGGACGGAAGATGGCTATCGGAACTTTGTAATAAAACGACGTAACCCCATCGAGTTTGGGCTCGTTTGATTCGTCATAAGAAGTACTCTGATCCTAGATGATATCCAGAGTCTATAATGATGTAGCTACTGAAGGCTTGCATTTAAAAATATTTTTTTTAATTTATGCTTGTTTGTAAACAAAGCAAAAATCTAAAACCGTTTGTTAAAGCTGTCACAAAACGCATGAAAACTTGAGACTTGATGTTTAATACGCAATTGTAACTTCGATCACAGAAAATAAAAATCGGCCAAGTGCGAGTGGGGCCTCGCTCTTTTAGGGTTCCGTTAAAAAAAATTAAATAAAAATATTTCCATGTACCCATGGAAATATTTGAATTTAATTTTTTTTATTTAATTTAATTTTAATTATTTGTTGTTATAGCGGCAATAGAAATACATAATATGTGAAAATTTCATCTGTCTATCTATTACGGTTTACGAGATACAGCCCGCTGACAGACGGACGGACGGACGGACGGACGGACGGACGGACGGACGGACGGACAGCGTAGGCTTAGTAATAGGGTCCCGTTGGTACCCTTTGGGTACGGAACCCTAAAAAGGCATATGTATACCAATCTACATTCTATATACACGTAAATAAAATTGTTTCTGTGATTTCGAAAAAACTGACGATGATGATGCGGATTCTACGACATAAATAACAATATGTAGGCATAATATGCTCTACTATCCGTGCGAAGCCGGGGCGAGTCGCTAGTATAATATAAAAAGATAGCTATAGCGGTTGCGACTGCGCTACGCAACTGCCTGTTTATATTGTGTTGAAACAAGGGTAAAAGCTTAAAACTGTAACCTGACTACGGGAAATTGGTTGTAACATACGCCATAATGATTTCGTTCATAAAAATGTAGCCTATGTAACCCGCACTATCGTAACGAATCGATTGACACCTCATTTATCAAAATCGGCTCAGTTGTTTACGTCTACGCCGTAGCAAGCTACGGCGTAGTAAACTACGGCGTAGGTTGAAATCCAACCTACTCGCACGAAACGTTTCAGTTGAACGTTTCTGAAACGAACCGCAAAGGTGTGGAACGCACTTCCGGCGTCTGAGTTTCCGGCCACGTATAATTTGAGTACCTTCAAGGCACGAGTGAATAGGCATTTTCTAGGCAAGCACGCTCCAACCTAGACCTCATTAGTGCTTTCCAGTAGATTGTCGAAATAAAAAAAAGTAGTATGTACATACATACATAGACTGTTAAAATAACCTTCCTTTTGGCTTCGCCGTAGTCGGTTAATAAGAAAATCGACTCGTAAATTTCAATGTTAAAGAAATTATGCGAAAAATTGGCGAATCTGACGAATGTGTGAATATGTGGTGAAAAATGAGATAGTTTAGGATGATGGACGCATCAGTAGGTACTTGGTAGGTATAGAATAGAATAGAATAGAAATATTTTTTACAAGTGCTTTTGAATCGTCTGGCTCTACCACTGGTTCGGAATGCCCTTTCTGCCGAGAAGAACCAGCAAGAAACTCGGTGGTTGCTCTTTTCAAAACTTTACAATACAGTAAATACTATGCTATATATGCAGTGTTTCCACAATGAGGGAAGTTCCAAAAATGCATACCGACTAACTTATATCTTAAGATGGGCAGACATAAAGTAGCCCCATTCCTGCCGGTGGCACCCGTTCACGAGCATGACGCATGACCCAGCCATTGCTTCGCTCAACCATATTTGAGTGAACGTAACAACCCGCATCACACGACACCACCACAGAAATGTTTGAAGAGTGCGTGACATACTTATGCTACCCATGTTAAGGCATCGAATTGAAAACTATCCACAGAAATATATCCCATATATGGCAATTTGCGTTGGCTGTTAGTTGGGCCTTTGTCCCTAGTGTAGTTGGCCAACAGTAAGACTTGTCATCCCTAACAATCGTGGTGCCAACCGTAGAAAAGCGGGATGTTCGACGACCTCCCTGGCGCAGTGGTGAGCGCTGTTGTCTTATAACTGGGAGGTCTCGTGTTCGATTCCCGGCGGGGGCAATTTGGGAATTTATAATTTCCAAATTGTCTCTGGTCTGGTCTGGTGGGAGGCTTTGGCCGTGGCTAGTTACCACCCTACTGTCAAAAACGTGGCGCCAAGCGATTTAGCGTTCCGGCACGATGGTGAATATCTTCGGTGATGGAGGACGGAACTCCTCAATGAATAAGAGCAAATCGCTCGCGATCAGAGAATGTGAAGATACATCCTATGAAGCTACCACTAAAGAGCTTAAAATAATAGCTAGCCCGCGTTAGTTAAGTTACGCGTAAAGTTAGCCCGCTACCATCTTAGAATGCATCGTCACTAACCATCAGGTGAGATCGCAGTCAAGGACTATCTTGTCATCGAATAAAAAAAGATCAAAGTCAAAATGAGACACAAATTGACTTCGCCGGGAATCGAACCTGAGATCTCCCAGTTATAAGACTACAGGCGTTCACCATTGTACCAGGGAGGTCGTAATCTGAAGCAGTGATAGCCTAGTGGTTAGGACTGTGGTCTCCTATTCGGGGGGTCGCAGGTTCGATCCCGGGTACGCACCTCTGACTTCGGAGTCAAGTGCGTTTAAGCAATTAATTAATATCACTTGCTTCAACGTTGAAGGAAAACATCGTGAGGAAACCTGCCTACCTCAGAGTTGTTCATAATGTTCTTGAAGGTGTGTGAAGTCCGCCAATTCGCATTGGGCCAGCGTGGTGGACTATGGCCTATAACCCTTCTCTGAGAGGAGACCCGCGCTCAGTAGTGAGCCGTTGATGGGTTGCTGATGATGATGATGATGATGGTCGTATTCTTGAGTCATCATCTTGAGTCTTGAGCAGAGCCTAAGTACGATCTTTATATCTCAGTTTTAAATGCGAATGTAAATCCATCATGACGCTGAAAAATGTGACAACGAAATAGCTTACATACCGAAATCAGACAAGGTAAATAGTTCTAGTAGACTTTTTTTTGAATGCGGGCAACCCAATATGTTCAATATACCTATCATTGGCTTAGACATTTTATACAATCGAGTTAGCAATGTTTATTTGGTGAACTTAGTTAAACACTAAAGTCCATAAAGAAGACATACACAGTTTCTTAACTTGAATCCATCGAATTATGACGTTTAGAAGTGCAGTAGTGTGATAAGGTATTTCTAGGGTTTCGAAAAAACGGAATCCTTATAGGACTACTTCGTTATCCGTCTGTCTGTCTGTCCATTGTTAAGGCCCTTTTTCTCAGAGACGGCATGGGGTACTAAATTGAAAGGACCTTGCAAAAATCGTCTCTATCCACCAACAGATTTCAAACGTATCTCAGTTTTAATACATCTTGGCAGCCTGATGATCTTTTACTATGACGACAACCGTCGTAGATAAGGGGTTTTCATGAAAATCGAATTTGAATTATTTATTTACAAGGCCGCCTACGCAGTATCGTCGCTTTGGACAACGAGCTCGCAGAAAATTATTAAAAAATGATGTATTGTGCTATGAAAGGTTGTCACAATTCATCACAGTAACCATCAAAAACCTGTAACAGTACTAGAAAATAATAATTACATAGCATTCACACGTTCATTGGTTGTTTTGAGCCTACTTTTGGAGCGGAACTTTGAGCGTAATCAATAATTCACTGGAGTGAACTGACAGGTGCTAATGTCACTTTTAAAAATAATGTTGCCACATTTATTGTAATAGTGATGTTCCAGTTCAGTAGGTAGTGATAGCTGTAGTGCTGTACTTTGACATTTCATTTTGTATAATATTTCCTATGATTACATAAATACACGCAAATCAAATACACGCAGCGAAAGGGTGAAGATAAAAGCAAGAAAAACATTAAAGATGTTATAAAAGCCTTCAAGGAGACTGAGCCGGCAAGACAACCCACATTTGTGGCAAAAAATCTCAACCGACTACCGCCGGTCTCATTTGACCATGTTGATGTAACTCGTCTTCTAAAGGACATTGTAATTTTGAAAAATGAACTTCAATCACTTCGTAGTGACTCAGTCACAAAATCCGAGTTGTATGAATGGCAGACGAAAATTAGTTCTGAAATAAATAGTTTAAAAAATATACCCTCCGTTCATAACCGCCAATATTCTGAACCTCAATATCTAGGTAATAAGGATGAAAGTTCTATGAATAACCTTAGGAAACACCAACTATCTTCAAACAACGTAAACAGTGATCAACCGCGTGTGAACGTGCGAGAGAGACAGAGAACGAGCTCAGTCGAGACGATCGTGGACGCAGTCGCCCCGACTTACCGCGATATCGTGATGTGCCCGACTGTGTTGAATGACCCTCAAACGAGAGTAAGCCGTAATCAAATGGCTGGAAGGAATAAAATGCCTCAACGTGATGACACTGAATTTACTTTGGTGGAAAAAAAGAGGCGCAAACCTAGAAACAATAACTTGCGGGGCACTGCGCAATCAGCAAGCAGCAGTATTCAAGTGGCTGATATGCATACTTCGATTTATGTATCGCGATTATCGAAAAACACATCCAGTCAGGATATGATAAGTTATATTCGAGAAATGGGGCAAGAGTGTGTCGAAGTTCAGCTTTTAAAACAGAAATATGAAACTTCTTTCAATTCTTTTAAAGTAGTTGTTTCTCGCTCTAAGTTGGAGGAATTTCTTAAAAACGATTTCTGGCCCGAAGGTGTGAAGTTCCGCGTATTCCGCGAGCGCGCGTTTGCTCTTAAAGACCTTTCAAATAATAATAATACTCAAAATGAATAATCCTCACAAAAAATCACAAATTTCAATTATATCCTTTAATTGCAAGTCAATTAAAAGATCATTTCAGTGTGTTCGTGATTTATGCAATAAGGCCCAAATTATATTATTACAAGAGACGTGGTTGCTAAGTCATGATTTACATATTGTCCATGACATAAGTTCAGACTTTGGATGCGCTGCAATTTCTTCGGTAGATCTTTCTATCGGGGTATTGCGCGGGCGACCATATGGAGGTCTTGCCATTTTGTGGAGAAAAAGCTACTTTAATAATGTGACTGTTATAAATTGTTTCAACGATAGAATAATGGCTATTCGCGTTAACTTAGGTCTGCGATCATTTTTAGTATTTAATGTATACATGCCGACAGATGACATTGAAAACCTACCAGATTTTACAAATTGTCTTGCAAAAATAAATGCAATTGTTGAAGAGTCCAATGTAGCGTCTGTCTACGTGCTGGGGGATTTTAACGCCCATCCGAGTGCCCGTTTTGGTACTGAGCTTAGGCATTTTTGTGACGAACAGGAGTGGACATGGGCCGATATCACTAAGTTGGGTAGTGATTCTGACACGTTCACGTTTATAAGTGAAGCGCACGGTAGTCGTCGGTGGTTGGACCACTGCCTTACTACTGAAGCAGCATGGGGAACCATATTGAGTATTGATGTTTTATACGATATCTCATGGTCCGATCACTTTCCGTTGCGTGTAGTTTGTGACATTGAGATGACAAAGGGTCTTGTAGATGATAACAGCCATGCTGTCATGACGGGCATTCGTTGGGGCACCAGAGATGCGACACAAATTGATGAATATTATAAATATTGTAAAAATAGATTAGAAATTATTAACGAGCACCTAATATGTAAGGATTGTGATAGTTATAGTTGTAAAAATATTGACAGTCACTATTTGTTTATTAATAATTTATATAACGAAATTGTACTCATAATGCAATCAAGTGCTATACGCGCGTCAAAGAGATGTCAGTTTATTAATAGATCTAAGCATAAGCAGGTTACAGGATGGAATTTTCATGTCCAAGATAGTCATAAATTGTATAGACAAAATTTTGAATCCTGGATTGCGGCTGGTAAGCCGTCTACTGGAATATTTTATTATAATATGACGGAAGCTCGAAAAGTATTCAAAAATAAACTACGTTGGTGTCAGAACAATGTAGAAGCCATTAAATTAGATATTTTAGCCATGCATCGTAAACAGAAAAATTTTGTTAAATTTTGGAAGGACACAAAGGCTTATAACGTCAAACCTAGTGTACCCATAACAGTAGACGGCTTGCAGTCCCATGCACAGATAGCTAATATGTTTGCAGAAAAGTTTAAAGTCCAACCACAACGAGTGGATCCATTGCTGAGGGGCAAAAATAAAAACAGTTACTCTTTACCTAACTCACATGAGGGTATTTTACAGTTTACGGTTGCCGAGGTATTCAAAGTTGTTAAAGATATGGATAGGGGGAAAAGCCCAGGATATGATGAATTAAGTATTGAACATGTGACGTATGGAGGCAAAGTATTACTCGAAAAGCTTTGTAATTTTTATAATCTTTGCATCAGATATTCTTATCTTCCGCAAAACTTGATGAAGACAATAGTTGTCCCGATTGTCAAAAATAAAACTGGGGACCTGGGATCAACTAGTAATTACCGTCCTATTTCTCTTGGCACAGTGTTGGGTAAAATTTTGGAACGTCTGTTGCAGCCCGAATTGCTTAAGAACGTGGTTATTGACGATGCTCAGTTTGGATTCCGACCCAGTCTTTCAACAGATGCCGCTATTTTTAGTTTAAAGTACGCTGTAAACTACTATACTGAACGTGAAACCTCCATCTATGCGTGTTTTCTAGACCTGAGCCGGGCTTTCGACTTAGTTAATTATGATATTCTCTGGGAGAAACTATACAGGTCTCAGGTCCGTAGCGAAGTGGTGGATCTGTTGAAACACTGGTACGGAAATCAAACCAATGCTGTGAAATGGGGCGACACGACTTCTAATTATTATAAATTAGATTGCGGTGTTCGCCAGGGAGGCATAACCTCTCCGGACCTCTTCAACATTTATATGAATGGCTTGATAGAGGAGCTGAGAAACACCAATGTTGGATGTCATGTACATGGTTTATGTGTAAATAGTTTAAGTTATGCTGATGACATGGTGATTCTCAGTCCCTCTATTCAAGGCCTCAGAAAGCTACTTTCGGTCTGTGAGCATTATGCTAATGCACACGGACTGAAATATAACGTTGATAAAACAGAAATGCTGGTTTTTAAAGCTGGAAAGGGTCCGGAAAGGGTCCCTGAGTTAAAATTGAACGGGAAAGCAGTTCGAGTTGTACAGAAATTTAAATATCTTGGACATATTTTAACAGACAAGTTAAAAGACGACTTTGATATTGAGAGAGAAAGAAGGGCACTCTCGATTCGCTGCAATATGCTGGCGCGTAGATTTGGTAAGTGCAGTAAGGCTGTTAAAATTACTCTATTTAAAGCTTACTGTCAGTGCTTTTATACGTGCCAGCTATGGACAAATTTTTTAAGAAAGTCTTTCACTGCAATACGTGTGCAATATAATGATGCGTTCCGAATTCTTATGGGCCATCCACGGTATTGCAGTGCTTCTACCATGTTTGCCGAATCGAGGGTGCCTGACTTTTATTGTATTGTTAGAACTCGCGTGGCATCCTTTTGGGAAAGACTTCGGAGTTCTAACAATACAATACTCAAGACAATGTGCAACGGGATGCCTAGTCCCATCTTCGACTATTGGCTGTCTGTGCACCGGGACAAAAATAGAAAATAGCCTGTATAGCCTGTATAGTAATTATGACATCTGAAATGTGTTTGTTAACCATTTCAGTTAGTTGTAAGTGTATGACTTATTTATTATTTTTTGTACGACTTTGATATTGAGAGAGAAAGAAGGGCACTCTCGATTCGCTGCAATATGCTGGCGCGTAGATTTGGTAAGTGCAGTAAGGCTGTTAAAATTACTCTATTTAAAGCTTACTGTCAGTGCTTTTATACGTGCCAGCTATGGACAAATTTTTTAAGAAAGTCTTTCACTGCAATACGTGTGCAATATAATGATGCGTTCCGAATTCTTATGGGCCATCCACGGTATTGCAGTGCTTCTACCATGTTTGCCGAATCGAGGGTGCCTGACTTTTATTGTATTGTTAGAACTCGCGTGGCATCCTTTTGGGAAAGACTTCGGAGTTCTAACAATACAATACTCAAGACAATGTGCAACGGGATGCCTAGTCCCATCTTCGACTATTGGCTGTCTGTGCACCGGGACAAAAATAGAAAATAGCCTGTATAGCCTGTATAGTAATTATGACATCTGAAATGTGTTTGTTAACCATTTCAGTTAGTTGTAAGTGTATGACTTATTTATTATTTTTTGTGTAAGTATATGGGTTTTATATGCCTCAAATAAAGAAACTTATTATTATTATCATCTTTATTTACTTTTACTCATATTATTTACATTTTTAAATATTTCATTATAAAACAAAAATAAAAAAAATATTTAAAAATATAAAAAATAGCGGTCCACCGGTCTCGGGAACAGGGTCCAAGCAACCGGCGGTCAGGGCCCCAGAGAGAGGAACCTCCTGACGATGCGAGCCGTGTCCAGGAGTACAGCCTTCTGGATCTGGCCCTTGACCCAGCTACCCAACGAGAGCCTCGAAAGATGTTGGTCGAGGCTCTTGGCTATAAGACCATTAGCGGTTATCACTATCGGTACAATGATTGCTGAGTCTACATTCCACATGGCGACAACCTCGTGCGCTAAGTCGAGATACTTGGTGAGTTTCTCTTTCTCGGCTTTCACGAGGTTTTCGTCATGCGGGACAGCAACATCAACAATCATTGCACGGCGCTCTGATCGATCTATCACCACTATGTCAGGCTTATTGGCTACAATAGTCCTGTCTGTAATGATAGATCGATCCCAGTACAGTGTGATATGACCATTTTCAAGAACTGGGTCGGGCACATACTTGTAGTACGGTACCTCCGATTCCACAAGATTGTATTTCAAGGCAAGTTGCTGGTGGATAATCCTGGCCACTTGGTTATGTCTGTGTAAGTATTCGCCGTTAGCTAGATGAGAACAACCAGAAACAATGTGACGGATAGTTTCTCCAGGTCGGCGACATGCCCGACATATGTCTACCGTTCCATCCTTCACTATGTATTTTCTGTAATTGTTCGTCATCATGACCTCGTCCATAATTGCACACACAAACCCTTCGGTTTCCCCAAAGAGGTCACCAAAGCGCAGCCAGGCCACGGACGCTTCAAAGTCAACATCAGGCCCGTGGAGGGCCCGATAAAAGCGTCCGTGAAGCTCCTTACCTTGCCATACAACCCTGCGGTCATTGGTACTGAGCACCACAGGTATGCGCCAGTTCTCTTTAGCCAAGGAGAGCGGCGTCAGACCCCTGTCCACTGCGACCACATCGCGGTGCATCTCCGTCTCGGCGTGGAGAAAGTACTCCCTGAGACTGCACACCTCGCGGTTGTGGAGGGTTTTGGCATTCAAAAGGCCTCTTCCCCCACACTTCCGCGGGATGTACAGCCTCATCACCGAGGAGCGCGGGTGATGCATCCGATATGCGGTCAGCAGCGCACGAACTTGTCTGTCCAGGGCGTCAAGCTCAGTCTGAGTCCACCTGAGTATGCCGAAGGAATACATCAAGACCGGCATGACCCAACCGTTGAAGGCGCGCACCTTATTGCCGCCCGACAAAAGGCTTTTCAGCACTTTCTTCAGACGGCCAAGGAAACGCTCCCTCACCGACTGCCTCATGTCGGCCTCTCTGATACCTAACGCCTCCGCCATGCCCAGGTATTTGTAGGTTTCAGTTGTGGAGAGCGATCTGAGGTATATGGAATCCGAGAGCTCAACACCCTCAGATTCCACAATCCTCCCTCGCTTTACATGCATGACCGCACATTTTTCCACACCAAATTCCATCCTAATGGAATCACTAAAGGCTTTAGTTACCTTTAGTAACTCTAGTAGATGTGATTTGTTGGGGGCAATGAGTTTTAGGTCATCCATGTAAAGGAGGTGTGATATAACCTGACCACCTCTCCTCAACCGGTAACCTAGCCCTGAATTCTCCAAGAGAGTACTCAGAGGATTCAGAGCCAGGCAAAACCACAAAGGACTGAGGCTATCGCCCTGGAATATGCCTCGCTCAATCCTTATAGGCTCCGCGCTCCCCAGGGTCCGGCGACACCCTGGATAGTGAAGGACCGTCCTCCACTGCCCCATACACGTCTGTAGGAAGGCGCGTAGTACTGTGTTTACTTTGTACAGTTCCAGCACCTTCATGAGCCATGTATGGGGCACAGAGTCGTAGGCCTTCTTATAGTCTATCCAACATGTCGACAGATCCTTTCGGGAGCGCCGAACCTGTTGACAAATGGCCATATCAATGAGGAGAAGCTCCTTAGTACCACGGGAGCCATTCCTACATCCGTTCTGAGAATTAGACATGATGGATTTTGTATCGATGTGATCGTTAATTTTCGTTCTCAGAATGGATGTAAGAAGTTTATACAATGTTGGTAGGCACGTAATCGGCCTATAATTTTTGGGCTCCGTGGTACTACCTGATTTATGGAGCAGGAGGGTAATACCTGTTGTCAGAAACTGGGGTAGCGACTCTGACTCTAGAGATGATTGGAATTGGGATGCCAAACGAGCGTGCGAGCTGCGTAGCCACTTTATCCAAAAGTTGTGCAGCCCGTCCGGCCCAGGGGATTTCCAATTGGGCAGGTGACGGGCTGCAGTGGCCACGTCTTCAGGGGTTATAGTAACTAAGTCCATTTCTGGAATTTGATCGCACGCTCTTTCTACATCCCACGTCCAATCACCCTCAGTGTGAGCGACAGGCGCCGACCAGATGTTGCGCCAGAATGATGTCATGGCTTCATCATCCGGTAGGCGCGCATCGGTGACACCTTGGTCAGGGTGTTCCCAACCTCGGTATACCCGCCTTTGATCGCTTTGGAAAGTGCGATTCAGGGTATATCTCTCAACCCGGCACTTGTATCTGCGAATACGGCTAGCCCATGCCGAGACCTTCTGTTTCAGGAAGTCAATGCGCTCAGTGACGCGTGCCATATAATCTTGAGGGCTGATATCAGTCCCTAAGAAAGCGCGCCTCACAAAGCGCATGACTCTAGGGCGAGTGTTGCCCTCCCTGAAGCAGAGTAGTTTGCCAATGAGTGCCCTAGCCCCATCAATACGACGTTCGATCCTGCACTGCCAGGCTGGTGCGGTAGGCTTCGGTCGTGTTGCTGTATCATTATTAATTAACTTTACATTAGCAACACGACATGCCGCAACAGCCGCGCAGTACAGAATCGAATGTGTGTCGGAAAGGTCTTCGCTGCTGTCAAAATAACTCGGCAGCAGTGAATCCAGGGCACCCATTAGCGCTTTGTTCTTATTTTTCATGGGCAACCGAGGTAACCGCGGTCTAAACTCGGGTGGTGAAGATCTATATTCCCGAATAGCACTCTCCAAAGCACTCCTCAATTGTTCACTACACTGGGTACTTACATGTGCAGCCCCGCTATCCTGTCCCTCATCAGCCTGAGTGGGCTGCAGCGAAATCGCATGAGCAGTTTGCGATTGTGCTGGAGCTTGCGGTGAGGGGGGGGTAGCGCGGTTACATTGGAGTTCAGAGCGAAGCCGATCAAGCACGGCGTTGTCCAGCATGTGATTACGCTGAATAACCCGCACCTGGTCCGACAGTCGCTGAGCCGACACTTTGAGAGCTGGTTCAAGGACCTGAAACAAAGCATGCATCCTAGCACGGTACGCGGTCATGTTGGTTCCACCCTCAGTAGCCCCTAAGTATGCGCGCATGACATTTTCATTAATTGATGTTGTCCACCTCATGCGCGACACACTACCGCCGGAAGCGGGGACCCTATCAGAAGCCGGTGGGCCTCGGGATCCCAAGCAAGTCGGCGGCCGGCCTCTCCCACGACGATGTACTGGTGGTGGCGACGTCGGCGGGGAGAAAAACTCGTCGCTCGAACTCGACGCAACTGCAGCATTGGGCGTGGTCCCGGGTGGCTGCGAGGCGGAACTGAGCGACGAGTCCGGGGGTGGTGTTTGTGCGTTCCGTGCTCTGGATCGTGTCAGCATTCTACATTATTAATTCGTCTAATAATTTCTTTTGTATTCTATCCGGCATCTATTGACAGGTTGTGTCAGTTATATTTCGGACTGTTTTGATTTTCTTTATTTGTTCTTTCATGGTTTGTTGTTCTTATTAGTTTTTACTACGGTAAATTTATTGAATTAAATCTAAAATTCTGTTGAAATCCGTTTTATAATATTTATTTCGGCAAAAATGTAACGGTGAAAAAATATGATGTATGCTGACATTCAGGGTTGCCAGGTTATTTTTATTATTATTATTATAAATGTATCAGAAATAGTATTAAATGTCACATTATCAGAGATGTAATATAGAAAGCATGAATAGAAAAATTTAAGATCTATTTTTAGTACTAAAACTTGTTTTATTTAACTTCTCAGTAAAGGCCAACAAAACGAGATCAGATTTTCCATAAGATCATAATTGCTATTCAAAATATTTTTGTATCGATTATATTATAATAAACACAATTTGGGAAACTTAGTAAATAAAAAAGTATGTGTTTTGGTACCCGACGTAATGAGTAAGTGATTGATGTGGATCCTTCAGTCACAACACTATTTAATTTTCATCATAAACTGTCAACACTGTAAACGTCAGTTTACTCCAGTGAATTATTGATTACACTAGAAAATTCTGTTCTAAGCGCTATAGTTCGATGCATGAATCCCAACAAACAACCCCGTTAAATCTATAAACTAGGAGTTAACGATTTTCTTATCTTTACAATGTGAGTTGTAACTTGAAAGTTTTGCCAGATCATGTATTTTTTTTCACGACGACTAGGTCTGTTAGAAGGTCTCTAGCGGATAATCTTTATGTTATTATTATTTAGGAAAAATTAAACAGACTTCAATATTAGGTATAACTGAAAAGGGAAAAGTGTCCATATCATGAAAACTACTGAATCGATTTGGACGAAATCTTTACTGTTCCCTAAGTTAAAGTTAATTTAAGTATTTAAGAGAATTGTCTAGTTGAAAATTTTCATACAAAAAGCGATAACGTTTTGCTACCCGTAAATGTTGTCCAATGTTCATAATTTTTTGAAATGTTGCAGATACAATGAAAAACTATGCCCGTACGTTTTAATTTTAAAGAAATATTGCTTATGTTAAAAGTTATTAGTGACTAAATATCCATATTTTTGACTAAAAAAACTTCCTCGACTAATTTTATTTTTTTAAATTTAACTAAACTGAAATACTAAAAAAATTAAACGTACGAGCCTAGATTAAGGTGTACTGAATCTAATGAGACCAAAATTGTCTAATTTTGTAAACGTTTAGGGGGGTAAAAACGTTATGACCCGAAACAATATTTCAAGAATAAAATTTAAACAAATAACTCCTGGACTTGCAACTCTCTCTATCGCACGATGCGGGTCGGGCAGCGAAGCGTTGTGAAACAGATAGCATTTTGGAAAATACCTACTCACGTCGCGTTTCGTCACTAGACACTACTCTTAAATAAAAAAAGAATGATTACAATCCGATTAATAGTTTCGGAGAAACGCGTGGAGAAACACACATATATATACATACATATAACATACATAATACACCTCTACAATTAATATTATAATATATATAGCTCGATTACCACTCACTGACTGACTGACTCATTGACACGATTGTTCTCCTAGAAAGAGACGGAAAACGATACAATGATGTACAGTCTGTTTGGAGAGAGGTTACCATTATATGTAAACAAAACATACCGGACAGGACATTTCAGTTTTGCTAACACTATTTTCACTGTTCGCGCTATAAATCACTCACAAACGTTTTATTTCCCGAAGCAAAACATTTTTAAGTTTATATTAAACACAAATGTACTTCAAACTATGCAGTTTACGATATTATTTTAGCATTAATCTAGTCACCATCGGAAAAAAAAAACACAGACTAATAGCCTAGTTTGTGTTTGACATATGAAATAGAACAAATCCCTAGTGCTGGAAACAAAACGTGAACCATAGAGTGAATGATAAGAACGATCTTAGTCGATTGTAAAATCGGAAGTCGTATTTATTACGCTCGTAGATCCGTGTATTAAGGCAAATGGCAACCGGTTAGCGATGCGTGACTGCGAATGATCTGACTATTCGAATAATTTACACACTACTAATGTACACATTTTCGAATTGAACATTAGTATTATATTAATGCTCATAATCGAATGACGACTACTTATTAGTATTTTAATTACTCATCATGTTTCGACTGCGTTGACGACCTCCCTGGCTCAGTGGTGAGCGCTGTTGTCTTATAACTGGGAAGTCCCGGGTTCGATTCCCGGCGGGGTCAATTTGGGAATTTATAATTTCTGAATTGTATGTCTCTGGTCTGGTCTGGTGGGAGGCTTTGGCCGTGGCTAGTTACCACCCTACCGTCAAAGACGTGCCACCAAGCGATTTAGCGTTCCGGCACGATGGCGTGTAGAAACCAATTAGGGGTATGGGTTAAATGTTCACTGCCATACCCCTTAGTTAAGTTAAAGTTAGCCTGCTACCATCTTAGACTGCATCGTACCATCAGGTTAGATCGCAGTCAAGGACTAGCTTGTCATCGAATAAAAAAATAAAAAAAGTTGTTCAGCGCGAAATGTCAGTTCAGGCTAGTCGAAATGCCTACATGCCTACTACATTATTCACGACTCGGATTCTCGGAAAAGAAGTGGAGACTTTAACTAATGGTTTCAATTGTACGATTGGAATGTTAACCTGATTCTTTAAGTTTATAAATCTATTTCAAAATTGTCAAGTAGTTTAAACTAGTTACTAATCATGGTAAATCATTCGATCAGTTCGAATGATTTATAAAGTCGAATAATTCGACAATCATAATAGGAGAAGGATTGTAATAACAAATATAATAAAAATAATAGAATAATATAAATAATAATAAAAATAAAATATTGTAAGGAAAAACCATTTATAAATTTAATATGTAATAAATTAAAATTAATTCAAACATAATCTTTTATGTAACATTTACAGTTAGCTACAAATTTGAATATTTAAAATTATAGGATCCGTATTGAAAGGTCTTAATAATATCATTTCCAACATCACAATTCAGAAGAATATCATATTAAATAGTATGTATTGATAATCGATTTAAGAATGTATTCATTCAATCAATCGTTCATTCTCAACTTGTCTGCCAATGTTTCGCATCACTAGTACAGTGAAAATATAATCACGTGATCTGACGCCATAATTGTTTACGTATAATGGTAACCTCTCCCCAAATAGACTGTAGGGGTGATATGTCCGGGTGGGGGATTCGAGTGGGGAAAAATTATGACATTTCGGAAAAACAAGATGGCGGCCGACGTGATTCTTGCAACTCTTTTGTTTTCCAACCGATTTCTTTGAAATTTTGGATTATTGTAGAAATTAGTAAATGATTAACAGAAAAAGTGAAAAAAATTAAAAAAACAAGATGGCGGCCGAGATGTGACGTCTCAAATTTCCGACCCCTCTCCTGTAAAATTTTGTATGAAAAAAATTTTTTTTACCCATGGTGTCGTATATAGCTCAAAGAATGTGACTCGGAGAAAGGTGGAGAGAGCTGATGAGTGAGGAGTTCGGAGACGGGCGAGGGGCACGGCCAGGGTATAGAAGATAGGTGGAGGGTGCTCGACCAAATGTCATTCGAAACCTCGAGCAGTTGCCAGTGAGTTGAAAAAAAATTCCAAAATGGCGGAAAAAAGAATGGCGGCAAATTTTGTCCGTCTCTCTCTCGGAGACTATAAAAGATGGAGGAGCGGTTTCTCGACAAAAGATGATCAAAACCCGGAGGTCTACCTGGTGAGTAGGAAAAAAATTCAAGATGGCGGATTTATTTTTTTTCCATACAAAATGTATGGGGAATATTGAAGGGACTAGAAGTTGGGAACTATGCAAGACATTGATTTTGATAGGTTCATAGGTGTCTTAGATCTCGGAGAATTAAAAAAGAAAAATATACTGGCCGAATTGAGAACCTCCTCTTTTTTGGAAATGGGGTTAAAAAAGGTGAAAGAGTGGTTTTTTTGCCAAACTATCCACGCGACCAACTAGGTGGGGTGTGCTCCAAGAAAAATTACTCGAAACCACATCCAATTAGCAGGGAGTTGAAAAAAACTCCAAAATGGCGGATTCGAGATGGCGGCCATAGAAACTTTCTCTGGTGTCTATCTCGGAGAGTATAAAAGATGGAAGAGTAGTTTCTTGGCAACAGATGATCAAGACACAAATGTCTACTTGATGATCAGGAAAAAAACAAGATGGCGGATTTTTTTTCCATGCGAAATATATGGCGAATATTGATTTTTCTTTTTTTTTTCTTTTTGTTTCTCTTCTTTTTTTCTTTTTCTTTCGCTTTTACATTTTTCTTTTCTTTTTCGTTTTTCCTTTTTTCTTTTTCTTTTCCTTTTTTTCATTTTTTTTTTCTTTTCTTTTTTCCTTTTTTTTTATTTTTTTTCATTTTTCATTTTCTTTTTTTTTCTTTTTTCTTTTTTTTCTTTTTTTCATTTTTCATTTATTTGCTTTTTCTTTTTTTTCTTTTTTTCTTTCTTTTTTCCTTTTTTTATTATTTTTCTTTTTTTTCATTTTTCATTTTCTTTTTTTCTTTCTTCTTTTTTTCTTTTCTTTTTTTCTTTTTTTCTTTTTCTTTTGTGAATGAGGAGCACGGCAGGTTATTGCAGATAGGTGGGGTGTGCTCGAACAAATTTTTTGGCAAAAGATGACCAGAATCCGAAGGTCTACTTGATGAGTAAAAAAATCGCGGTCCGCTTAAGCGGGCCGCGCACCCACGCGCTATACTTTTAGTAATAACACTTCCCGCGAGCTGCTTTAGCAGCTCGCGCACCGAGCAAACGCTAGTTATTATAATATATATAGCTCGATTACCACTGACTGACACACTCACTCACTCACTCACTCACTCATTGACAGGGTTGTTCTCCTAGAAGGAGACGGAAATCGATATAATGATGTAGGGGAGATATGTCCAGGTGGGGGATTCGAGTTGGGGGAAAATTATGACATTTCGGAAAAACAAGATGGCGGCCGACGTGAATCTTGCAACTCTTTTGTTTTCCAACCGATTTCTTTGAAATTTTGGATTATTGTAGAAATTAGTAAACGATTAACAGAAAAAGTGAAAAAAATTAAAAAAACAAGATGGCGGCCGAGCTGTGACGTCTCAAATTTCAGACCCCTCTCCTGTAAAATTTTGTATGAAAAAAATTTTTTTCACCCATGGTGTCGTATAGAGCTCAAAGAATGTGACTCGGAGAAAGGTGACGAGAGCTGATGAGTGAGGAGTTCGGAGACGGGCGAGGGGCACGGCCAGGGTATAGTAGATAGGTGGAGGGTGCTCGACAAATGTCATTCGAAATCTCGAGCAGTTGCCAGTGAGTTGAAAAAAAATTCCAAAATGGCGGAAAAAAAATGGCGGCAAATTTTGTCCGTCTCTCTCTCGGAGACTATAAAAGATGGAGGAGCGGTTTCTCGACAAAAGATGATCGAAACCCGGAGGTCTACCTGGTGAGTAGGAAAAAAATTCAAGATGGCGGACTTTTTTTTTCCATACTAAATGTATGGGGAATATTGAAGGGACTAGAAGTTGGGAACTATGCAAGACATTGGTTTTGATAGGTTCATAGGGCTTTTCTTCTTTTTCTTTTTTTTCATTTTACATTTGTTTTTTTTTTTGTTTTTTTTCATTTTTTTTTTTTTTTTCTTTTTCTTTTGTGAATGAGGAGCACGGCCAGGTTATTACAGATAGGTGGGGTGTGCTCGAACAAATTTTTTGGCAAAAGATGACCAGAATCCGAAGGGCTACTTGATGAGTAAAAAAATCGCGGTCCGCTTTAGCGGGCCGCGCACCCACGCGCCCTACTTGTAGTAATAACACTTCCCGCGAGCTGCTTTAGCAGCTCGCGCACCGAGCGAAATAAATAAAGCCGAACAATCGCGGTCCGCTTTTAGCGGGCCGCGCACCCACGCGCCTTACTTTTAGTAAAACACTTCCCGCGAGCTGCTTTAGCAGCTCGCGCACCGAGCGAAATACTAGTTATAATATATAATATATATAGCTCGATTACCACTGACTCACTGACTCACTCATTGACATAATTGTTCTCCTAGAAGGAGACGGAAATCGATATAATGATGTTCGGGAGATATGTTCGGGTGGGGGATTCGAGTGGGAAAAATTATGACATTTCGGAAAAATAAGATGGCGGCCGACGTGAATCTTGCAACTCTTTTGTTTTCCAACCGATTTCTTTGAAATTTTGGATTATTGTAGAAATTAGTAAACGATTAACAGAAAAAGTGAAAAAAATTAAAAAAACAAGATGGCGGCCGAGCTGTGACGTCTCAAATTTCCACCCCTCTCCTGTAAAATTTTGTATGAAAAAAATTTTTTTCACCCATGGTGTCGTATAGAGCTCAAAGAATGTGACTCGGAGAAAGGTGGAGAGAGCTGATGAGTGAGGAGTTCGGAGACGGGCGAGGGGCACGGCCAGGGTATAGAAGATAGGTGGAGGGTGCTCGAACAAATTTCATTCGAAACCTCGAGCAGTTGCCAGTGAGTTGAAAAAAAAATCCAAAATGGCGGAAAAAAAATGGCGGCAAATTTTGTCCGTCTCTCGCTCGGAGACTATAAGAGATGGAGGAGCGGTTTCTCGACAAAAGATGATCAAAACCCGGAGGTCTACCTGGTGAGTAGGAAAAAAATTCAAGATGGCGGATTTTTTTTTTTCCATACAAAATGTATATGGGGAATATTGAAGGGACTAGAAGTTGGGAACTATGCAAGACATTGATTTTGATAGGTTCATAGGGCTTTTTTTCTTTTTCTTTTTTTTTCATTTTACATTTTTTTTTTTCTTTTTTTTCATTTTTTTTTTCTTTTTCTTTTGTGAATGAGGAGCACGGCCAGGTTATTGCAGATAGGTGGGGTGTGCTCGAACAAATTTTTTGGCAAAAGATGACCAGAATCCGAAGGTCTACTTGACGAGTAAAAAAATCGCGGTCCGCTTTAGCGGGCCGCGCACCCACGCGCCCTACTTGTAGTAATAACACTTCCCGCGAGCTGCTTTAGCAACTCGCGCACCGAGCGAAATAAATAAAGCCGAACAATCGCGGTCCGCTTTAGCGGGCCGCGCACCCACGCGCCTTACTTTTAGTAAAACACTTCCCGCGAGCTGCTTTAGCAGCTCGCGCACCGAGCAAATGCTAGTTATTATAATATATATAGCTCGATTACCACTGACACACTCACTCACTCACTCACTCATTGACAGGGTTGTTCTCCTAGAAGGAGACGGAAATCGATATAATGATGTTCGGGACATGTGTTTGGGGGGGGGATTCGAGTTGGGGAAAATTATGACATTTCGGAAAAACAAGATGGCGGCCGACGTGAATCTTGCAACTCTTTTGTTTTCCAACCGATTTCTTTGAAATTTTGGATTATTGTAGAAATTAGTAAACGATTAACAGAAAAAGTAAAAAAAATTAAAAAAACAAGATGGCGGCCGAGCTGTGACGTCTCAAATTTCCACCCCTCTCCTGTAAAATTTTGTATGAAAAAAATTTTTTTCACCCATGGTGTCGTATAGAGCTCAAAGAATGAGACTCGGAGAAAGGTGGCGAGAGCTGGTGAGTGAGGAGTTCGGAGACGGGCGAGAGGCACGGCCAGGGTATACAAGATAGGTGGAGGGTGCTCGACCAAATGTCATTCGAAACCTCGAGCAGTTGCCAGTGAGTTGAAAAAAAATTCCAAAATGGCGGAAAAAAAATGGCGGCAAATTTTGTCCGTCTCTCTCTCGGAGACTATAAAAGATGGAGGAGCGGTTTCTCGACAAAAGATGATCAAAACCCGGAGGTCTACCTGGTGAGTAGGAAAAAAATTCAAGATGGCGGATTTTTTTTTTCTCCATACAAAATGTATGGGGAATATTGAAGGGACTAGAAGTTGGGAACTATGCAAGACATTGATTTTGATAGGTTCATAGGGCTTTTTTTCTTTTTCTTTTTTTTCATTTTACATTTGCTTTTTCTTTTTTTTTTTTTCTTTTTTTTTCTTTTTCTTTTGTGAATGAGGAGCACGGCCAGGTTATTGCAGATAGGTGGGGTGTGCTCGAACAAATTTTTTGGCAAAAGATGACCAGAATCCGAAGGTCTACTTGATGAGTAAAAAAATCGCGGTCCGCTTTAGCGGGCCGCGCACCCACGCGCCCTACTTGTAGTAATAACACTTCCCGCGAGCTGCTTTAGCAGCTCGCGCACCGAGCGAAATAAATAAAGCCGAACAATCGCGGTCCGCTTTAGCGAGCCGCGCCCCCACGCGCCCTACTTGTAGCAATATCACTTCCCGCGAGCTGCTTTAGCAGCTCGCGCACCGAGCAAACGCTAGTTATAATATATATAGCTCGATTACCACTGACACACTCACTCACTCACTCACTCATTGACAGGGTTGTTCTCCTAGAAGGAGACGGAAATCGATATAATGATGTTCGGGACATGTGTTTGGGGGGGGATTCGAGTTGGGGAAAATTATGACATTTCGGAAAAACAAGATGGCGGCCGACGTGAATCTTGCAACTCTTTTGTTTTCCAACCGATTCTTTGAAATTTTGGATTATTGTAGAAATTAGTAAACGATTAACAGAAAAAGTAAAAAAAATTAAAAAAAACAGATGGCGGCCGAGCTGTGACGTCTCAAATTTCACCCCTCTCCTGTAAAATTTTGTATGAAAAAAATTTTTTTCACCCATGGTGTCGTATAGAGCTCAAAGAATGAGACTCGGAGAAAGGTGGCGAGACGTGGTGAGTGAGGAGTTCGGAGACGGGCGAGAGGCACGGCCAGGGTATACAAGATAGGTGGAGGGTGCTCGACCAAATGTCATTCGAAACCTCGAGCAGTTGCCAGTGAGTTGAAAAAAATTCCAAAAATGGCGGAAAAAAATGGCGGCAAATTTTGTCCGTCTCTCTCTCGGAGACTATAAAAGATGGAGGAGCGGTTTCTCGACAAAAGATGATCAAAACCCGGAGGTCTACCTGGTGAGTAGGAAAAAAATTCAAGATGGCGGATTTTTTTTTCTCCATACAAAATGTATGGGGAATATTGAAGGGACTAGAAGTTGGGAACTATGCAAGACATTGATTTTGATAGGTTCATAGGGCTTTTTTTCTTTTTCTTTTTTTTCATTTTACATTTGCTTTTTCTTTTTTTTTTTCTTTTTTTTTCTTTTTCTTTTGTGAATGAGGAGCACGGCCAGGTTATTGCAGATAGGTGGGGTGTGCTCGAACAAATTTTTTGGCAAAAGATGACCAGAATCCGAAGGTCTACTTGATGAGTAAAAAAATCGCGGTCCGCTTAGCGGGCCGCGCACCCACAGCGCCCTACTTGTAGTAATAACACTTCCGCGAGCTGCTTTAGCAGCTCGCGCACCGAGCGAAATAAATAAAGCCGAACAATCGCGGTCCGCTTTAGCGAGCCGCGCCCCCACGCGCCCTACTTGTAGCAATATCACTTCCCGCGAGCTGCTTTAGCAGCTCGCGCACCGAGCAAACGCTAGTTATAATATATATAGCTCGATTACCACTGACCTGATTCACTGACTGATTCACTCATTGACATAATTGTTCTCCTAGAAAGAGACAAAAAACGATATAATGATGTACGGGAGATATGTCCGGTGGGGATTCGAGTGGGGAAAAATTATGACATTTCGGAAAAACAAGATGGCGGCCGACGTGATTCTTGCAACTCTTTTGTTTTCCAACCGATTTCTTTGAAATTTTGGATTATTGTAGAAATTAGTAAACGATTAACAGAAAAAGTGAAAAAAATTTAAAAATCAAGATGGCGGCCGAGCTGTGACGTCTCAAATTTCCGACCCTCTCCTGTAAAATTTTGTATGAAAAAATTTTTTTCACCCATGGTGTCGTATAGAGCTCAAAGAATGTGACTCGGAGAAAGGTGGAGAGAGCTGATGAGTGAGGAGTTCGGAGACGGGCGAGGGGCACGGCCAGGGTATAGAAGATAGGTGGAGGGTGCTCGACCAAATGTCATTCAAAACCTCGAGCAGTTGCCAGTGAGTTGAAAAAAAATTCCAAAATGGCGGAAAAAAAATGGCGGCAAATTTTGTCCGTCTCTCTCTCGGAGACTATAAAAGATGGAGGAGCGGTTTCTCGACAAAAGATGATCACAACCCGGAGGTCTACCTGGTGAGTAGGAAAAAAATTCAAGATGGCGGATTTTTTTTTTCCCATACAAAATGTATGGGGAATATTGAAGGGACTAGAAGTTGGGAACTATGCAAGACATTGATTTTGATAGGTTCATAGGGCTTTTTTTCTTTTTCTTTTTTTCATTTTACATTTGTTTTTTTTTGTTTTTTTTTCATTTTTTTTTTCTTTTTTTTCTTTTTCTTTTGTGAATGAGGAGCATGGCCAGGTTATTGCAGATAGGTGGGGTGTGCTCGAACAAATTTTTTGGCAAAAGATGACCAGAATCCGAAGGTCTACTTGATGAGTAAAAAAAATCGCGGTCCGCTTTAGCGGGCCGCGCACCCACGCGCCCTATTTGTAGTAACAACACTTCCCGCGAGCTGCTTTAGCAGCTCGCGCACCGAGCGAAATAAATAAAGCCGAACAATCGCGGTCCGCTTTAGCGGGCCGCGCACCCACGCGCCTTACTTTTAGTAAAACACTTCCCGCGAGCTGCTTTAGCAGCTCGCGCACCGAGCAAACGCTAGTTATATTATAATATATATAGCTCGATTACCACTGACTGATTCACTGACTGATTCACTCATTGACATAATTGTTCTCCTAGAAAGAGACAAAAAACGATATAATGATGTACGGGAGATATGTCCGGGTGGGGGATTCGAGTGGGGAAAAATTATGACATTTCGGAAAAACAAGATGGCGGCCGACGTGATTCTTGCAACTCTTTTGTTTTCCAACCGATTTCTTTGAAATTTTGGATTATTGTAGAAATTAGTAAACGATTAACAGAAAAAGTGAAAAAAATTTAAAAATCAAGATGGCGGCCGAGCTGTGACGTCTCAAATTTCCGACCCTCTCCTGTAAAATTTTGTATGAAAAAATTTTTTTTCACCCATGGTGTCGTATAGAGCTCAAAGAATGTGACTCGGAGAAAGGTGGAGAGAGCTGATGAGTGAGGAGTTCGGAGACGGGCGAGGGGCACGGCCAGGGTATAGAAGATAGGTGGAGGGTGCTCGACCAAATGTCATTCAAAACCTCGAGCAGTTGCCAGTGAGTTGAAAAAAAATTCCAAAATGGCGGAAAAAAAATGGCGGCAAATTTTGTCCGTCTCTCTCTCGGAGACTATAAAAGATGGAGGAGCGGTTTCTCGACAAAAGATGATCACAACCCGGAGGTCTACCTGGTGAGTAGGAAAAAAATTCAAGATGGCGGATTTTTTTTTTCCCATACAAAATGTATGGGGAATATTGAAGGGACTAGAAGTTGGGAACTATGCAAGACATTGATTTTGATAGGTTCATAGGGCTTTTTTTCTTTTTCTTTTTTTCATTTTACATTTGTTTTTTTTTGTTTTTTTTTCATTTTTTTTTTCTTTTTTTTCTTTTTCTTTTGTGAATGAGGAGCATGGCCAGGTTATTGCAGATAGGTGGGGTGTGCTCGAACAAATTTTTTGGCAAAAGATGACCAGAATCCGAAGGTCTACTTGATGAGTAAAAAAAATCGCGGTCCGCTTTAGCGGGCCGCGCACCCACGCGCCCTATTTGTAGTAACAACACTTCCCGCGAGCTGCTTTAGCAGCTCGCGCACCGAGCGAAATAAATAAAGCCGAACAATCGCGGTCCGCTTTAGCGGGCCGCGCACCCACGCGCCTTACTTTTAGTAAAACACTTCCCGCGAGCTGCTTTAGCAGCTCGCGCACCGAGCAAACGCTAGTTATAATATATATAGCTCGATTACCACTGACTGATTCACTGACTGATTCACTCATTGACATAATTGTTCTCCTAGAAAGAGACAAAAAACGATATAATGATGTACGGGAGATATGTCCGAGTGGGGGATTCGAGTGGGGAAAAATTATGACATTTCGGAAAAACAAGATGGCGGCCGACGTGATTCTTGCAAATCTTTTGTTTTCCAACCGATTTCTTTGAAATTTTGGATTATTGTAGAAATTAGTAAACGATTAACAGAAAAAGTGAAAAAAATTTAAAAATCAAGATGGCGGCCGAGCTGTGACGTCTCAAATTTCCGACCCTCTCCTGTAAAATTTTGTATGAAAAAATTTTTTTTCACCCATGGTGTCGTATATAGCTCAAAGAATGTGACTCGGAGAAAGGTGGAGAGAGCTGATGATTGAGGAGTTCGGAGACGGGCGAGGGGCACGGCCAGGGTATAGAAGATAGGTGGAGGGTGCTCGACCAAATGTCATTCGAAACCTCGAGCAGTTGCCAGTGAGTTGAAAAAAAATTCCAAAATGGCGGAAAAAAAATGGCGGCAAATTTTGTCCGTCTCTCTCTCGGAGACTATAAAAGATGGAGGAGCGGTTTCTCGACAAAAGATGATCAAAACCCGGAGGTCTACCTGGTGAGTAGGAAGAAAATTCAAGATGGCGGATTTTTTTTTTCCATACAAAATGTATGGGGAATATTGAAGGGACTAGAAGTTGGGAACTATGCAAGACATGGATTTTGATAGGTTCATAGGGCTTTTTTTCTTTTTCTTTTTTTTCATTTTACATTTGTTTTTTTTTCTTTTTTTTCATTTTTTTTCTTTTTTTTTCTTTTTCTTTTGTGAATGAGGAGCACGGCCAGGTTATTGCAGATAGGTGGGGTGTGCTCGAACAAATTTTTTGGCAAAAGATGACCAGAATCCGAAGGGCTACTTGATGAGTACAAAAATCGCGGTCCGCTTTAGCGGGCCGCGCACCCACGCGCCCTACTTGTAGTAATAACACTTCCCGCGAGCTGCTTTAGCAGCTCGCGCACCGAGCGAAATAAATAAAGCCGAACAATCGCGGTCCGCTTTAGCGGGCCGCGCACCCACGCGCCTTACTTTTAGTAAAACACTTCC